>OY974082.1:30654910-31254910 GCA_963854165.1 Sylvicola cinctus
ATTTAATCCTAAAATAATCTCATGCAAATCGGTCCAGTAGTTTAGTATTCCCCCATATAAAACACCATTTTTTCTATAGTACGGCGTACAGACGTACATTTGCAAATTTTCTCTAGACCACTTTTTTGGACTCAGGGAGTGTCAAAACGAGTTTCTGCATCACCAACTTTTTTCCGAGAAAAGTCGTAATGCAAATATTTATAGAAATAGATATAGATATAGATCGAATATAAATTTATAAATTATTTTTAACTTTAATACCACCAAATTTGTACCTTAAATCAAAATCGTACGAAAAACATTTTCTAAATTAGTGTAAATATACAAATTGTTTAAATGTGGTAGTGCGGTGAAATAATTTTGCAAATCTTCCTCCAAGAATTATCTAATATCACGCCAATTACAAAAATTGCGCCTGCATAAATACTAAATATACTTCATCAATAAATAGTCATACACAGTATCTATATACAAAGCCATGCACAATCATATATATTATAAAACAAACGTGTATGACATCAATCATGACAATGTGGTAGTATAGTGTCGACTTTTATTATTTATTATTTTATATAAAGAACTAGCGGAGGAACCCGTGCGCTGCTCGGACACAACATGTTGTTTTCTAAAAGCGTTTTTAGTAATCACTTATATACTTTAATATCATAAATATAAATATAAATCCGAAATTGTGGAAAACCAAAGAATTATGGTCGAATTTTTTGGCGAGGTGTTTTTAAAAGGATCATTTTAATTTTTATGTATTAGACGAACTTCATTGACAGCTTTCCTAGTGATGTATTTTTTTACTCTATTTATTTTCGCGTTTCCAAAATACTTCAGGAATGTTGAAAAATACGTGTGAACATATTCGGAGCGATCCCATTTACAGTTTCAGCAAATTGTGTTGTGGCGATCCCATTGTCGGTTTTGTAGTAATACCCACACGGTCGTTTAGGAATATAAAAAAAAAGATAGCCCCGCGGAAAATCGCGGAAAATTTCGTGGATTTCATGTTTTTTTATTAACTGACTACTGACAAACCGATTACAGTAATCATTTTTGGTAAAAGACCATTTTTTCGCGGTTTTCGCGGTTTATATTCGCGTTGAAAATATGCCTATTTTACTTTCAGAAAGTTGGCAAATACGTGTGTAAAATTTCGTGGCGATCCCATTTTCAGTTTTGGCGTGATTGCGTGACATACATACATATGTTACATGGTCGTTTAGAAATTTATATATTAGACTAGCGGAGGAACCCGTGCGCTGCTCGGACATAACATGTTTTCTAAAAGCGTTTTTAGTAATCACTTATATTCTCTAATATCAAAAATAATTGATAAAAGAATGTCTATTTTTCGAGAAAAATTTAGCAACTTTATTTCGTTTTTACTTTCGTTTATGAAACTTCCGCATTGGATGTAAAAAAAATTTTTGCTACAAAACCGTAATGATGGAAAACCACAGATGCTCGAATTTTTTGGCGAGGTGTTTTTTATAGGATCGTATCAATTTTTATATATTAGACGAACTTCACTATCGGTAAAAATCGCGGAATTATTTGCTGATTTTTTCGTGATGTGAATTTTACTAAATGAATACTGACTAATTGATTCCCCCCATTAATTTTTAGGAAAAGTAAACTATTTCGCGAATCGCGCTTTTTTTCGCGATTTGGTGGCGATCCCATTTACGGTTTTAGCCTGTTTGATTCCTACACTAACACGGCCGTTTATGTATATATGTAGTTGCACGGAAAATTTTCTCGGATTTTAATGCGACATGTCTTCTATTAATTGAACACTGACAAATCGATTAGTGCAATTATTTTTGCTAAAAGTCATCTTTTGCGCGAACCGCGATTTTTTTTTTTTGCAGTTTTCGCGGTTTATTTTCGCTTCGAAAATACGCCTCTATTACTTCTACAATGTTGATAAATATATGTGTCAAATTTCTTAGCGATCATGATGTCCGTTTTAGCGTGATAGAAATGCCTACCCACACGATCGTTTAGGAATGTACTTATATATTATAATAGATAGTTCCGCGGAAAATCTCAGATTTTTTGCGAGATGGCTTTTATTAATTAAATGCTCACAAATCGATTCCCGCAATCATTTTTGGTAAAAGTAAATTTTTTCGCGGTTTTCGCGGTTTATTTTCGCGGTACAAATACCCCTATATTACTTCTACAATGTTGGCAAACACGTGTGCAAAATGTTGTGGCGATCCCATTGTCGGTTTTGGAGTAATACCCACACGGTCGTTTGGGAATATATAAAATAGATAGCCCCGCGGAAAATCGCGGAAAATTTCGTGGATTTTTTCGCGTCATGTTTTTTTATTAACTGACTACTGGCAAACCGATTACAGCAATCATTTTTGGTAAAAGACAATTTTTTCGCGAATCCCCAACCTATTACAGCAACATCGAAGTTTAACATTGACAAAATCTTTTTTGACTATATTGTCAACATTTGTTGTGCCCTTGTGAATTTAAGTCCATAATAAACATTGAAAATGTTTAATCTTCTACAGTTTAAACAACGCATTTATTACGCAAAATTATCTTATTGTAAAGTATTGATTTCATCGAAATAAATAAATAAATAATTCATATTTTATTTGTTTTATTTTAATAGTATAATAGCACCCTAAAAATTCTAAGACTACAATGTCATGAAAATAAAAATCAGTCCCACATCTCATGAAATATTGATCAAATTCTACTTTCTACTAAAATTTGGTAATGTAGTTATTTTTGTATTTGAAATCAAACGACTTGGTTTAATTCGACATCATCATTTTCTTAAAATTTAAATTATTATAATTAATTTCAACGGTTCAAAGATTTTAAACGAAAATTTTACTATAATTTTATACAGATATATCGCGTGAAGTGGCCTCCAATGCGAACAGCCGATTGAAATAGACGTCAGCTGTCAAAAAGTATACAGCTCTATTATGAGTTCAATATACGTACTACAACGTCACTGAAATATCAATGGGTTAGTGCACATTTTTTGGGCACTTCAAATGAAAACCTTTTTAATTTGGCATTTAAAGAATGTTTAATCCTCTGTTCAGTGGCACTAAATTTAATTAAAATACCAAAAACTTTTTATTTCAATTATTATATAATTTATTAACATTAATAATATTTTCCTTTCTCCAATGTGAACGGACATCCAGAGAATGCACATTTATTTTCCATGATAATATTTTATTTTTAAGGAGTAATAACTAACCGAAACAAAGATGCTGTTGATTTTTGGCCCTATTTAGAAATACACCCGGTAACAGAGTACTTCATATTAATATATGGAATTTGAAATATTTGATAATAATTAATATAATTATTAAATAAAAATAAATCATAAATAATATAGAATATTAGTATTATATGAATATCGTCCAAATCGTGACAGTAAAAGCTCTTGTAAAAGAAAAAAATAATTGCAAAAATTGCAATAAATATAATAAATATAATAAAAATTCTTCCATTAAAATGAGTTTAGCATAAAAAACTTCATACGAATTCGTCAAACGATTTCTAGAATATAAAATACTTACTTGGAATGGATTCGATGGCACATCAAAAATATCTTCAATACGCCGTTGACAATTACGCTGGTTTTCATTTCTGTAACATATTTGCCATAGTCCTAACTTTCCTGAGCCCTCTGCCGCTATGGTACCAATCCATTCTGGAAATAAATATTTTAATACTCCCCGTAATATAAACAATTATAAAAATCATATACCTGGTGTCATAAAAACAACTGTGGTGATAATAGCATAACATATTGTAAAAATAGCCCAAAGAACTGCGATTGCTCTCGAATTTTTTATGTATGTCTCTTTCATGTAAGAAGGCTCAACGAATTGAATTTTAGATTCCATTTCCCTATTCCAAATTTTTAATTTTGTAATCCTGAAACGAATATTTTTAGATAACAAAAAATTTCAAGTTGCGTTGCAAACCAGCGGAGAACCCGTGAATATATGCAAGTAAAGAAAGACAAAATTTGACCATACATTTATCGGCCCATATAGCAATTACAAGGAGTACATAGTTATAAAATACTTAATGACCAGCGCTCGTCACCGAAAAATTATATAAAACACAGCGAGAATTTTTCGTTATCTATCACATTGCACATTGTGATTTTAAATTTAATTTCCCACGAATATTTCAAATGTGTATAGATAAAACACATCTTTCTTTAGCTTAATTTGTCTTTGGAATTTTGTGTAATTAGTAAATATCAATGAATTATGAAAACACTAAATAGTCGCTTGAACTTTGAAGTCTTTTGCTGATATATTGTGATATGTTCATCGAGTTTAAATAAGAAGTGTTTTAGTGTTATAAGTTTTAAAGGTCTGATATTGTAATATTGTTACTTCATATATTGTGATTATTGTTATTTCTGTTTTCTGTTTTGTGTTTTAAAATGTATAACATACTTGCGGAGGAACCCGTGCGTTGCTCGGACACAACATATTGTTTTCTAATACCGTTTTTACTAAAACGATGACAATTATTATCACAAAAATATATTATATTTGTAATTTCATTTCGTTTTTGCTTCGTTTATGAAATTTTCGTATCGGAAGTGATAAAAAAATCTATACTATGCTCGAATTTTTTTTTTTTTTTGGCGATTCCAAATTCTGGAATGTTGAAAAACATGTGTGTAAAATTTCGGATCGATCGCATTTACAGTTTCAGCCTGACCAATAGTATCGTCGTAAATAACGGAATTTTCGGGCAATTTTTTTAAGAATTGAAAAACTGCGAAATCGATTTCCGAAATAATTTCGATTTTTCATGGTTTTCGCGGTTCAATTTCAAAAAAATCTATACTATGCTCGAATTTTTTTTTTTTTGGCGATTCTAAATTCTGGAATGTTGAAAAACATGTGTGTAAAATTTCGGATCGATCGCATTTACAGTTTCAGCCTGACTAATAGTATCGTCGTAAATAACGGAATTTTCGGGCAATTTTTTTACGAATTGAAAAACTGCGAAATCGATTTCCGAAATAATTTCGATTTTTCATGGTTTTCGCGGTTCAATTTCGCACTGAAAATACGCCTATGTTACTTCTAGAATGTTAGATAACACGTGTGTAAAATTTCATAGCGATCCTGATGTGAGTTTTAGCGTGACTGAAAGGTATACAAACACGGTCGTATAGAATGTAGATAATAGATAATTCCGCGGGAAATCGCGGATTTTTTCGCGACATGAGTTTTAATTATTGAATACTAAAAAATCGATTCCCGCAATAATTTTTAGTAAAAGTTAATTTCATTGCACACGTACAAGCAACACGACGCACAGTGATTCACATAACCAATCTAGATCGACAAAGTTCAAAAAAAAAATTATGGACTACATTTATTCTATTTTTTTTTTTGTTGTATACACATTAAGGTAATAATCAATGAGAAAAAAAAAATTTACCTTAAAAATTTTAGCTTACTAAGCAATTACAAAGTGGGCATATGTACAGGTAAACAACGATTTCATTGCAATTTTAATTACATACGATACAGACGTGTTTAAACAAAAATAAAAAAAGTGAATTCAGGATTATTTAGAGTGCTTCCCAATAAATAAATAAAATTTTGGCTTTGTTACATTTTGGAGATGTTTTAAACATACCCCTAAATTTTCGGCAATGATTGACTTTGCATAGAATTTAGAAAAAAAGTCCGCAAGTGTCCCCCATAGTTTTAGATGCATTAAAAAGCTGCGTTCTTCCTTTAAATAAAACTATAAAATTTGGCTGCACATATTTGCACTTTTTTATTTTATTCGTCTTTTTCAGATAAAATGTATGAAATTTCTCTTGCAATTTTGTTTGAAGTGTGACTGTGCGAACGCAATAACGAGGCACCTAATGATAAGTTATCGGAAAGCACTATTCAGCATTTCGGTAAGATTGGAGTGGACTATACTATTAAAGGTGCTCTAAACAAGAAAATCAGGAGTTTTAATATCAAGGTTGAGCAGAAATGGCAAGAATGTCATAGAATAGAACTACGTTTTCGTAAAAAAAAAAAAAAAATTGCCTGGAGGGCAATATGAATTTTTCATCGGAAAGTGACATGATGCCATCTATATCAAAAACTGTTGGAGTTGGTCCTGGTCGCCCAAGAGTTGAGTTTACGAGTCAACTTTAAGAGCGCTACGTCCAATTTATTATCATAATCGTCCTGTCAGATCAACAATTGAGGGTCTAGTGGAAAAATTTGAATCCACAGTACAAAATGTTCCGGTACCAGTGAAACAAAGAAGTGCCCGTAGTGTCGAGAATATTGCTGCCGCTAGCGCATCAATTGAGGAAGACCCAAATCAAAGTTACTGTGAAGGGGAATCGCTACCGCTCAAAGATAACCGAATATTTTTGGCCCGAACTGGTTGATATGGACTTGGACAATATGTGGTTCCAACAGGACGGCGCCACAAGCCACACAGCGAATGTCACAATTGAATTATTGAAAACCAAGTTAGGTGAGCGTGTTATTTCACAAAATGGCACAATCAATTGGCCGCCTCGGTCGTGTGATTTGATGCCGTTAGACTTTTTCCTGTGGGGGTACGTCAAGTATATGGTCTATGCCAACAAGCCAGCAACGATTGATGAACTTCGTACGAATATCGAACGTGAAATTGCAGCAGTATCGGTCGATTTATGCTTGAAAACTGTCGAAAATTTGATTGGGTTCAGCGTCTGGACTTCTGCAAGCGTGCCCGTCGTGACCATGCAAAAGAAATCGAGTTCCATACATAATGTCATCGAATGTACTTTCACAGGAATAAAGGATTTCATTGACCCAAACCGTTTTTGTTTTATTTAAAAAAACTTTTGTAGCGCTTCTATTGAAAAACCCTTTACAAGAAAATGTTTTATTATTAGTTGGTTGATTATGATTATGATATTATGTTAATGGTAAAGAACGCAAAAAAAATTTGAACCGATTTTAACCGTTTGATGTTGTTAAAAGTGCAACTGTTACGAAGGTGTTGTAACATATTTTCGTTTTTACTTTGTTTTTATGTTACTCTACTCTTGAGCATTTGCGAATTTACTTTTACGACAATCAGGAAAACAGGAGAGCGATTTTGTAGGAAACACAAAGTGCGAATTGCATTCTCACACTAATGCAAATAATAACCGCATAATTGATTGATTACTCATTCTTTGTTACGCGGCAATTTTAAAATATTTATTTTCAGCTCAGCTACATAAAAAGTCCTTTTAAAAAATAAAATAAAGTGTAAATAAAATACTTTAGATTTATTGCCCATAAATTAAAGTGTAATTAATTTTTATGTTTGTTTTTTAATCAAATTTCGCGTGTAAAGGTAAAAGTTGTAGCTCATATGTAATATTTACTTGATGTTTTTTTGACAGTTTGATATGCCACATTCAAACGTCAAATGGATTGATCAGTGAATCGGGCGCAAAATTCAAAAATATTTGGAATAGATACTATTTGATTTTCTTATTAAAATTCATTTTTTTAAATAAACTAGTTTTTGCGAAAAAGAATAATCGGTAGACAAAGGCCATTAGCGACCAGTTGGAGGTATTGTTAGATGCAGCGGAGAAAGATAAGTTAATTTTATTAGGCCATACCGTGCTCAATGGTCATATTGCAGCTTTCAATAAGTGGGAAGAGATTGTGCAGAAGTGCAAAATATTTCTTTCTAAACTTTGGTTTTAATTAATAGTTATATTTATATTTATATAAAAGTACGCTACCTACAACATAATTTGTGACAAAATAATTATCCCGATAATGCGACTGAATCTCTTTAAACAACCCCAGCGCCAATGTTGGAAAGAGTCGACAAAATGAGATAAACCTATATAGAATATAATAAATTGATTATAAAATGCATATAAAAATTGTTGCTTCCGGAATCATTAAAGAATCAGTGGACTCACAGAGTTGTTGCCTCGCAATTCGCATGTATTTCTTGCTTAATACTCGAGAGCCAAATTATTGACAAAGCAATTGCATTGCCATTTTTGATGTATTACATAATATAATATATTATAAATGATTTTATATATTATAAACGATTTTATTTATTATAAAAATATTTATTGTTATAATAACAAAATTAATTCGGCACTAGTTTACACAATATTTTAGTTAGGGCAAATTCAATTCCCATGAGAGTTTGTTAAACCAATTAGGCATTCAACTGAATTATTGTGTGAATTCGACTGAATTAAAAGTCGCGCATGCGCCGAAAAGAGAAACACAAGTAAACGTCACTTTCGCAAATGCTCAAGCGTAGAGGAATAACAAAAAACAAAGCACAAACGATAACGCAACACCTACAGTACCAGTCGCATTCTCGCAGGGTTCAAATCGGTTCAACTTTCGTTGCGTTTTTTGACATTGACTTTTTTTTTTGACTAATATTAACACATTTTCGTGTATTTACACATCTCAAAATGCAAAACGCACTGACCAAAATTTTGCGTTTCCTACAGAATCGCTTTCCAGTAGTCTCAAAAGCCATTCCGACATTGATATATATCTAAAAATACTTTGTCATAAATAGTGTTGTAGAGAAAACAATTAATTACCTATAAAACTTTTGATTAGAAACAATATTTTGTAAGAAATATTCTGTACTTTTGCACAATCTCTCCCATTTATTGGAAGCTGAACCCAAGACGGCGTTCGGCATACGAAAGGATAAGATTCAGCATACGCCATAGCCGACCCAAATGGCGCGCCGAGATTACCGCAAGATAGTTTTATTAGAGCAGAGAGCATTGAGGGTATTGCGTATGCGCGCCGAACTGGTATTGTAAAGCCACCAATATTAAATTGCTGTTGTTAATATAGGTCAATTAATTGTGCGAAGAAAATTTCATTCTGTAAACGAAGATTTTATTTCAATAAAAATCAACGCCCAATAAAATGTATTTATATTTATTTAAAACATTATTCATGACACAAATTTATTTGCCACTACATTAAACAATTTTAGTTCAAAAATAATTTCAAATTAATGTTTAATATAAAGCAGAGGAAACCAAAACGATTTTTTATTATAATAATGCTTATATGACCCATAATTCGATTTTTATTGCTTTTGTATTTCCCTTTAAGATTATGAAAAATGGCTGTCTGAATAGTTTCTTTTGCGTCAGTATATATGAGTGTGCCATATATAGATATACGTAACATATGTATATTGATATTGTGTACATAGCGAGTACCGATCAGAGACATCTACTGACAAATTTTAAATTAGTAGATTTCTCCGACAATTTTTACTTTTTTAATATTTCTCGGCAAAAATTGTAAAAAATGACTCTCATAGGTCTCCGATTTGCGGTAAAAATATAATAAAAATGAGCGTAATATTGCGAAAAGTGATGGTCGGGCAAATATGACTATTGGGCACGGTATGGCCAAATAAAATTCAGTCATCTGCCTCCACTGCATCAAATAACGCCTCCAACTACTGGTTGCTATTGGTTTTTGTTTTGCTGATTATTATTTTTTTATCAAGAAAACTTTTTTTATAAATAACTTTAAGCAAGAAAATCAAATATGTATTATATGTTCCAATTATTTTAGAGTATTCCGCTCGATTCAACTCATTTGGCCTCTGAATATGACACATCAAACTGTAAAGACAACACGTAAATATTACATTCTCTATTACACTTTAAACTTTTGACACGAAATTAGACTAGATAATTAAAATATTTTATTGATTTTTCTTTTTAAAGGACTATTTATGAAAGATAAGCTGAAAATAATATTAATTTAATTGCCGCGTATCAAAGAATGAGTAATCAATTTTGCGGTTATTTTTTGATTTAGTGTGAGAATGTAAAACGCACGACGAAAATTTTGCATTTGATACACAAAGTGCGAATTGCATTCTCACACTAATGCAAATAATAACCGCATAATTGATTGATTACTCATTCTTTGTTACGCGGCAATTTTAAAATATTTATTTTCAGCACAGCTACATAAAAAATCCTTTTAAAAAATAAAATAAAGTGTAAATAAAATACTTTATTTGATTTATTGCCCATAAATTAAAGTGTAATTAATTTTTATGTTTGTTTTTTAATCAAATTTCGCGTGTAAAGGTAAAAATTGTAGCTCAGTATGTAATATTTACTTGATGTTTTTTTGACAGTTTGATATGTCACATTCAAACGTCAAATGGATTGATCAGTGAATCGGGCGCAAAATTCAAAAATATTTGGAATAGATACTATTTGATTTTCTTATTAAAATTAATTTTTTTAAATAAACTAGTTTTTGCGAAAAAGAATAATCGGTAGACAAAGGCCATTAGCGACCAGTTGGAGGTATTGTTAGATGCAGCGGAGACAGAAAAGTTAATTTTATTTGGCCATGCCGTGCCCAATAAGTAGGAAGAGATTGCGCAGAAGTGCAGAATATTTCTTACTAAACTTTGTTTTTAATTAATAGTTATTTTTATATTTATATTTGTATAAAGGTACGCTTCTCAACAACATAATTTGTGACAAAATAATTAGCCCGATAATACGGCAAAATCTCTTCCAACAACCCCAGCGCCAGCGTTGGAGGGAGTCGACAAAATGAGATAAACCTATATAGAATATAATAAATTGATTATAAAATGCATATAATAATTCTTGCTTCCGGAATCATTAAAGAATCGGTGGACTCACAAAGTTGTTGCGTCGCAATTCGCATGTATATATAATAATATTATTCATTGTTTATTTATTAAAATAAAGAATACACATTACAATTTACACATAATAATTATATTCACCGGTGTTGACCATGGCAGGAACTACTGGTCGATGAAGACCTCGAATTTGGTAAGGCTGAAGAACACTACAGTACAAGATGAAAAATTGAATACTAAGGTCGTTCACAGAAGATATAATTTTGATAAAATAATTTTTGGAATTTTTGACAACCGCTCTGATTGGTCAATTAAATAATTATTATATAATTCAGCGTGAACGGGCATAATAATTTTCATAATTTTTGACAGTTCGCGGAGCAATGAAGTCATAACGCACCCTTACAACAAAAGTGACGTTGCCCAAAAATCCCCCACAAAACAAGATAATGAAGAAAATAATGAAATGAAGGAATCTTGCCGTCGACAAGCAATTTCATTCATTTCAAATACCATTGCAAAATATCGCACACACATAATCACACTAAATTCGCTGCCCCTTCGGTGACTCCACAAGAACATTTGTATGGTTTGGATAAAAAAACATTTGTATTGTTTAAAATTATTATTTATTATTTATTCAAATAAAGAATATATTTTACACATAATAATTATATTCACCGGTGTTGAATGTTGATCATGGCAGGAACAATGGAGCAGATAGTAGGGAGTAACTACTGGTCGAAGAAGACCTCGAGTTTAATAAGGCCAAAGCGCCGTACCAACACTGTTGAAGTTGCGCCTAAAAAACAAACAAAAATTAGTCAATAAAACCAAATTAATTACTGTTTTAAAATTATTAAAACACACCTGCACTTAATACACTGCACTGCAAGCACCTGTGTCCAGAATTTGGTTCGTTTGAGCTGCAATATCACTAATACTTTAATTTTTAGGTGCAGTATTGCACTTAACACTGTGAAGCCGCATTTTCTTTACTATATTTACTACGCATTACGCAGATAGCTAAAAGGAAACACAAAAAGATAGCAGTGGCCGATCGCGCTATACATTTCGTATGTGCATTTCATCGATCAAATAGTGTACCGATTCATCACACATTCATAGATTTTGTTTGCAAATGAAAACAAAATAGCAAAAAGTGAGAGGTCATGTTAATGTGGCACACGCAAGAATGAAGAAGCAATAGCATGGCTATGGAGTAGTATGTGTAATAATTCAAGATGTCATTCAAATATATAGCATGCTGTTTGTGGGGAATTTGTTTCCACGACATGACACTGAAGCAATGTTTTTTGGGCCGTCTGTCAATTTTTTTGTAATTACATTAGCAACGAAAACGGGTCCGTTTTTATAGAACTAAAAAAAACATTTTCAGCTTCGTTTCAGTTCTGTATCACTCTATTGGAACTTTACAATATGTATATACATATTTCAGAACAAAGCCTTAACTTACAAGTTAATGGGGCAACACTATCTTTGTTTCGATAAATTAAATTTATAAAAAAGCAACTCCTTGTATTTAAATTTCAACCAAACAGACGGTAAACCTTTTTGTACAAACCTTAAAAAATACTGATTTCCCGATTTTATGCGTTATGAGTTATAACTCCACTTAGGTAAACTTATAAGGGGTTGCTGACGTGTGTAATACTTGTCTTTGCCAATTAAACTGACATTGAGAAGCAGACTTTACTGTGTAAAATAGGAGTATACACGGTCTTCAATTTACAATTGTAAACACCCTTCTACGTGTTATAGTTGTATTTCCATCTCTAAAGTTGTAAATAACTTATACTTCAACACGTCGCAATTCGCGTTTGCTGTCATCGAAAAACGTCGCTAAACGCGTTTTGCGACGCGTTAAAGTATACGGCCCTAAATAAAATGACAGATGTGAGATAACAGTAACACTACTTTCGGGAGTGTTATGAATTGCCGTACAATACTACGTATCTATTGTATATGGCAGACTTATTGATTTTTAATAATTTGTGTTTATAAGGTTGTTCACGCAAGATATAATTTTAATAAAAAAATTTTTGGAATTTTTGACAACCGCTCTGATTGGTCAATGAAATAATTATTGTATTATTCAGCGTGAACGGGCATAATAATTTTGATAATTTTTGACAGTTCGCGCGGCAGTTGTCATTGATAAGTTGAAAAATATTGGCGCGAAACAAAAACTAAATTTATTTAATAGAACTTATAAAAATTGTGTTTGCAAAAAGGAATTTAACAATTATAAATATTAATTTTAATAAAAAACCACGCTTGGCGACGCGCAAATGGAGTTGCAAAGAGGAAGCAGAAATTTTGGAGTATTTCAGGGAAGTGATACAAAAAAATTTAGAGATTGAAGTAAGTACATGTTACCTTTTAATCAATTAATTAATTAAAATATCTTCTTTTCTATTTTTTTTTCAAGAAACCTAACGCAATTCTATTTTTAAAAAAAATGATTGAGGATCTGGGATTTGAGGACGTGGCTGTTTCACAGCTTAAAAATAAGGCAAATTATTTTAAAAATACCTACAAAAAAGCAGTAGAATGAGAGAGGCAGACTGGGCAGGGTGTCGAGGCTGGCTCATTACGTGGTAAGAATTATTCATATTATATGTTTGACATATCTATAACCAATTATTTCAGATCATATTTTGGAACTCTGTCCCCAATATGATATCTTGGCGGAAACTTTTGGATCAAAAACATACATCACACCACCGTTTCAATTTGATTCCGCACAAATTGTAGATAATAATGTCATTGAATACATGAAATTATTTTTAAACGCATTTCATTTATTTCACATATATAGTCATATTATATTACCAGATGAATTTAACAATCCTGTTTCGAGCGCTGCATTTTCTATCAACGCATCGATTTGTTGTTTTTTTTCCAGAAGCTGAAGGCATTTTATTTATCGTTTACAATGGATTTTAATTTCACTTATTTAAATGAATATTTTCTAAATTTTCATTGTACTGCCATATAAATTATGAATAACGCGCACAATTGCATATGTCAAGTTCTTGACGTTTCCTACTGTCAAAAACAAATTATCAAAAATATTAATAAATAATATATATATACGCCCCGGGGCTGTTGTAGTAAAACAAAGTGGTATGTGGAATGCTACAACAATAACACAAATATGGTTCTACAGCCTACGTATAAATTTGTCCATTTGTAATTCCAAAAATTTACACTTTTAGAACCTTACTACTAAGATCGTGAGTTCCCATAGGCCGAAATGATAATATAGGAAACACCCCTTAAAATTGTGTATGCTCTTTAAATGCACACTTGTGCCCGGCATTAAAACGTGCAGGATTCGCCACTACCTATAAGAAAAAAATCCCTTTTATTGAATTTGGGTACATATAACTTCCACATTTGGGATATTCATATATAACTTATATATCTATATATCTAGAAATGTCGCCGCTTATATATATCCATCTCTCTACAAAATAAAAAATTTTAAATTTAATTTTAAATATTTGTATATATGAATGATTATTTATAATGGTTCTTCTAAGTGTATTCTCAAATGCCCATGTTTTTGCCGTATCGGTCAATGTCATAAACTTAAATTTCATGAATAAACATACAAAACCTGTTAACTGTCAAATAGGATCACAGAACACAGAGGTTCAATAAATTTAAAAAAAGTTAAATCCTTTACTTTAATTTATATAAACTACCCACTTTGTAAATTAAACCAAAACGCCTTACGAAACTCACACATTCGCACACTTATAAAACTGTGAATTTGGTTGACGAAAATTTATATTATACTATATATTACGTTATGACTATGCTAAAATCGAGTTGAACATTGAGGAAATCTTGCTCAAAACTCAACTCCCAACATATTTTGAGATGATTATAATATTTATTTTATTGATAACTCGATTTTTATATTTTGGGCATTTGTCTTTGCGTCATAATAAAATGACTATCGAAATAGTTCTCTGTCTACACGAATACGTCATAAATTATGTACGTAAATACTATATGTATCTTTAAATTAAACTTAATTAGTATTACCACAGCACACTATATGTGATGTATATATAAATTAGGTATGCGCATATGCTAAAAAATGATCAAATACACTTAAAGCTTCTTAAATTGGAGAAAATAGCATATGAATGAATTCACCTCACTACCCCTTTCAATTAATGCCAATGTACACAAAATTGTAAAACGTTTTTCGTATAAGTTTGACTTAGTTTACAAACTGGGAACAGTCGATTCTCGTTAATTCAAAGCTCCGATAATTCGAACACATATATACGCGGTCGTTTAGAAATTTATATATTAGACTAGCGGAGGAACCCTTGCGCTGCTCGGACACAACATGTTGTTTTCTAAAAGCATTTTTAGTAATCACTTATTAACTTTAATATCATAAATATTATATTTGATAAAATTATATCTATTTTTAAGTTTTTATTTATTGTAATCAAAGTAAACATTGAAAACGATGACAATTATTATGCAGATATTTCTTTTCATGGTGCTTGTTCATAATGGTTTCGATTTCGTAGCATTTTTTCTCTTTTTTCAGTAATATCTTTCAACTTCATAAAAGGAAACAGAACCAAAAATTTTTACTATAAAACCGAAATTGTGGAAAAGCAAAGAATTATGGTCGAATTTTTTAGCGAGGTGTTTTTAAAAGGATCATATTATTTTGTATGTATTAGACGAACTTCATTACCGCGGAAAATCGCGGAGTTATTGACAGCTTTCCTCGTGAGGTATTTTTTTACTCTATTTATTTTCGCGTTTCCAAAATACTTCATACTAAATGTTGAAAAATACGTGTGAAAATTTTCGGAGCGGTCCCATTTACAGTTTTAGCAAGGTTTTTCGCAAAGTGGGTTTTCATGGTTTTCGTGTTTCATTTCGCTGTAAAAAAAAGGCTTTGTTGCTTTCCGAATGCTGACAAATACGTGTGTAAAATCTCCGATTCCGTTTATAGTTTTACCGTTGTTTGAATTTTTATAAAGCATAACCGCAGAAAATCGCGGAGTTTATCACTTTAATAATTAAGCAATTTTTTGGTGAACCGCTATTGTTTTCGCGGTTTTCGCGGTTTATTTTCATTTTTTAAATATGCCTATGTTACTTTTAGAGTGTTGTGATATTCTTGTGTAAAATTTCGTATTGAATGTTCGTTTTAGCCTGGTTGATTCCTATAACCAAACGGCCGTTTATATCGTGGAATTATTTGCTGATTTTTTCATGATGTGAATTTTACTAAATGAATACGGACTAATCGATTCCCCTATTATTTTTAATAAAGTAAACTTTTTCGCGAACCGCGCTTTTTGGCGTGATTGCATAACATACATACATACATACATACACAGTCGTTTAGAAATTTATAAATTAGAGATATAGGATTAGTCGATTCTCGTTAATTCAGCTCCGATAATACGACCCTCTCCGTAATTTGAAGCTATCACGAGTTCCCTAGAACATCTCTCTATAATTCGAAAACTCGAGGTGTGAATTTATGTAAGACTGTTGCTTAACCACATTTTAATAAAACTTTTCTGAGATATGGAAAATGTGGACATTGAAATTTCTGTGTTTTCACCTTGATTTTTGTACAAAATTGGTGCTTTTATTAAGATTAGCAATAATGTAGAACATCATATTACCCTAAAACACGCAGTTTTTGAATTACACATTTTTATTATAAAAATATGACCTGAATTTTGATCTCAAAATGTTCTGTAAACTTTCTTATCTTATTTAGTCCTATAACGATGATATAAAAAATTTGACCTTGATATTTCTGAATTTGACTTTTACATGTTTTCCTACAATAATCTGATATGGCCTTGAGTTTTAAAATTTTGGCCTTTAACTTTTTAGCAAGTTTTCTTATCTTATTCAAATATTTTTTTTTTGGATTAAAAAGTGGTTGGCTATGTAAGTAAAGTGTTTTTGAATACTCTGACTATTACGATAATGACGTATTATATTCTATTGTTTTCAGCATAATTTCGGTATGACACGTACATCAATCCTGCCGAAGAACAAGATATACTAAATTAAGATATACACTGTGAAATGTTTGTTTACAACTATAAAACTAATCTTGTTTATATTTTAGAAGACTCATACAACGAAATGATTGGATATGTTGGATGCTCTATAAACTGTGGTGCGGAAATAATTTTTGTTGCGTTATTCGGAGTTTTTCCAAGATAAGTGTTAAAATCTTTTTTCTACTCAAATATTTTTATTAATCTTTTTGGTTTCCTTGTTTTTTCCTCTCAAAAGACTCCTACAGTACTTTAAGTGCAGTTTTAAACGCCATGGAACAATTTTTTTTTCTAATTATTTATATTATTAATTTAGTATATTATTGTTGTTTTTATATATGTTAATGCATTCAATGAATTTTAAATAAATATTACATATGTCTCAAAGTCTAGCCAAATCTTATTTCATGTAATTTTTCAAAATCCCGCCAATTTTTTGTATTCATTGATGGTGCCACTTTCGTCAAAAAAGCTCTTTTTATTAGATAAATACATATTCGATACGTAAGCACAGCTTTTGCATTCCAATATGAATCCAATAGGTTTCATGGGGGACCGCACAATTCGTTTTAAAAAAATCGTATTTGGAAGTGTTTCCAATTAAATAAGTTTTGGTGAAAATCTTGCTGCGACTATATTATTGTATGTACAGTAAAGAAAATTTACCTGCTCCTGATGATTTAGTAAAGTTAAAATACTGTCTCGCTATAGTAGCATTAGTCATCGTTTAGGGTAAAAATTCCCGAAGGGTTAATTGTTATGGAGTTTTCGTAGGCGCTGCAGATTAATTTTCGTTGTATATCTTGTGTTGCGCGATTTAGCCAATGGTTAGAGATTTGTAATGCCACAAATCTCTCTATAAATTTGTCAATTGCTCTTCGTTCGCATATTGGTGCTGACATATTTTGTTTTGTAAAAGCCGTGTGAATAAAGAAGTAATCCTTATTTTTCACTGGCCACTGTCTGACATCACAAATTTTGTCATCCATATCAGTATTCACCAAATTTATTGATTTGCAGTTTGTCAAGGTTTCCATCACT
Source organism: Sylvicola cinctus (assembly GCA_963854165.1). Lineage (NCBI taxonomy): Eukaryota > Metazoa > Arthropoda > Insecta > Diptera > Anisopodidae > Sylvicola > Sylvicola cinctus. The sequence goes on from OY974082.1 coordinate 30,672,739, forward strand.
ACCAGAAACAGCATATGATTTGTCAGTGTAGTGAGGAGGAGATTCGCAAGTTATTTTTGCATCGGTAAATAATACAATTGGTGTAAATTGTATTTAGTTTGTTGAGGTAACTTGAGGAACTCAGATTTTAATAGGAGTTTGACTGCCAATATTAATTAATATGTTTCAGCGTTACTACACATCTTAATGCAAACTACGCCTGCAAACGAGGTGTCAATCTGCTTTGTACTTGCAACTCTATCTCTATCTTAAAAGAGCTGTATGCGTCAGGTGCGAGTAAACTCAAAAACTACAGCACCAATATTTACCAAATATGTGACCATTATCTGATGGATGGTTCAAAAGTTAATTCTTTTGCCACAATGAACCACTATGGCTGAATCACTGAAGCATTCAACCTTCTATTCTTCATACTATGTGTTCGTCTGATGTCTGGAGTATTTCCCATATTATAGGTTTTGTGGCGACAGTGCAATCAGCTATCATACAATCACGGTAATTTGTAACGAGCAGCGGTTATGAGACTTTGTGCGATACGCCATAAACAAATGATTTTGGAATAAATTGAAATGTACAGTGATATCTGGACAAATTGAATTTAAGATTATAATAATAACATAAGTATTGAAATAGTTTGTGTATCAAGTTATTTTAATGTGGTATATACCCACAACTGGTAACCCCGACGTGATCCAACCCGACACACACACATCGTACATCAAGAACATATATGGAGATTAATTAATTGCGCTGAAGAATTTCCGATCATTTCCGGATCATCCAACCATTTCCATATCATCCGACGACATCGGCACTTAGGACAGGCGCCACAGTTCGAAGGAAGGGTACCGCAACGTTTTACGGCAGCTATTTCTCAGACCTAATATATAAATTTCTAAACGACCGTGTACCTATGTACCATATACTTGGTACTCAATCACGCTAAAACTGAAAATGGGATCGCCACGAAATTTTACACACCAATTTCTTAATTTTTCAGAAGTAACATAGGCATATTTTCAACGCGAAAATAAACCGCGAAAACTGCGAAAAAAATCACGGGTCGATAAAAACTTGAATTTTACGATAAATGATTGCGGGAATTCATATTAATAAAAGCCATGTCGCGAAAAAATTCGCGATTTTCCGTGGAACTATCTATTATATAAGTACATTCCTGAAAGACCGTGAGGGTAGACATTTCAATCACGCTAAAACATATATTCACCAACATTGTAGAAGTAACAGAGGCGTTTTTTCAAAACGAAAATTATATTATATATGTATATAAGCGGCCGTGTTACACACTCACAAGTATATCACAACACTCTAGAAGTAATATAAGCATATTTCAAAAATGAAAATAAACCTAGAAAACCGCGAAAACAATCGTGGTTCGTCAAAAAATTGCTTAATTAGAAAGTAATAAACTTTGCGATTTTCTGCGGTTATGTTTTATAATTTATAATATTCAACGACGGTAAAACTATAAACAATTGGAGATTTTACGTACGTATTTGTCGCATTCGGAAAAAACAAAGGCTTTTTTTAAAGCGAAATGAAACACGAAAACCGTAAAAACCAACTTTGCGAAAATTTTCACACGTATTTTTCAACATTCCAGAAGTATTTTGGAAACGCAAAAATAAATATAGAAATCGCGAGAATCAATTTCCCAGTGTTTGATTAGTAAAAAACACCTTTAAATTTTGAAATAATAATAATCATGAAAACCAAACACATCATTAGGTAGACATGGCACCTAGAACGAATATTTTATCCAAAAGTTTGTATTTATTGCAATGCATTTATGTGTATTGGTTGGCATTAAAATTACATTAACGCCGTAAACATCGAAAAAATCGGGGAACCTCAGCAACATAATCATAAAGGATTTCTAAAGTTTCGAAAACTCCTAAAAGGGGGTCTAGAACGTCACTAGCACATTATTGCAAATATTTTAGGTTGTTTTTCCAACATGATTTTTGAAAATTTATAATTAAATAGGTAGACTAGGTGCGTCTTTTAAAAAAGTAGATAAATAAACTTTGATATATAAACTTATTTATAAAAATATTAACAGTTTATAAAATTGACAAAAAAATAGCGCACCTATGAAATAAAATTTTCGATGCTCGCGATGAGTTCTTGCTGCCACACTTTTCAACGATACACTTCATTTTATATACGTTTTTTCAATTTTTTTTTCCTTTTTAAAATGTTATAAACAATAATTTTACATTATACAAACGAAAAATAATTCGAATATTGACAAATGAAAGGTAATGAATATATTCAATGTAGCAGCCTTTCCCCATTAAGGGATATTCTATAATCGTCACGGCCTCAATCATTTTGTTTCTAAATTCATGTTTTTAACATTATTGTTTGGTTATTTTTTGAAAAATAAATAATTCAAACTACTGTCAAACTTCATCCAATCAGAACAATTGTCAATTTGTTTTTGTATAAAAAAAAAGAATTTTTGGCTTTCTTGTATAATTCCGACAAGAATTTTTTAATTTTTGATTATTTATTTACATATATGGATTTATGTATTATGTATAAAATAATATTTTGTTTAAAATATGCGAAAACCCAACTGACAATTATGAGTAGGCGCCGCTTTATACAATCAAACTGAAATAAATAAAATAAGTTCTAAAATTTTTGTTTTTAAAGTTCTTACTTAATATTCTGTATATATTTATGTATATCGTATATGCATGAGAGGCTTTTATATACATATGTAGAAATACACAATTTCTTCATGCCAATCTCATTCCAGTCGTTTTGGCTCGTTGTAAATTGTAAACAGTTTGTCAACAAGGTACAGCTCGTATTAAAATTTGTATAAGTATTATTTTTTATAATAACCCAAGCCCCAAGGTAAACCTAAATGAAATTAAATTAAAAAATAAATAACATTGTAAAACGGGACCTTTTATTTTTATTTTTTTTGAACATACCTTTATAGGTACACAATGGTAAATCTCTAATATCACAATTTGCATACATAATATGCATGATTTAAACTATTTTAATAAAGACTTCTAATGCCGAAAAAAAAAAATTTCATTACATAAAACTGTACTCGTGGAATTAATTTAAATATTTATGCTCTATGAGTAACAATACACTTAAAATCTAATTTAACAACGACCTACCCCAGTAATCCATTTGACAGTTAAATGTCCACGAAAAGGGGAAACCGTGAGGCGCAAAACAAAATTTTGAATATTTTTTTTGAATTCATTTTCGGTCGTAGAAGAAATATTCGAACAGCATGTCTGTTTCCATATAAAACAAAATTTCCCCACTCATAACAGTTTAAAATGAATAAATGAATTTTGTTTTCCCGAAATAATTGTGTTGAAAAAACAAAATATATTTGAAATTGAACAATTTTCTTTGTTTTCTTTTGTTCTTTTCCTTAATATTTAGTAAGCATTATTTAAATAAATGTATGTACGTGATTGATAAAAAATTGTTCGCTAAAGCGTATTAAAACGCAAGTTTGAAAAAAATTGTATTTAATTAATATTTTATTTAATTTTTGAAATGCGAAAAAACAAATTTTAGATTCAATTTACGAATAAATTGGTGCAAAAAACAGGACCGATGAGGCGTATAACAAAAGAACGACTAAAAAAAATTGTGTTCAGCTAAATATTCTAGAGGAAAAAATATTGTTTAGGAAAACATTGAAGTTCCATATGCATTTCAAATTATTGTTATTAGGTATAATAAATGTTTTGAAATTAATTTTTAAGCTGGACAATTAAAGTATGCCTTTATTAGATTGTTCCGAAAAATTTATCATTTGAGAAAAATTGACATCCACATTCAAGCTTAAAAAACAGAAATGGAGTTCATAGAAATGCAGGGCTAGGAAAAAATGGCTAAAAATGGCAGAGAAATGGACTTTTGAAAGAGGGATTTGGTAGGATTCACTACTAAAATATCAACACAATTAAATTTTAGTTTCAATATTAATATTTTAATTATTTAATAAAATAATAGTATATATTATAATTTAAATTAAGAAAATTTTTTTAAACTCGATTTTTTAAAAGTTTAATTAATAAAAATATATCAAAGTTACCTATGCGTTTCCATAGAAACCAATATAAATTCGAAATTATCTAGTTACCCATGGGTTTCCACTTTCCATAGAAACCATGGTGCATGTGCAGTAATTATTTCGAAAAATGAATGTGTCAGAACCGTTTCCCCTCCAAGTGCCAAATGAATTTGCGCCTCACGCCTCACGGAATGAGGGGAATTGGACTACCGGTGTAGAAATTTAATATAATCATGTGAAAAAATGAATAATAAAAATTATTTAAAAATAATTATTTCCGTCGTTGAAATGTAATTATGTTGTATAATAATTACGGCACAACATTTTTGAACAATGTTTTTTTTTAAAACAATTTAGCTTAAGGAAAATTTTCCCAATAAATGAAAATGCAAAATCTGTTTTGAAAATAGCGCTAAGCACAGCCGGTTTGCGGTTACACAAACACATACAAGGCTATAACGCAAGAGTTATAATCCGAAATCTTATGAACTCTTCGCCGAGCTGGTTTTGAATCAGTTAGCTTACAGTTCTTATTGCACGGGATTCCACAGTTTGGCTTAAATAAGCCAATGCGCCACTGCCTACTCGACGTTGGTAACTCCCTGAGTCATAACAATTTAATGCTTATAGAAACAATATCTTTAAAGGGATTTTATTCAAATTACTCTCGTTTGTATAGGTCGGCGAGTAATACGCAAAAGGTTTTTGCTTATATAATATTCAATAGCACGATTGTCTATGTCTGACGCTCTCCTGGAGAGCAATTTTGTAATTTTTGTGATTATAACGCTTCCGTTATGGCCTTGTATGGGTTTGTGTAACCGCAGACGGGCTGTGCTTCGCGTAATTTTCAAAACAGATTTTGCATTACCATTTATTGGAAAAAAATTTCCCTAAAATAAATTGTTTTACATAAAAAATATTGTTCAAAAATGTTGTGATACAATTATTATACTACACAATTAATTTTAAAGTACTTAAATAATTATTTTTAAATAATTTTCATTATTCATTCCGGGTCGAATTTTCAAGTAGGCGGTGTTATTATTTCTTGTTATTTCTTAAACAAAAACAATATGTGCAAACGGCAACGAATAATGACAAATTTGTATTTTACATACATTTATTTGATAACGCAATCATAGCACCAGCTATTCACCCTAGCACTATGGATGACAGCGTTACGAATTCAAAATTATAAATTTATAAACCGCAAAAATAAGTCATTTCAATACCCATACTATCATATATGTTGTTTCATAACGCAAGCGTTATAATCCGAAAATTACAAAATCGCTCTCCAGATATTTTTTAGATAAAGACATGACAGTTTTCACGCTGGAAAAATTATTAAAAAATATGTAGGAGCTGTAAAATTTAAGAGGTGGGGAGAACCTTGCACCTTTGGGATATTTAACGCTTTTTAAACCGAAAGAAAGAATCAATCGGGTAATTGTCGAGATTATTATTGGAATTTTCTGTACAACTTCGCACTTGTTTCTCATAGCTTACACTATTTTTAATATTTTCTTCCAATCGAAGTTTATTTTGTTGGGCAGTACAGACTACAGAGTGTATTTAGCGAACTAGAAATGCAAAATCGGATTTCATTCTTTGAACCTCACCTTGTTAAATTGTTATTTTTCTCTGATAATGTGCTCATATTTATTTACAAATTGTTATAGCCATAATATACTTTTAATTGTACTTTCAAAAAGGGATAAAAGTTAACAAAATGGACAAAAAAATTATATATAGTAGTGTCGAAGAAGAATGTTGCTACTGGAAAGAAGCTGCGAAAAAATTCAAACAAGAGTAAGTTTTATGGTTAATGGAGAGTCGTAACTTAATATAAGTTTATAACTATTTTTTAACATAAATTCAGATTAGCAGATGTTCGGGAAGAGCTAGATGATTTTACATTAGGTTCTAGAGAATTAGAAGCAGAGCTTGAAAAGATGCTTGACGGGAAATGCATGGAAATAAATGGATTCAAAAGTAAATGCAATCGATTGGAGGATGAAAATGAGACTTTAAAGGTAAGATTTGCTAACGTAACGCGCTGTGTTGTGTCATTAACTGAACTTTGTGTTTGTAGGCCAAGCTTGTGTCATTTGAGAATGACAACCATCATTTAGAAACTATATTAGCTACAGCGGAAGTAGAAAAGGCTAAGTTTAAAAAATATGTGCGTGAATTAGAACAAAAAAATGACGACCTCGAGAGGGGACATAGAATAGTGGTAGAAAGTGTAAGCAGTATGGAAGCAATGCTTAATCAGGCATATGAAAAAAACGCGTTATTAGAAATGGAGATGGATGAAAAAGAAGTTCTTCGTACAAAGATGCAACGTCTTATGGATGAAACAAGGGGTTTGATTGAATAGTATAGTTACTTAATTTATTTATATATTACGTGATTTATTACTATTTTGCAGATCTTAAACAGGAGTTGAATGTGACAAGAATTGTAGGAAACAAAGATTTAGGAAATTTAACAAACCTAAAACCTGACAAAGATTTGCTACTAGGCGAATCTTCATTGCATCGCAACAATGAAGTTCCTACTATCAAAGGTAGTATACTTTCTACACATCTGGTTGAATCATATAGCATTTTCCGATTTAAAAATAATTTTTTACAGAATCTGTAATTCCAAATGATGTAATAAGGGCTAGTTCTAGGGTTGCAGCACTTAATTTAGTTGCAGATTTGTTACGTAAAGTTAATGTAAGTGGTTTCGGTCGTCCTTTATTTTAATTTTATTATTTTCCCAATTTTATATGTATAAATACGGCTTCTATTATTATATATAGTTTAAAATTCGATCTATTTAGACCTGTAGTGCGTTTCCATAACTTTTATCACTTAATATTACGTGAAAATTGTCACTTATAACTTTTGCACCAGACTTCGGATGGTGAAAGTGAGTATTTTCGCAATTATGAAGCGATTCCATGCACACGTTCATTGAGAATGCAGCACGTCGAAAATATGTGAGACACAGACACACTTATACGATTTTTGTAATGAGGGAGTTGATAGTTGTACAAAATGTCCAAACTATAATTTTTATAGCAAAAATATAATGTATATAGATCGCCATTCTTCAAGGAAAATAATAATTGAAATTTTATTGCGTATTAAAGAAATTGTTTACTAATTGAATAAAATAGAAACAAAATTATAAGCTATTTTACCAATGTTTTTAATGGCAAAATCGGAGAGTGATGAGGATAAGCGGGAGTTTTTAAAAATATATATGCTCATTATATTATCGATTTTGCGTCTGTCAATATAAATGCAGAGGTTTTGCTAAAATGCAATACTTTTAAAAGTATTGCATCGCGCATTTTCGTGCTGCATATTCTCGAAATTCTCGAAGTTACTATAGTGCACGTCGTGTATGCCATGATGGATGTGCTGCATTTTCATAGAACTGTCCCATTACGCATTAGATTTTCTTCTAGTTTTTATCCTTTGTACTCTGCATTCGTGCATCAAGCTCTGCATGGAATTGTATTATTAAGGTGCGATTCCTTGCAGACGTTCATTGAAAATGCACGACGTGCTTGATAAATGCAGCACGTTGAAAAAATGGGAGAAAGTGATGAGTTAACGGTTTTGTGTCTGTCTATTGAAATGCAGAGGTTTTGCTATAATGCAATACTTTTTTGAAGTATTATGGTACAATTCCATGCAAAGCTTGACGAATGCAGAGTAATAAGAATAAAAAAAAGAAGAAAATTTAAAGTATGAAATGCAGCACGTGAAAATTATGGAAACGCACTACTGGAGTAGGACAATTAATAATTGAAATGCAATTAATTTTTCCATTTCCTTTGCAGAGTATGGAAGCCAAACTTAAGGCTTGTCGCACACAAATGCCAACTCCATCCATGCGTCACTCTGGCGATCAAATTTTTAATTCCTCACAGCCAAGAGATACACATAATTTTCTTGGTATTAATGATATAGCTTTTAATAATAAAGAAGGCGCTTTGTAAAGTTCAAATTTAAGTAAGTTTGCAATAAATCTTCATTTTTAAGCAAATAGTTAAGCAAGTTTGCAGTTTCGAGAAGTGGAAGTCTTTTTTCCCAAAGTGTATTGCGGTCTCCGGTTGCTGAAAAAAATGTGTATCGGAAACTATTAAATCTTTATTCTAGCAAATTTGCTCTCAATACGAGGTATGCTTGTTATTTATTTTGTGTGTAAAAAAAAAAGAAGTAAATGAAAGAGATCATATGTGCCCATCTGATCGAGGTCTACGCACTTCGACCTTCGGTCTATTGTGCCACCTCCTTTCGACTATGCATACTTTTTATATCCCTGGATAGCACATCCACTGACTGCTCCTCTCACTCATTTTCACCGAAGCGGTTTGTCCTTCTTATGAACATGGCCACCATGGCGAGGTTAAGTGACGGGAGATCCGTGCTGTCCAGCATGTGTACACCAAACGTTCTGTGTCTAATCTGATTGTAAGCTGGACAGTCTCACAAGAAGTGTTCTGCCGACTCATTCTCTTCACAACAACTTTCACACAAGGGTGTTCCACCTACCCTGATTCTGTGGAGAAGATTGTTCTGTAGGCAATGCCCCGTCACAATCAACAACACATTCCTAAGGTCTGTGCGTTTCAGTCCTAAGAGAAGTTTAGTTCTCTTAGCATCGGGGCCTACCACAAACATTTTCGTTTGTCTGTAATATTCCGACTCCTGCCAATAATCTAAGATATCTTGATGTGACCCTGCCATTTTATTCTTCTCAGCTATGCAAGTAGCTTGTATAATGGAAAACAACTCTGCTTGAAATACAGTAGCGTGTTTGGCTAAGGACTAACTTTCCTTGATTTGCAGGCTACCCTCCATGTAGGCCCCTGCTCCGGCCTTGCCGTCTGTTAGTGAGCCGTCAGTGGTCATGCGGTCCACTTACAATGGATTTTCCTTTATACCAAGGATAACATAGCTGAATCTCTGGTTAAAGATGAGTTTCGAGACCATAGTGTCATTCCGTTGTGCTTCATATTCACAGGTCTTAAGTATTCCCACACTTTGTATACCAGATGTGATACTGGTATCAACATTTCTCCCTAGTATGGCCCTTAACCAGTACCAACTTCTTGTTGCCTCCATTGCAATTACAACTTCCAGAGGGGGAAGATTCAGAAGAATATCTAATGACGCGGTTGGCGTCTTTCTCATGGCCCCTGTTATACCCATCCCAGCAAGTCTCTGGAGTTTCGATAACTTATACCTTGATATTTCCAAAATTGCTCTTCTGCAGAACACCATAGCTCCGTATAGGAGATATGGCTGATGTCATTTTATTACACAATGTTTGCAAATCCTTCCCCCGTTTCAGGATATTTCCATCATCATCGAAACCTATGCTAGGATAGCCGTGTTGGTTAAATTTCACAAGGAGAGAGTCAACCAGCAAATTCCAAAGGAACGTTGATAGCTCTCCTCCCTTTGCAAACCCCCGTACAGCTGTGACCGTAGCTTTTGTATGTCCAAGCTTCGCTATAGTTAGCCTACCCTTGAGCATAGATATTATCCAGTTGACTAACGTGGATTCCAGTTCTCTGAGTGTCAACGAGGCTTCTATTGCCTCAAAGATGGGATTGTCAAACGCACCTTGAATATCAAAGAAAACCGCTAATCCATATTGCTTTCGGTCCAGTGATGATTTCACCTTCCCTATTAGCTCAACTAAAGCTGTTTCTGTTGATTTTCCCTTTTGATAGGCATGTTGACTTTCGTGCAAGGGAAATTTAACCAAACAGGTATGTTTCAGATGCACGTCAACTAGCTTTTCTAAGGCTTTCATTCCGAAAGACGTCAAACTAATTGTCCTAAAACTAAAGAAGTATGATGTCTTTCCTGGCTTTGGTATAAATACCGCCCTTGCTCTCCTCCGTTCCAATGGAGTGTACCCCAATGCAATGCAAGCTCTCATGATCACACATAGGTGACCAATCAGTATGCCCATTCCTTTTTGAAGAAGGAATGGATATACCCCATCCGGTCCAGGGGATTTGTAAGGTAAGAAGGATGTAACGGCCCATTCTAACTTAGTAATTGTAACTACCTCTTTAGCTACCTCCCACTAAGCCGGAATTCCTCTCTCTCTAGTATGATTGCAACACATGTTTTTACTGGTATCCACCAGGAAAGTGTGTCTGTATCATCAGATTGAGACTTTCCTCATTAGAGGTTGTGAATGTAACATCATCCTTGATTAGTACATCCAAAGCTTATAATTTAATAACGACACTTTTTTGCATTTTAATATACAATATTTATTCAGGTCTTTTGTTAAATGATAGTAATATGTACTGAAATATCATGATTTATAGGTTTCTCCAAATGAATTCAAACTTAATTGAGTAAAAATGTTATCCGACGTTTTAACTTTAATCATAACTGTATTGCAATTGGTCCAACATCAATTCATACCACCTTAAATAACAACAATTGAATACAACCTGAAATTTCGACAATTAAATTCATCAAACATACCATCGTCCACAATCCCAACACTCAATACGTAGCAACTCAACCAAAATCAAGTTAACTGCAATACTCAAAAAATCTGAAATTCTGACAAAGATAAAATCCCGACATACTAATTTTCGGTAAAATAAAATTTCGTGGGGAAGTAATATGACTCGACCCAGCAATTTTTTACACGTTCGAAAAATTATCGCAAATATTACAACAACAAATTGTGGCAGTTTCGTACCGCATCGGATAATATCATCGGAACGGCTACTAATGTAGCCTTTACAAGGGAGCATCTGCAGACGAACGCAGATCGCGCAAAAGAGTCAAACATTGTATCGTTTTATATGATAAAAATGAAACAAAAATTGTGGTTGTCATTTCAATACTATAAAAAACATAACTCCAGAAATAATAAATATTAATGTAATATAAATTGTTATTTCACATTTTTTTCAATTCTTAATATTTTATTTCCAATTTACATATTCATAAATTCCTGTTTGCTACCGAAAATTTGCACTACAATTATTTAAATTTACCGCCAAACAATTTTACATAGCATGCGCGTGTGTTTTTGACTTTTTATGCAAGGTATATAAAGGTATTATGGTAGACGAATGTGACATGCTATCTCTCTTCAATATTTCGCATCATCAACATGGTGAAATACATGGAGAAATATATGGAAAATAAGAATACTTAATTCAGAAATTTGAGAAAACATTAAATCAAAAAAATGGAAAATAAATAAAACTATTAACTAAACAAATAAATCTGTGCATAATTTGCGTATTAAAACCCAAATTTCATCTAAAGTAGATCAAACAAAGTACAGTAGGCTTCATATAAAAATGTATTTTACCATGTTAGTGACGTAGATGCGCGGAATTGTCAAAAATGAAACTCCGGAATATCCTACCATATTAGATCTATATACCTTGCTTTTTATGGGTGAAGATGAAATTTCCCCTCTTTACGAATGCAGATGAAAAAAAGTAGTTCCGTTCTCCTCTGACTTTAGTTTATTTCGTATCTGATTTTCTTTCTCTGATCTGAGAGAATATCCCTGAGAATTCAACGTTTCTTCTACGTTAAATATTTTGTGTGCCTGAACAAAGACAAAGTCTCACACAAATCGGTTTTTGCATATGATAAATTTTTAAGATTTCAGTTATATCTATGTTAATTTATAATACGCCAATTATAATATGTTGAAATATACGATGGCAGCATGCATTAATAACTTAAAAGTTATAATTTATAAATTATAACTTTAAAAAATAGCGAAAAAATATTGTAAAGGTGAGTCTTAATTTATGTAATTGCAAGTGCATTTATAATGGAAAACATTAAATTCGTTAAATTCCGCATTAAATGATCGTTTTACAACATTGGAGGAAATGGCTTTGAGGATGTCGAAGTGAAACAATAAATAAAAGAGTACGTTTAAATTCATATCTTTAATAAAAATTGGTCTATTAAATAATATAGAAAATTAATTACAGGTTTTAATCGGCATTGGGTTGCAAATTTGGCAAAGTCAATACCAAATAATTTCAATATAATAAAATTGTAAACTTAGCATGTAATTAGTATATAAGTGAAATTTAGATATGAATAAAATTCAGTTGTTCTTGGAAACTTGTGATATTAAGCCATAAAATTACATCGGTTAAAGTAAGGCTGCTTTAACCTTCACTTTTCCATTTTCAGCTCAAATTGGTAACTTAACCAGTTGCAAAATTTCGTAGCGATCCCATGTACGGTTTTAGCCTGATTGATTTCTACACTAACACGGTCGTTTAGAATTTTTTTTTTTTTTTGCGTAACCATTTTCGATAAAAGTCAATTTTTTTGCGAACCGAGATTTTTTTTTCCAAGTTCGAATATGTACCTTCCAGAATTTTGGCAATTACGTGTGTAAAGTTTCGTATCGATCTCATTTAGGGTTTTAGCCTGATTGATTTCTACACTAACACGGTCGTATAAAATTTTTATATAAGAGTTCAGCGAAAAATCGCAGAATATTTGGCGGCTTTTTCGCGACATGACATTTATTAATTGAATACTGACAAATCAATTCCAGCAACCATTTTTGGTAAAAGCCAATTTTTTCACGAACCACGATTTTTTTCGCCGTTTTCGCGGTTTATTTTCGCGCTGAAAATGCGCCTATGTCACTTCTACAATGTTGACAAATACGAGTGTAAAATTTCGTATCGATCCTGCTGTCCGTTGTAGCATTATAAGGTATACCCAGACGGTCATTATGAATGTATAAAATAGATAGTTCTGCGGAAGTTTCGCGGATTTTTGCGCGGCATGACATTTATTAATTGAAGACCGTCAAATCGATTCCAGAAACCACTTTTGGTAAAAGCCAATTCTCTCGCGAACCGCGATTTGATTGCGGTTTATTTTCTCGTTGAAAATTCGCTTATGATACTTTTAAAATGTTGGCAATCACGTGTGTAAAATTTTGTGTCGATCGCATTCTCAGTTTTATCGTGATTGATTCCTAAATATATAAACATACATACATAGTCGTTTATAAATTTAAATGAAAGAGATAGTTTCGCGGAAAATTTCACTGATTTTTTGCGATATGAATCTTATTAATTGAATACTGACCAATCGATTCCCGCAATCAATTTTGGTAAAAGTACATTTTTTCGCGGTTTTCGTGGTTTATTTTTGAGTTGAAAATATGCCTATGCTACTTTTAGAATGTTGGCCAATACACGTGTAAAATTTCGTGGCGATCCCGTTGTCAGTTTTATCGTGATTGAGTACTAAATATATATACATGTATACATTCGTACATTGTCGATTAGAATTTATATAATAGACTAGCGGAGGAACCCGTGCGCTGATCCAACACAACATGTTGCTTTCTAAAAGAGTTTTTAGTAATCACTTATTTCCTAACCATATAGGCGCAAAGCAAAGCGAACGGTTGCATTCGAATTTGTCCAGCTTCGCGTTCGAAAAATTTGCTACCGCAATGGGCGCAAATATTTTTTGAACAAAAATGATATGTTCATTTGTTTTGTTTATGAAATCTTTGGACATTCGCGGCAAAGCATGAACATAATAATTTTGCTGTTGGATGTAAAAATGTACGCTAAATTAGTTTATATTATACACAAGCAAGCACAATGCGAGCATAAATTTAAGCAACAAATGAAAATCTGTAGCGCTTTTAGAAACAAGGACGCGTGTAACGACTTTTGTTATTAGTGTAAAATTCAAACGTCAAATTAAACATAATATTTAAATAAATATTTATTTATCAAGCCTCCGAAGGCGCCGTCGTGCAAAAAAGAGGCTATTTTAAAAAGCGTACCAATAAAACCAAGTATGGATTTGATCGAGTGGTTGAAGACTTATCCAGGAAGCTGTGTCAAAGGGAGACTTCAACAATTTAGCAGGCGCACTGAAACCGTTGCCCAACATACAATCCCAAAATCCATACGTCGACTTCGTGCAGCATTAGATAAACAAAATTTTTTTGGACAATGGATTTACGCCTGAATGGATTATGTTGCAAAAAGACATTTGAAGCGATATTGAAGACTTGAAGCAAACACTTATCCTTATCGCGCCTTTGTTGGGGTATTGCCTTTGAGTTCTAGTGATGAGAGGCATTTCGATGCTATTTTAAGTAAGAACGAAACTCGAGTAACTAGAATCAACAAAATGGTAGAGAAATTTAATTTATTTGTTCCCATTCTAAACAATCAAATGGTGCGATTTGATAATACGATTGTCCAATAAAATTTTGAAGGAACAGCCTGCAGGCGAATCTAGTTTAGAGCGTCCCCCATCTCAAGAACCAAATAAATCAAAGGCAGCAATGGATCAAAAATGTTTCATGTCATTTTTAGCTTCATTAATTTGATTATATTTAAAAAAAATAAATTGTGATATTAATATTATATTGAAATAAACAACCATAGTCTTTTAATAATTAAAAGTAATTTGTCCATTCTTTCCCAACTGTACCATTCCCAATGACATCATTCGTAATGATTTTGGGATGCAAAGTGTTCAGCTATCTGAATTCTCTCACTCAATGTAGTTATTCAAGAAACAAAATCTTTTAGCGCGGTATCAATACAGCGCTGAGTGGGAGCGGAATGTGTATTAATTTTGTTTTCGTTACGCCACAGCGCTTCATTTAGCTGCGCTGCAGCGCTATAGTAAAAATGAGTGCGTTTCAATGTTTGTGTAAGGTTCGCAAGTCGAAATTTTGATATAAAAATGTTCATATTGAATTCCCATTTTATATGGAGATTTTACACACAATATTGCGACGCTTGACGCCTATTACAAGAACAAAAAGTGCATACGAAATATATTAGACGAACTTCATTGCAGCGGAAAATCGGAGTTTATGGCAGATTAATTTGTGAGGTGTTTTTTACTTTTCAAATACTGGAAAATCGATTTCGGAGCGATCCCATTTACAGTTTCAGCCTGATTGATAGGATCGCTGAAAGTAGTGGAATTTCCGCGGAATTTTTCGCAAAGTGTTTCAAGTGTGAATAGAAACACTGCCAAATCGATTTCCGAAATATTTTAAGGAATTAATCAATATCTTTAAGAACCGCGATATTTCATGGTTTTCGTGTTACGTTTCGCCTTTGTTGCTTTCCAAATTCTGAAAAATACGTGTGTAAAATCTCGTAGTGATTCGATTTATAGTTTTACCGTAGTTTGAATTTTTACATTGGATTATAAAACATAACCGCAGAAAATTGCTTAAATTTTCACTTTTGTCAATTTTTGGTCGAACCGCGATTTTTTTCGCGGTTTTCGAGGTTTCTTTTTATTTTTAAAATGTGCCTAATAGTGTTCTCAAATACGTAAAATTTCGTATCGATCATATTGTCAGTTTTAGCCTGTTTGATTAATATACCCACACGGTCGTTTAGATTTTGATATTTTAGATAGTTCCGCGGAAAATCTCCGAATAATTCGCGGATTATTACGCGATGTGAATTTTACTCAATGAATACTGACAAATCAATTCCTGCTATCATTTTTAGGAAAAGTAAACTTTTTCAACTCCCAACATATTTCACCAAAATAATATTTTGACATCAAAGCTCAGGAAAACTTTTTAACCTAAAACATATTTTGACAGTAATGCCATCTATGTCTGACATATCCGAACTATAAACCTATAAACTTAAAAAGTTTAACTTCCAAATTTTAAATTTAAATTATATAATTTTCGCCATGTACATATATTGAATTCGTAATTGTAATTAATTGAATATTGAATTACTGTCGTTAATGTAGGTTAATTAAATATGCGAAAAAATTTATCCTATGAAAGAAGATTTTAATTCGATAAAAATCAACGCCCACTTAAATTGAATTACTTTCAATTACAAATTATTAAACATAAAAATTTATATGCTGTTAAATTAAACAGTTTCGGCTCAGAAATAATTGTAAATTAATGTTTAATATATAATAAGAGACACAGTAAAGTTTTAGATGATTCTAATATTTATGATATTTCATTGTTAATTACATTTTCATATTTTGGGCATTTGTCTTTGCGTCATAATAAAATAGCTATCGGAATAGTTCTTTGTCTACACGAGTACGTAAAAAATTATGTAAATTATGTACGTAAATACTTTATGTATTTTTAAATGAAACTTAATTAGTATTACTACAGCATACTATATGTGATATATATATAAATAAGGTGTGCGTATATATAAAAACTACATATGAAGCTTCTTAAATTGAAGAAAAAAGCATCTGAATGAATTCACCTCACTACCACTTTCAAATAATGCGTATGTACACAAAATTGGAAAATATTTTCGTACAAGTTTGACTTAGTTTATAATACCCACTTTAAATAGCGGATTTTTTCACGACATGTATTCTATTAATTGAATACTGACAAATTGATTCCCGCAATCATTTTTAGTAAAAGTCAATTTTTTCGCGGTTTTTGCGGTTTATTTTTGGGTTGAAAAATTTGCCAACATTCTAAAAGAATTTTTAATCAAAACATTTTTCGATTGTAACAAAAATGTACCACCAACTATCGGGGTACTAATGTCTGGACCATCCCAGACACCACACTATGCAGAGCTCCCAATATACATGTAAGGCTAATTACACTGGAGGACGCCAATTACCCCAAGGATACCGTTCTCGATACCGCCCTTTATACACTGGGTACCATGCAGCTCTATGCACGGTTTTCTTACACACCACACTTGAGTGTTTTTTGGATAAAGATCGGTTATATGAGGATTGGAAATTTTTTGGTGAAAATAATTGTTTTTTTTTTTTTGATAATAGATATTTAATTAATAATTATTGAGAAGGGAAAAGAACTCAAGAAATAAATATTGAACAGTGGGATTCGAACCCACGACCTATTGGATGGTAGTTCAATAGCGTTACCATTGAACTGCTAGATCCGAAAACACAAAAAAGGCGGGGATCTGATGTAACAGATGTGGGGGTATCACATTCAGATGTGGAGCAGGAGTTGCTTTCTAGTGGGGAAGTGATGGTAACAACAGGCCTAGACTCAGCAACTGCTGATCTCAGGGACACTATACTGACTGAAGTAGCACAACCACATTGGCAGGAATAGTAGAAGGGTTATCAATTACTGATAAAGGGCCTGTAAGTTGTCACATTAAAGGGGACATCATGTGGTGGTGCACGGCAAGCGGAGTTAGACCAGCGAGTCTGCAATCAGCAGTAGGCAGCACTGTATTGGCAAAAGCGGCTGCAGAACTAAATAGTGGGGAGGTGACAACCTAGACACCTATGATTGGTGATGATGCACAGCTTAAGTTTGTGAAAGAGCTGGAGCCTGGTTCGAAGTATGGTAAATGTAAATGGTAGACGTAAGGTTAGGTTGAGGGCAAGAGAACACGACCGAGTAGTGATTGCACTACACCGGAAACGCTCTCGAGCCCATCCAAAAAGCGTGCTACGATGGCTGGGGCAAAGAATTTACCTCCTACTAGAGGCAAATATAAGCTTGGCCGAAGAGCAGTGAAGGCTGTAGCTGCACCGTGCAAACGGAAACAGCAAGTAGCAGCAAGGATAGAGTCTACGTATCTGGGTCAGTTCCACAAAGCGTTATAGCTGGCCATTGTAAGTGAAGAAGAACACTTCCTACCTTACACGGCAGAGCAGTAAAGACTCTTAATTGCTGCACTTGACAAGGCTGTGGTGAGCGCTGTCAGGGAAGGCAAGACTGGAGGGAGTGCAGAAGGTACATGGAAGCTTTACGGTGATATGTACCAACCAAGCTACCAACCTTTGGCTTAAGTGCATTGTGGAGGCTGACATGCTTGAGACATAGCCGGGGGCTAAGTTTCTGGCACTACACCCGGCAGAGCTTAAAAATTAGCTGACCAAGGTAAAATTCTGGGTTTGTGTAAAAGAGTAGTAACGAAGAAGAAATCAGTGACATGGTGGAACCAAGTTAGGAAGCAAGTCAATAAAATGTTTAATAGAGCTAGGAAATCTGAATCTATTGACCATTAGTTTTCTCACAGGAGGGTGAGAATAGAATATATACTTCCTATCAGGAAAGCAAAAACTGAAGCGTGGAGAAAGTACTGCGAAATCCTAGCATAGGCCGATGATGGTTACAAAGGCGATCAAATCCAAGGCGATTACTTCCCGGCTGATAAAGAGAATGGTCAGGTAACGCCTTCGGTGGACCAGAACCTTGCATAGGGATCTCCTATCAAGAACTAAAAACAGAAAAGTATAAAGAACTGCCAAGATTTCGCTGAGATTATTGGCAGGAGTCGAAACGCTACAGACTAACGAAATTTTTAGTGGTGGGTCCCAAAGCTTAGAGAACTAAATTCCTCTTAGAACTGAAACGCACAGAGCTCAGGAATGTGGTGTCGATTGTGATGTGGTATGTGGAACACCGTTGTGTGAAAGTTGTTGTGAAGAGAATGAGTCGGCGGGACGCAAGTGTGAATGTCCAGCTTACAATCAAAATAGACATAGAACTTTTGGGGTATACATGCTGGATAGCACGAACCTCCCGTCACCTAATAACATTACGGCCAACTTCGTAAGAAGGACAAGCCGCTTTGGTGAACAAGAGTGAGAAATGTAGTCAGTGGGTTTGCTATCCAGGGCTATAATAAATAATATGTATAGTTCAAAGGAGGTTGCACCAAAGGTCGAAGTGCCTAGAATTCGGTCAGATGGGTACGAATGATCTCTTTCATTTACTTTTTTTTTACAACATACAATGTGAATATAAGGTGGATACATTCAGTGGTTCAGTCGTAATGGACCAAACTCCACAGTTATCAAAAGAACTAACTTTTTCAGCAATCTATCGTATAATGGCCAAACTACACAGGAACACTTTCCACTTCCCATAGAATGCAAATTAATATAAATTTCGGTTTTTACACGTCTTTCATTATTACTCTCTATATTTAGAATTGTATCGTACTGTTTCATAACTACTGTGTTTTTTCAAAAACTTAAATATATAATGCAAAACAACATAGTAATTTTGCATTTTTGTTTTATTTTAGTAACGTATTATTATTTCTGCATGGTTCCTCATTATCTGACATTGTCGACTTTTCCACTGGATTTTTTGAAAAGTTTTTTGTCCACAAACCTTCTTCTAGCAATTATGAACAAACCCGCAGAAGGAAGTGTCCCATTTAGTCCAGTCGTTTTCAAGTTTTAAGCATAGTAACAAACCAAGATCAACATAGATATAAGTAACTAGCGGAGGAACCCGTGCGCTGCTCGGACACAACATGTTTTTTTTTTAAAGCGTTTTTAGTAATCACTTTAATATCATTAATATTTGATAAAAGTATGTCTATTTTTAAGTTTTTTTATTGTAATCAAAGTTAAAATTGAAAACACTGACAATTATTATGCAGAATTTTGTTTTCATGGTGCTGCTGCTTGTTCATAATGGTTTCGATTTCGTAGCATTTTTTCTCTTTTTTCTGAAATATCTTTCAACTTCATAAAAGGAAACACAACAAAAATTTAGCAATTTTTTTTCTTTTTTCCCTCGTTTATGAAATTTCCGCATTAGATGTGATTTAAAAAAAAATGTTTACTATAAAACCGAAATTGTGGAAAACCACAGAATTATGGTCGAATTTTTTGGCGAGGTGTTTTTAAAAGGATCATATTAATTTTTATGTATTAGACGAACTTCATTACCGCGGAACATCGCGGAGTTATTGAAAGCTTTCTTCGTGAGGTATTTTTTTTACTTTACTTATTTTCGCGTTTCCAAAATACTTCTGGAATGTTGAAAAATACGTGTGAAAATTTTCGGAGCGATCCAATTTACAGTTTCAGCTAGTTTTTCGCAAGGTGGATTTTCATGGTTTTCGTGATTCATTTCGCTGTAAAAAAAGCCTTTGTTGCTTTCCGAATGCTGACAAATACGTGTGTAAAATCGCCGATTCCGTTTATAGTTTTACCGTTGTTTGAATTTTTATATTGGATTATAAAACATAACCGCAGAAAATCGCGGAGTTTATCACTTTAATAATTAAGCAATTTTTTGGCGAACCACTATTGTTTTCGCGGTTTTCGCGGTTTATTTTCATTACTTAAATATGCCTATGTTACATCTAGAGTATTGTGATATAATTGTAAATTTCGTATTGAATGTTCGTTTTAGCCTGGTTGATTCCTATACCCAAACGGCCGTTTATATTTTTATATAATATTTTAGATATTTGTTAATTTTTTCGTGATGTGAATTTAACTAAATGAATACTGACTAATCGATTCCCCCCATTAATTTTTAGGAAAAGTAAACTATTTCGCGAACCGCGCTTTTTTTCGCGATTTGGTGGCGAACCCATTTACGGTTTTAGCCTGGTTGATTCCTACACCAACATATATATGTAGTTTCGCGGAAAATTTTATTGCGACATGTCTTCTGTTAATTGAACACAGACAAATCGATTAGTGCAATCATTATTGGTAAAAGTCATCTTTTGCGCGAACGATTTTTTTCGCAGTTTTCGCGGTTTATTTTCTCTTTGAAAATACGCCTCTATTACTTCTACAATGTTGGCAAATATATGTGTCACATTTCTTAGCGATCATGATGTCCGTTTGAGCGTGCTTGAATGTCTACCCACACGGTTGCTTAGGAGTATATAAAAAAGATAGTTCCACGGAAAATCGCAGATTTTTTCGCGACATGGCTTTTATTAGTTAAATGCTCACAAATCGATTCCCGCAATCATTTTTGGTAAAAGTAAATTTTTTCGCGAAACGACAATTTTTTCGCGGTTTTCGCGGTTTATTTCCGGGGTACAAATACCCCTATATTACTTCTACAATGTTGGCAAACACGTGTGCAAAATGTTGTAGCGATTTCATTGTCGGTTTTGGAGTAATACCCACACGGTCGTTTAGGAATATATAAAATAGATAGCCCCGCGGAAAATCGCGGAAAATTTCGTGGATTTTTTCGCGTCATGTTTTTTTTATTACCTGACTACTGACAAACCGATTACAGTAATCATTTTTGGTAAAAGACCATTTTTTCGCGAACCGCGATTTTTTTCGCGGTTTTCGCGGTTTATATTCGCGTTGAAAATATGCCTATTTTACTTTCAGAAAGTTGGCAAATACGTGTGTAAAATTTCGTGGCGATCCCATTTTCAGTTTTGGCGTGATTGCGTGACATACATACATACATACATGGTCGTTTAGAAATTTATATATTAGACTAGCGGAGGAACCCGTGCGCTGCTCGGACACAACATGTTGTTTTTTAAAAGCGTTTTTAGTAATCATTTATATACTTTAATATCATTAATATTTGATAAAAGAATGTCTATTTTTAAGTTTTTATTTATTGTAATCAAAGTAAAAATTGAAAACGATATGTTACTTCTAGAGTATTGTGATATACTTGTAAATTTCGTATTGAATGTTCGTTTTAGCATAGTTGATTCCTATACCCAAACGGCCGTTTATATTTTTATATTTTAGATAGTTCCGCGGAAAATTATTTGCTTATTTTTTCATGGTGTGAATTTAACTAAACAAACTGATGACAATTATTAAGCAAAATTTTGTTTTCATGGTGCTGCTGCTTGTTCATAATGGTTTCGATTTCGTAGCATTTTTTCTCTTTTGTCTGAAATATCTTTCAACTTCATAAAAGGAAACACAACAAAAATTTAGCAATTTTTTTTCTTTTTTCCCTCGTTTATGAAATTTCCGCATTAGATGTGATTTAAAAAAAAATGTTTACTATAAAACCGAAATTGTGGAAAACCACAGAATTATGGTCGAATTTTTTGGCGAGGTGTTTTTAAAAGGATCATATTAATTTTTATGTATTAGACGAACTTCATTACCGCGGAACATCGCGGAGTTATTGAAAGCTTTCTTCGTGAGGTATTTTTTTTACTTTACTTATTTTCGCGTTTCCAAAATACTTTTGGAATGTTGAAAAATACGTGTGAAAATTTTCGGAGCGATCCAATTTACAGTTTCAGCTAGTTTTTCGCAAGGTGGATTTTCATGGTTTTCGTGATTCATTTCGCTGTAAAAAAAGCCTTTGTTGCTATCCAAATGCTGACAAATACGTGTGTAAAATCTCCGATTCCGTTTATAGTTTTACCGTTGTTTGAATTTTTATATTGGATTATAAAACATAACCGCAGAAAATTGCGGAGTTTATCACATTAATAATTAAGCAATTTTTTGGCGAACCACTATTGTTTTCGCGGTTATCGCGATTTATTTTCATTACTAAAATATGCCTATGTTACATCTAGATTATTGTGATATACTTGTAAATTTCGTATTGAATGTTCGTTTTAGCCTAGTTGATTCCTATACCCAAACGGCAGTTTATATTTTTATATTTTAGATAGTTGCGCGGAAAATCGCGGAATTATTTGCTGATTTTTTCGTGATGTGAATTTAACTAAATGAATACTGACTAATCGATTCCCCCCATTAATTTTTAGGAAAAGTAAACTATTTCGCGAACCGCTGTTTTTTTTCGCGATTTGGTGGCGATCCCATTTACGGTTTTAGCCTGGTTGATTCCTACACCAACATATATAAATGTAGTTTCGCGGAAAATTTTATTGCGACATGTCTTCTGTTAATTGAACACTGACAAATCGATTAGTGCAATCATTTTAGTGCGATTTTTTTCGCAGTTTTCGCGGTTTATTTTCGCTTTGAAAATACGTCTCTATTTCTTCTACAATGTTGGCAAATATATGCGTCAAATTTCTTAGCGATCATAATGTCCGTTTTAGCGTGATTGAAATGTCTACCCACACGGTCGTTTAGGAATGTACTTATATAATAGATAGTTCCGCGGAAAATCGCAGATTTTTTCGGGACATGGCTTTTATTAATTGAATGCTCACAAATCGATTCCCGCACTTATTTATTTCTGGTAAAAGTAATTTTTTTCGCGAACCGGCGTTTTTTCGCGGTTTTCGCGATTTATTTTCGGGGTAAGAATACCCCGAAATTATTATTACTTCTACAATGTTGGCAAACACGTGTGCAAAATTTTGTGGCGATCCCATTGTCAGTTATGGCGTAATTGAAAGGTATACCCACACGGTCATTTAGGAATATTTAAAATTGATAGTCCCGCGGAAAATCGAGGAAAATTTCGAGGATTTTTTCGCGACATGGTTTTTATTAATTAAATGCTCACAAATCGATTCCCGCAATCATTTTTGGTAAAAGCCAATTTTTTCGCGAACCGCGATTTTTTTCGTGGTTTTCGCAGTTTATTTTCGCGGTAGAAATACCCCTATATTACTTCTACAATGTTGGCAAACACGTGTGCAAAATTTTGTGGCGATCCCATTGTCGGTTTTGGAGTAATACCCACACGGTCGTTTGGGAATATATAAAATAGATAGCCCCGCGGAAAATCGCGGAAAATTTCTTGGATTTTTCGCGTCATGTTTTTTTATTAACTGACTACTGGCAAACCGATTACAGCAATCATTTTTGGTAAAAGACAATTTTTTCGCGAACCGCGATTTTTTTCGTTGTTTTCGCGGTTTATATGCGTTGAAAATATGCCTATTTTACTTTTAGAAAGTTGGCAAATATGTGTGTAAAATTTCGTGGCGATCCCATATTCAGTTTTGGCGTGATTGCGTAACATACATACATACATACATACATACATGGTCGTTTAGAAATTTATATATTAGATTAGTAAAAAAAATATTTTTGTTGTGTCCGAGCAATGCACGGGTTTCTCAGCTAGTTGACTATAAATCGAATCCCTCAATAATTTTCGGAAATTTTTTGCTGAACCGCGGTTTTTACTGGACAATTTTCTTGTTGTCTCTATGTACCTTCTTCTTCTCTTAGAATGTTACAAATAGGTGTGTAAATTCGTAATGATTCTACTGTCAGTTTTAGCCAAATTGGTTCCCAAACACACACACACACACATACTCGGTCGTTTATAAATTTATATAATATATTAAGATTTTTTCGCGATGTGATTTTTACTAATTGATTACTAACAAATCAATTTAAGCAATCATTAATAGACTGGATAATGAACATTCTACGCTATCGAATAATCTCCACTGGAGTAGGCAGGAATAAGGTTACCTTTAAGGCCGTAAAAGTGTGTTTCCGAGGGTGGGTATTATTGCCTTTATTATGGTCACTGGTAATCGATAGACTTCTACAAATCCTTGCTAAAAGAGTTTTTAAGTCCAGATTGTGTGCAAATGACATAGAAGTCATGATTCCAGATAAATACGACAATACCATTTCGGACCGCATACAAGCCGAACTAACTGTTATATGGACCTGATGTCACCATGACATTATACCCTTTAAAAAGAGAAGACATATCTCTATCAACGCTCTAAGCCTTAATGGTACACCATTTATTTGATAGCGAGGTCAAATATCTTGGATTGGCACTAGATAGGCGTTTAACTTGGAACTCCCACATCAAGAACATCACCCAAAAGGCGAAGTCCCCTCTCCCCTGGATCACTAAGAAAATGGTTGGGACAAAATGGGGGCTTAAACCACGTGTCATAGGATATGTGAAGCAATCGTTAGACCGAAGTTAGTCTTGTAGACGGAAGACTTCAAGACTACTCTCGGAACAGTCGCAGGCATATACGGTCCGAGGAGAAAAATCTCAATCCCACTCGGGGACGATATGACAGTTTTCCAGGCAGAAACAATTGAACCGTGATTTTTTCTATCTTACTTCTAGAATGTTAGCAAACACGTGTGTAAAATGTCATAGCGATCCTGCTGTGAGTTTTAGCGGAAATATATACAAACACGGACATTTAGGAATGTATATAATAGATAGTTCCGCGGAAGATTTCGCGGATTCTTTCGCGAGCAACTAAATTCTTGTGTACGTCATTCTCTCGCACACATCTAAGCCGAATATTTTAAGAATGTGTGCGTTATACCTGAAACACCAGATTTTAGAGGATTGAACAAAACTGTTAGCTATTACCTGCACTTTAATGCCAAACTATTTTTATTTACTTTGAAACAATAAAGCCATAAAAGCATTATGGGGTGAAATATTGTCATTTATCTGAATTGCAATTGAAGTCTCAAGAACGTATTTTCAAATGAAACGGAAACATTAAAATATCATCTATGCGAAACAGAAATAAAATACAGTTGAATTTCTCCAAATCGAATTATCACAATGCATAAAGCAAGTTCAACTGCGGCCAGATCGATAGCTGGTGATAAATAGTTATGAGAAATGACTCCGTGTACTTTTATCTTCTGTGGGATTTAAATATTTAATTAATATTAGATTGAAAAATATAGATAGAATAATATTTTTTCTGTAAGCGAAATTTAACACTTCATATTCCAAAGAAGTAGGATAGTAGGATCTAATAAAATATTTTCAGGTGAAAGGAGAACATAAAGCTAACTCAAAAACAATTAGACTAGGTGCCCTCGGGAAAGATGTTATCTTTCAATTAAGACTAATGTGATCAAAATCTAATAACTTCTAGACTACGTTTTACATGTTGAAAAATCGGCTAATTTCACGATTCTGCAAGGAAGAGCCTTAATGAATAATGGCAAAACGACTCCCGCAATCATTTTTGGTAAATGTAAATTTTTTCACGATCCACGAATTTTTCGCGGTATAATATGCCTAAGTTACTTTTAGAATTTTGGCAAATACGTGTGTAAAATTTCGTGGCGATCCCACTGACAGTTTTAGCTTGATTGATTCCCTAATATATATACATACACGGTCGTTTAGAAATTTATATATTAGACTAACGGAGGAACCCGTGAATTATATTATTTAATTTAATTTAAAGTTTTTATAATGAAATAAAAGACACTTTTCAAATTTAAATAATGTTTATTTAATGACTACTAAGATTGCTGTCTGTAACTGGACTGCCACATATTTACAATCTTCATATGTGGCTGACAGTTATGTTAGCGAATAATTATAGGTGTTAATTACATACATAATATTATCAATTCTGAGAATAAGGGACTCAACGTGACTTTATTAAATAAGATAATAAAGTCACAGAATATGGTTGGCTTCAATTCTCAGAATTACTCGAAAATGCTTACTCTGGATTTAGTATCTGCATTTTCTTTATCATACATAACTCGTGCGTTGCTCGGGCACTACATGTTGTTTTCTAAAACCGTTTTTAATAATTACATACTCATATTCTTTAATATCATAAATATTTGATAAAATAATGTATATTTTTCAAGTTTTTATGTATTGTAATCAAAGTAAACATTTGAAACGATGACAATTATTATACAAACATTTGTTTTAATGGCTTATTCAATTCCGTAGCATTTTTTTCCTTTTCTTCTGAAATATCTTTTAACTTCATAAAAAGAAGCACAAAAATATGTTTGTAACTTTATATAACATACGACTGTTTCATATTAATCTGTATCATTTTAATAAAGCTTTTCGGAGATATGAAAAATGTGGCCTTGAAATTTCTATATTTTAACCTTGATTTTTGTCCAAAATTGGTACTTTTATTGAAATTATCAATAATGCAGAACATCATAGTACCCAAAAACACACAGTATTTAAATTACTTATTTTCATTATAAAAATATGACGTTGAAATATTCAGCAAGTTTTCCTAACTTATTTAATACTACAATAACGTGATTTTTTTTCTGAGATATAAAAATTTTGACCTTGAAATGTTCTGCAAGTTTTGTTATTTTATTTTATCCTACAATAATGTGAAAAAAAATTTCAAAAATATTTAGGGTTTCTAAGATACCGGCGGCGTACGGCGTACGTCGAACCTTGAAATTTTCGATTTCGAATCTTCAGCAAGTTTTTTTGTCTCAATAATGTAAAAAAATTTCAAAAATATTTAAGGTTTCTGAGATATAAAAAATTTGACCCTGAATTTTTCGATTTTAACCTCTAAATGTTTTGCAAGTTTCTTATCTTATTTATATTACCCTAATTTAATTTTTTCCGTATTAATTTTAGGAATTAGTCAATCTTATCATTTCACTTTTAAAAAATGCCTTTGTTGCTGATAACTACGTGTGTAATTTCGTAGAGATCCCATTGTCGGTTTTGGCGTCATTGAGTACCATGTATACACGGTCGTTTGGAAATTTGTATATTAGATAAAATAGATTATATACACAAGATAGGAAATCTCTATAAATTATGTGTACAGGGTGCAAGCGAGAGTACCAAACAGCACATAATACTAAACCAGAGGCGTAAGTATTTCTCGTTTCGTGCAACACCTATAATATATAACAAAACGAATATAACTAGGAGTGCAATCCCCATTGTATCCTGCGCCACTGTAATTTTAGTAAGATTTTTAATAACGGATTATGTTTTTTATGATGTTTTATTAGTTTATTTTTAAAATTCCTAATTTATTTGGCGGTTTATTTTCACTTACCATATATATTAATGAACATAAATCAACAAGTTTAAGGCCTTTTGATAACGAAATGAACTAGGAACTTGAATATTTCGATGACACTACACGCACCAATCTTAAAAAAATTTAAATCGCATTTTATAAATGAAGTTTGACCAAAAACACGATGAAATGAGTAATGTGTTTATTCATTCACATAACTCATTTCATCGTGTTTTTTAAGTTTTAAGTAAATTTCACAAACTGTTACAATGTCAAAATTGAATTATTTAACTAAGCATAATATATTTATAATGTAACAGGTTACAAAGGTTTCAAAGGTCTTCGGAATTATTTTTTTATGAATATAAAAACGATAAAAATCAAACAGTTTAAGAAAATCTCCTTATTTTTTAATTCATAAAAATTATGAAAACAAAAAAAAATATTAAAAATGAATTAGAAACTTGCATTTAAAAAAACAATGTCCATTTTTTTCGGCTGTCCTAATCTTTTTGAATTCAAAACTGACCAAAAGTATGCTTGTTTTTTACCAACAATGTAACGTGTTGATATACCTAGGCACTGTACATTCTAATTTATGCAATTATTTTAAATGATTAATTATTAAAGTTTGATTAAAGCAAAGACTATTACGAATCCTACAGTAATGTGAAACTTTTTTTCAAAAATATGTAAGGTTTCTGAGATATAAAATATATGACCTTGAATTTTTCGATTTTGGCCTTGAAATGTTCTACAAGTTTTCTTATCTTATTTTATACTACTGCATAATCTGAACGATTTTTTTTGATATTGTGTAAGGTGTCTGAGATAGAAAAGTAGTGTTCGTCCTTGTCCACCCCCAGATATAAAAAATTAGACCTTGAATTTTCCTATTTGGACCTTGAAATGTTCTGCAAATTTTCTTATCTTATTTTATCCTACCATAATCTGAAAAAGACTATATCGCAGGGAGAGCGAGGTATTTATATACGGCTATTGCTTACCTACATTTTAATAAAGCTTTCATGAAATATTAATAATGTGACCTTGAAATTTCTGAGTTTTGACCTTGATTTTTGTCCAAAATTGATACATTTATTGAGATTAGGAATAATGTAGAAAATCATAGTACTCTAAAACACACATATTTTGAATAAGTTATATTCATTATAAAAATATGGCCTTGAGATTTAGAAATTTTGACCTTGAAATGTTCAGCAAGTTTTGTTATCTTATTTAATGCTACAATAATGTGAAGAAAAAAAAAATTCAAAAATATTTTGGGTTTCTGAGATATAAAAAAATTGACCTTGAATTTTCCTATTTTGACCTCAAAATGTTCTGGTAGTTTTTTATCTTATTTAATTCTACAAAAATCTTAAATAATTTTTTTGATATTATGTAAGGTGAATGAGATAGAAAAGTTGGGTTAGTCTTTGTCCACCCCCTTTCTCGCCAGAAGGAGCATCTAGCGGGATATAAGATATATGCAGTTTTCTTTACAATACATTGAAGATTAATTGTTGTGAAAATAAAGAAAATCGTATATCCCGTTTCTGAGCCCCCATACAAGAAAAACTGAGTTTGTGAGGCAAAATATCTCAGTGAATTGCGTTGTAGGGATTGTAAAAGGATCCGTACGGTCCCTTAATGTTCGCTTGTGGATGCGTAACATATTCCTACGATCGTCTTGAGCAGCTAAATTCAACATAAGAAATTTCCGTGTACTCTTTGAAGGAAAATTATTATTAGAGTTTATTTATTATATTTTATTAGTGTAATAAAGAAATTTAAAATGGTACTTACTTTTTAATTTTATTATTATCTT
This sequence comes from Sylvicola cinctus, assembly GCA_963854165.1. Taxonomy (NCBI): domain Eukaryota; kingdom Metazoa; phylum Arthropoda; class Insecta; order Diptera; family Anisopodidae; genus Sylvicola; species Sylvicola cinctus. The sequence continues at coordinate 30,702,106 of OY974082.1, forward strand.
TACTTAAATCACTTTACGCGCTTTAATTTTCAAAACAATTACAATATTTTCAAGACATATGTCTATGTTTTCATTTTTATTAAGATGCCAAATTGAGTGTCTGGATATGTTATTTTTGTGTACATTTTTTTGGGCTCAGGGGGTGTTAAAATGAGTTTCTGCATCGTGTAAGACTCCTAAAAGCTACTAAGTGTATGTTTTCCACCAACGTTTGAAGAATCAGTGGATGCCGAGTTGTAAGCTCATTTATGAGCTGTGTAATGTGTATGTTAAGTGGGGTGCTCTGTTTTGCTCAGTGAGAAGCAGTGAAATTTGACAAGTAGAGCTTAACCAAACAAGATAACGAAAAAAAATACTGAAATTACAGAATCGGGCCGTCGACAAGCAATTTAAGTCATTTCAAATACCATTGCAAAATATCGCACACACCCAATCACACTAAATTCGCTTCCTCTTCGGTGACTCCACAAGAACATTTGTATGGTTTCAAATAAAAAACATTTGTATTGTTTAAAATTTGTATATTTTGTTTATTAATTATTAAAATATACTCAGATAAATATACAATACAAATTACACATAATAATTATAATATTCACCGGTGTTGATCATGGCAGGCACTATGAAGCAGATGAGTAGAGTGTAGCCAAAGGTTGATGAAAACCTCGAATTCGGTAAAGCCAAAGCGCCGTACCATCACTGCTGAAGTTGAGCCTGAAAAACAAAATAAAATTAGTCAAAAAACAAATTAATTGTTTTTTTTAAATTATTACAACACACCTGCACTGAATATACTGCACTGCAAGCACCTGTGTCAAGAATTTGGTTCGTTTGAGCTGCAATATCACTTATATTTTTATTTTAAGGTGCAGTATTGCACTTAACACTGTGAAGCCGCATTTTCTTTACTATATATTATTACGCATTACGCAGATAGCTAAAATGAAACACAAAAAGATAGCAGAGGCCGTCGCGCGATACATATATTTGTATACGCATTTCATTTCACTACGTACGGTGTACCGATTCATCACACATTCATAGATTTTGTTTGAAAATGAAAACAAAATAGCAAAAAGTGAGAGGTCATGTCAATGTGGCACACGCAAGAATGAAGAAGCAATAGCATGGCTATGGAGTAGTATGTGTAATAATTCAAGCTGTCATTCAAATATATAGCATGCTGTTTGTGGGGTATGCGTCTAAAAAGTGAAAAACGGTAAACAATACATATATGTATGCATACATAGCCAAATTATAAATTTTCGGCTTTCTCGACTTCTCACACATAAATCACGAGGTATGAAATCTGCTTTATTATGAATTAATTTGCTTTCAAGGAGAAATAATCGAAAAGCACGTCTGTTTTCATTTCTAAAACACTTTTCCCCACTTATAACAGCTCAAAATGAATAAAAAAGTGTTGTTTTTTGAAATAATTGTGTGGAAAAGCAAATTATTTTAAATTGGACATTTATGTTTTTGTTTCGTTTATTTTTTTCCTAAATGTTTAATGTATGCATCACGGTCTTGGGGAAAAACATACATTAGTGTTATAGTTTGTTAAAAGGTAAGTAAAAATTGTATTTATTTACGATACATCACTTATTCAAAATTAATGAATCTCTTTATTTTCAGATTCAGCGACAATATTGGTGCGAAAGGGCTAAAAAAATAAAACAACGCAATTTTCGGAACATGTAAGTTTTATTTTTAATGTGTGCCAATATTTGAAATTTTACATTTATGTTTTTTTCTTTTTCTGGATATTTTTCTTCACCTGGTTTCTAGGAAAATAAAACATAATTGTTCGTATTTAATAGAACGTACGTTAACATTTTTTTATTTAATTACCCCTGTAGTCCATTTGACAGTTAAATGTCCACAAAAGTGAAAAAAACGTGAGGCGCAAAACAAAATTTTGAATTTATTTTGAATTCATTTGCGCTCTTATTAGAAATAATCAGAAAGCGCGTCTGTTTTCATATAAAACATTTTTCCCCTCTTATAACAGCTCCAAATGAATGAATAAATTTTGGTTTTTGGAAATAGTTGTGTGGAAAAACAAAATATTTGAAATTGGACATCTATGCTTTTGTTAATTTTATTGTAATTTATTGCGCGACTCATGGGTATATATTTTGCGCCTCACCGAATAAGGGGAATTGTACTACCGGGGTACGATACATTACTTATCAAAAATAATAGAATTTCTTACCGTTTAGATTCAGCTACAATATTGATGCAAAAAGGCCAAAGAATAATAATTTTATATGTATCTTTGATTATTGTAAATAAAATTATTTCTTTTTTTAAATACATATTAATTTTTTTAAGCCTTTTTTACATTTTAATAAATAAAAATATATCTAGCTACCCATGCGTTTCCATAGAAACCAGTTTAAATACCAAATTATCTAGTTACTTTTTTTTTGTATCAAAAAGAGTGTTTTTGACTATTCAAAATGTGGTCGCGTTTCACGGACTGGAAACGATTCTGGCACACTCTTATTTCGAAATATTTACCGCACATGTGCGGAAAATTTCGACTGGTTTCTATGGAAATAGATACTAGATATTTTTTTATTTATTAAAATTAAAGACTTTAAAAAAGGTATGTATACTTGAAAAAAGAAAGAAAATATGTAGCATGAACATACAATTTGAAACTATTAAATTATTAATATTGATATTGAAAAATTTATCGACGATAACCTCAAGCCAACCCGTGCATTATATTATAATATAGCCATAGCAATCGTTGTTTACACTGGTCCAATTGGCCAATTGAGTAATACGCAGAACGATTAGGTTCACATTCAATACATCATACCGAAATCGCAACGATTCAAGTGAGGATGAAACAGTAGTTCACTTTTTATTAAAATATCCGGCTCTAGCCAGGGTCAGATACACCACGCTCGGTCGCTTCTTCCTCAATAGCCTCTATGATCTATCAGCCAAGAGTTCGAGGATCCTGATACAGTTCCTGGGCGCTACTGAGATGACTCGTCACTTCATGAAAACAAAATGTATGGAGTGACGTACATGCGCACGAAAACAAAATGAAACTTCGGAATGCATAATTTTTATTTCTATTATTCTTGACTGCGAAACACAACGACTTTTGTGGATAAGATATTAGTGCAGTAGTATTTAAACGTTTGCACTTCACAAACGTATGTACGTCACTCTATATCACGTGAACCCTCTTATTATATTATTTGTTTCTTATATAACAATTTTTTGTAATAAAGGTTTTAATTATTAATAGTTAATACTCGCTATGTCGTTCATTAAACGACGAAATATTTTTTTAAAGAAGAAGTTAAGTTTGTGTTGACACAAAATACATTATTAATTTTATTTGTGTAAGTCAATTGAAGTTTTTTAATTCATAAATATAGATAGATGTAAGACGCGTGATATAACGAAGAACCACCGTATTTTAGTGGTGTACTGAACAAAACTCAGTTCTGTGTAAAATACGCAGTTAGTTTGTTTATTTATCAATTTTTATAGGACTTGTCTGTCTTTTGTAGTTATTTAAAAAATTCATTTGTTTTGCATAATGTTTTACTGTTGTCAATGTTTTGTGCGATGCATATGAAATACAATGTGTTTTTGTAATTGTTATAATAATGTCACACATTTTTTATTGGTTGACGTCATCATATTATTTATTAATATTTGATAAGAGGCGTTCTTTGCAGTATGGATAATTGTAAAGACGTTTCAGAATCAAGTAAGTTTTTTTTAGAGAACAAAATGTAATTAATAGTTTCTAAATACTACGTACTTGAATGACCAGAACATTTATAACCTCGGCCATTTTAATTTGTTATGTACAAATGTACCTATATACGTCGTGCAACATGAAATTATAATTCACTTTATGTTCTGTGCATAATTGATATGTTTTCCGTAGAACTTATGATCATACACATGCATGTTAGTATATGTTATAACCAATTTGTGTATTTATTTATATGATAGTGGCTCTCGGCTAGTTTACACCTTAAGATTTTATGAATTCAACGGTTATTTCACGATGTTCATCTGCACTCTGTGGACTGTTCTGTTATATGCAAATAGCTCCATAATATGCAACGGGTGAAATCGAAATTTTTGCGAAAATTTCTATACGTTGGCTGACGAGTAAACAACGTTGATAGTGCTCGCAATTACAATCTTTATCAATGTGTGTCCAGTATACTAACACTTGAATGATCGTTTTTGGCTGATGGTATTGAAAACATTAATGGACTTTCGGCAAATCCATTCATCATTTAAATAAGGGGAAGTTGGTGTTTAATTTCGCTAAGCGTTGGACAATGATGTAAAAGTGTAGTTTGTCACCACATTTTTCATTCCTCGTTAAGCATTAAGAAATTAGAACACATAATACACACATATGAGAACAAGTGTAATTTATCGATTACCTTCCACACAATTCCGGTTAGAATCTGTAATAAATTTTCCATATTATTTAATTGAACATTTTTGGTTAAGAAATATATACATACACTTTAATTTGTTGTTTCACTCAACATCCTCAAAGCAATGATACATTGCACTGTAGCTGAGCCACCAAAATTCCCTCTATTGTTGCAAATCGGCCACCTAATACGGATCAATCAATCTCACAGTCCAAATCAGGAATGCACCGTTACACCTCGCAGCTCAATTCCACTGCCTGATTTTACTTCGTTCGTCTTGTAACCACATCGATCACATACTGTTGCCATAATAATCTCTTTAAAGTGTAAAATGCTCATTACCTCCATAGTGATCCACACTGGTATATAGTGTAACATGGTAGGATATTGCGAGTTTGATTTTTGACATTTTCTGCGCATCACGTCACTAACATGGTGAAATAAATTTTTATATGTAGCTTACTGAACTTTATTTGATCTACTTTAGGTGAAATTTGGATTTAAATACGCATATTATGCACAGATTTATTTGTGTTTAATTAATAGTTTTCCTTTATTTATTTATTTAACATTTTCTGAAATTTCTGAATTAAGTATTCTTATTTTCTATGTATTTTACCATGTTGATGATGTCAAATATTGAAAAGATACAGCATGTAACATGCGCAATATCCTACCATGTTACTCTATATACCTAGATCCACACTTATGGCACATTGTCGAAAATTCTAAAACTTGCTATGAACATGAAACTTCTTTAGAAGGAGCATCTAGCAGCATATAAGACATATTTTGTTTTTAAAATCCCTTGAAGATTAATTGTTATGAAAATAAAGAAAATCGTATTGCCCATTTTTGAGCCCCCATACAAGAAAAACTGTTTTTTCTCAACAATTTGACCTTGAAAAATCAAAAATCGCCTTGTTATAAAAATTCATGCAAATCGGTCCAATAGTTTAGGAGTTTTTTTCCCATATAAAACACAATTTGTTTTATAGTACGGGGTACGGCGTACAAACGTACATTTGCACATTTTTTCTAGACCACTTTTCGGACTTCAGGTGGTGTAAAAACGAGTTTCTACATCATAAATTTGATTATCAAGGTCACTGGGCATCAATTCTTGAACGAGGAGTATTTTATACGCCTTTACGCCACAAGATTTCATAAGAGATGCTGAAAGCTTGAAAACGGCGACGAATCACGGTCTTCACGAACGATCTCTGTCACTGCAACAATATTATCATTATACTCCTTCTTTCAGTCTTTTTCCCAACGATTTTAGGTTATACTTATATGATGATCTAGTATCTACTTTAATACGGTATACTTATTCGATATTTTTACAATATCTGAATTCAAAAATAAACTTTTTTATTTTTTCCCAACGAAAGAACTGGTTTTAAAACAAATAATGTTAATTTGCCACAATTTCAGATTTTCCTCAAAGAAAGGAATTAAATCTTGTTTGCAACAATTCGAAATGTTTTCCTATTGAAAGAACCGTTTAAGCAAATAAACTTTGTTTGCTACAATTTTAGACTTTTCAGCAGAATTAAATGCCGCCCATACCATCAGAGAGCCACCACCATGGTTCTGCCTATAGCTCGTCTTCCTGGGATGTCGTGGGTCCCGCCAGTACTTTTGATATCCATATGGCCTGTTTAGGTTAAACTTCTTTTCATCACTGAAAATCACCTTTGTGAACTCGTTGTCCCAAAACTTATATTTTTTATAGAAGGCACGCCGGGCCTTCTTATGCCGGGGTAACAGTTTTGGTGTCCGTACCTTTGAGTCATATTTGAGGTGCAACTTCTTTCGACAAATCTGTTGCACCCTCTGCCTACTTATTGGCAACTTCAATTCAGCCTTTATTTGGGCGCAACTCATGTTTTTAGCCGTTGCTAACGCCTTTATGTGCCGTTTAGTGCGCGCATCAACTTTTGGTAATGCCCCTCTTCTGTTGTTTCGGGTATATTTCTGAGGATTCTTCAAATAATTTGCTATAGTATTTCGATGTCGACTTAATCTTTTGGCAATTTCTGATATTTTAATGCCACATTCAGCCAAAGTTTCAATTTTCGTTTTTTCTTTTTCATTTAATTCGGCTGCGAGAGGCATTTTAACCAAAAATAGTCAAAATTTATAAAAAAAACTCAAAAACTTGTAACAATACTAATTATAGTCAATTAGTTTACAATATTTAAATGCACTTAATATTTTTTCGCAGCGAGATAATTAATGTGTCACACTCAAAATGGAAATGAAGAATTTTGCACAAATATCAACTTTCTATTAAAGTCATGACTTTGTCTCTTTTAAAATTCTAACGAGACTATAGATTAAAAGCAGATAAGAAACATATACATGGAAAAACATCACAAAGCATAAGAGCATGTATACTCGAATCATTTATGCCATTATTAGAACAACTGTAATAAGCAAAATAAATTTTGCACAAATATCAATTTTACTGAGGTATTTTACATATCTCCGAAAAGCTTTATTAAAATGTAGTTAAGCAAAAGTCGTTTATAAATTCACACCTCGATGTAGTTCGATGTAGCTCTGCGATGTAGTTTTTTTTTCATGGGTGCAGTTAGAATGCAAGTACATATATATATAACTGAAAAATTTCTCGAAAAATTTAAAAATTCGAAAAAAAAGAAGTGATTTTTAATTTTTTTTACATGGTTGGCCTTTGCTTGTGTATATACACATAATTTGAGTGCGGATCACATATTTGCACTACGTGCCATGTCCAGATCGTTGAGTGGGACGATTATGACGACCAAAAATGTGGACGAAGTACTTAGTATGTACTCTAAAACAAACTCTATTTGAGCTGGTTTTGAAAAAAGGGTTTTACAATTAGTTAAGGCTCTTCCTTGCAAATTCTTGAAATTAGACGATTTTCCAGCGCTTTCTACTATCAGTCATCCGATTTTGATCAAAATAGTCGGGTTTAAATATAAGTTCTTTCTCGAGGGCGACTAGTTGACCTTTTATTTATCGAGAAACATTAAAGAGTACATATGAAATTTGATAATATTATTTTCTTTATTTTTATGTATCGCTATTATTACAAGAAACTTCACAAGTGAAACAACAAAATTTTTTCTATTTTTTAACTCACCTACCTCCCAAAAGTTAGAAATAAACATTTTAAAATGTTTAGTTTTTGATTTTTCCAATTTATTTTTAAATGTATGAAAATCAAGTAAGGGGTCGTCCATATATTACTTAACACTTTAGGGAGGGGGGGGGGGTGTGTGTATAAATATTTGTTACGAATTTGTTACGATGGGGACAGAGGGGTCTGCTAGTATGTTACGTAACAAAAAAAAAAATTCAAAATATTATTATATTTAAATTGATTAGGCATATATATGCATTTGTGAGGATGTGGATATTCCAGCAACTAATTGTGAATATTCTATTCCAATTTTAAATAATTTAATTGTACCGTGGGAAGACATATCGTAATTTTTTTTTGTTAAATAAATTATTTACCTTTTTTCCCTTAAAAATAAAAAAAACAGTATTTTTGTCACATGATCATAACATAGTTTATAGATTTTCACATTTCAGTAATTTTTGGCAATTTTGTAAAACTTACAACATGTAAAACAAATTTGGGGGGGGGGCAACAATTTTGTTACGTAAATATTTTAGGTGGGGTCAAAAAATGTTGTTACGAATTTGTTACGATGGGGGAGTAGGGGGTCTATAAAACGAAAAAAATGTGTAACTTAATATATAGACAAGATATAAGAGAATAATTAAATCAGCAATTATAGATATATTAATGTAATAATTAATTGGTGCGTTTTATTGGGGAATTAACTCAAGAAAACAACATTTTTGTGTTTACAAAATTTTCTTCGTTTTGTACAATACAACAGTTAAATTGCTCGCTGCGCAAGGAAGAGCTTTAACGTTGTTCAGGCGTAAGGCTAAGATCACACGGTTAATGTTTAAACATAAATTTCACTTTGTTATGACGTACTCATTTGGTACAACAAAGTGTGCGAATATGATTTTTATATATGCCATACAATTTTTGGTTCAGACGGTTTATGTTTTTCATTCATGTAGGCCCAAACATTAATTGGCATCCGTAAATCAAATTTATATATTTACATTTATGCTTCAGACGATTTATGTTTAAGGGGTTTATTAATTAATTTCGATTAAAAATCTGCAGTCAAAATGGCAGAATAGCAACGATGGACCGTATGTATATTTTATTAGACTCATAGTGTAAATATCGGAGTCAGCTTTTTTCCAGTCAGTAAATGACTGATGTGTCAATTTTTATTGTAAAATATCATTCCGATGAAAACTGTGTGTTTTGGCATCCCACTATCGGGTTGGGGAGATACGCTGCACTGCACACTTCACATATTCTATGGTGAGACTCTTAGCGATACTTTTATGTGGGCGACGCATGCGCATAGACACTTCTTACACTTCGCGAAGTTCTTCTTGCTCACACGATTGAAGTGTGCAAACTTCGCCCACCTCCATACACCCGCACTACTCCCTCTTTCCCCATAATTATACTGTAAATATTCCAAAGCCTACTTTGGTAAGCTTCATATATTATATCAAATTTATTAATTGAGAATTGAATTGTTTTTGTAGTTTTATATTTGTGTTTAGCAAATAAAACCTGATATAACTGTAAATCTTTTTTTCGAATGTATACAATGTAAGGGCCTTTATGTGTAGTTGGATACTTTCGCAATTGGTAGAAGTTGTATTTGATGAATTAGTGTTAACTGCATTTATAATTGAGTTATCGAAGATAGGGCAATTATTGACGTCATCATCAACATCTTCTGGAAGATTGGCTAAGGCTGCCGAATCTTCATACTCCATGATGGGTAGAACCACCTTCAACTGTTATTTGAACTTTTTTTTGAATTATTTCAATGTTTATAGAGAAAAAAAATTACATCGCAGGGAGAGCGAGGTGTAAATTTATATACGACTGTTGCTTAACTACATTGTAATAAAGCTTTTCGGAGATATGAAAAATTTGACCATGAAATTTCTGAATTTCGACCTTGATTTTTGTCCAAAATTGGTACTTTTATTGAGATTATCAATAATGTAGAACATCATAATACCCTAAAACACATAGTATTTGAATTAAACATTTTCATTGTAAAAATATGAATTGAGTTTTCAAAATTTGACCTTGAAATGTTCAGCAAGTTTTCTTATTTTATTTAATCCTACAATCGTGTGAAATAAAAATTTCAAAAATATTTCGGGTTTCTGCCGTACGTCGAACCTTGAAATTTCCGATTTCGACCTTGAAATGTTCAGCAAGTTTTTTTGTCTCATTTAAGCCTACAATAATGTGCAAAAAACTTTAAAGGTTTCTGAGATATAAAAAATTTGACCTTGAATTTTTCGATTTTGACCTTGAAATGTTTCGCAAATTTTCTTATCTGATTTTATCCTACAATAATCTGCAAGAATTTTTTTGATATTGTGCAAGGTGGCTGAGATAGAAAAGTGGGGTTTGTCCTTATCCACCCCCTTTTTCGCCAGAAGGAGCATCTAGCGGAATATAGGATATATGCAGTTTTGTTTAAGATACCTTGAAGATTAATTGTTGTGGAAATGAAAAAAATCGTAGGACCCATTTTTGAGCCCCTATACGAAAAAAAATTCGTTTGGCAATAACTTGACCTTGAAGGATCTGACCTTGAAAAACCGAAGATCCTATTCTTATATTTTGGTTTAATAGTTTACAAAAAATTTTCATACAAATCGGTCCAGTAGTTTAGAAGTTTTTTTTTTCGACCATTTTTCTATAGTACGGCGTACGGACGTACTTTTACACTTTTTTTCTAAACCACTTTTTTGGACTCAGGGTGTGTCAAAACGAGTTTGTGCATCATCAACTTATTTTCCGAAAAAAGTCGGATTCCAAATATTTCTATATGACCTTGGGGTCGTATATAAATTAAAAAACTAATGCACTGAACTATTAACATTGTTTTTACTCAATTTCGTTACACAGAAAGTATCGATGCAGACAATATTAATCAACGACCGATCAGTTCTGCTGACAAATTGAAACTGCACACTACAATAAGTTTTAACAACATTTTATGCCTAAAACAATTTTTTTCAGGAAATATTTCTCAAAAATGGTATTTCAGAATCCATTTTAATTTTTTTTATTAAACGTCGGTGAATGTTAATAACAGCTTTGTGAAATAAATATATTGAACTCCAAATTGATAAATTCAAGTGAAAATATACAAAATAAAAATAATATTATCATAATTTTTTTATTATACATATTATAATTCAAAGGTTCTTAATAATAAGTTATCAGATGCCTTAAATATTTATAATTAATTTTATTAATTAATTTAATTTGTTTTGAATATTACACTGTGCGTCATCGGTTAGCACACCATCATCAGCCTAATATAATTGCTTCTGAATTTGGTGTTGTTAACTTGCAGTTACATTTTAGTTTTATATTTTTCTAATCATTATATGTACTATCACTGACAAAGAGAACATGCGGTAAAAAAAAAACGTTACATAGTTTTTGCTAATTTGTTTTATTTTCAATCGAAAAGTGTGCTTATTTTTTGCGTCATCAGGTTAGCAATTGGCACATGCAATTTGTTTTTCAGTTATCTTTGTAATTTGAACACGTATTAACGTATGGGTAAAGAAAAGGCGCTTTCGGTTGAATCGACCGCAAAGACAGGATAAATATATTAATACTGTTCAAATCAATGCTCCACATTTGAAAAGATTATAACTAAAAGAAACGCCACTTAATGGTGCTCGAAATGAAATACGGTTGAATTTCGCACGAGAGAGATTAAACGAAATTTAATTTGGAAGCACCTTTACAATTATTATTTCCATGATCTACGGAATGAGGAACATCAGTTTGATCGACTTTATAGTCTTGTGGGCGGTGTGATCTTGTGGGGTGGTTTCTCCTACTATGGTATCGTTTGAAAATGTGCCATGGCATTTCCAACACGACAATGTTCCGATTCACACTGCTTGTGTGAATAAGTCTTGGATTGAAGCACAAAACTTCGATTTATTGCAGTGACCGCCTTACTAAACGGACATCAATACAATAGAAAAGAAATGTTTGCTAACCTGATGACCTAATTTAAATTGTTCATTTCTCGGTTGATTTAAAAAAAAATTATAAAAAAATATTGAAAAATGGAGAAACATTAGTTTTTGTTTTATTTAGTTGAAAATTGAATGAGCGAAAATTTATAAAAGCAGGGGTGTGCTAACCTGATGACTTTTGGACTGTTAATAAATATCATGAAATCCATTCGAAGTCAAAACCATCACAAAATAAGATCCTGAAAATGAAGGCAATCTAAAATCACAACGTAAACTTAAATCGCGACAACCTGAAAATCCAGACAGTCAAATTTCAAATAATGATAAGCCATAGCGACACACAAAAAATCCCGTTAACAACAATCCTATTCTGGTCATAATTAAGACTGGCGAATTACAATACTCTCTGCTCGTAAATAACCGTGTTTAATTTTATTAAATTTCTCTTGAGCTTACAAATGTTTCAGAATATTTTTTGCATATTATTTTCGTTCCGTAATTATCGACAAAAAAAAATTAATAAATTCGTTGAAAATTACGTTCACCAGAGAGAAAAAGATGTTTTTGCAACTTAGTTTTATATATATATATATATACTTATATAATTTGAATATAATTTAAAAAATCAATTATTATTTTTTAGTTAATCTTCACGATTCGTCTTACTGCACTATGACCATTGTGAAAATGTCTCACTCCTGTGCTCTTAATGAAAAAGTTGTACACGAAACAAAAGTAAAAGAGAATTCGAGTATTTTGAAGCACGAGTTGAAGACCTTAGAAGACCACAAAAGTCCGCCAATATCTATAAATATGAACAACATAAAGTACCTGCACAAAAAGTTTAAGCGAGTGGAAACTCGCACATGTAATGATGGAAGTGATTTTCGTGACGGAATAAATATGAATGATGCATCACATTTTAATTATTCAAAATCAATATCTATATGTGATGAAAGATACCTTAATGATGAAATTTTGTTAGGCTCAAATCAGTCTATATATGAAAAGTGTATGAACAAAAACTATGCTAATAGTTGCAGATCATTATGTAATCACAATGAATCAGTTGATTACGATGAAAATAAACAACAATCAAATGAAATAGATTGTAAACTATTGAGTAAGAATACACCAATTGACTACACGATTTTACGAAGGAATATTGAACCTCCTACCTCTACATCATCATTATTAGATTGTATAACCCCAACATCGGACGGAAGTCATTGTTCTACAAGTGTGTCGGTTGGACTTTTCGTTTGTTCAATTTGTCAAATGATATGCTCCAAGCAATCTGTTCTGGCAAAACATATCCGGTCGCACACCAATGAAAGACCGTTTCCCTGTGAACTTTGTGGATTTGCTTTTAAAACCAAAAGCCATTTTCAGAATCATTGCAGGTAACTAAATAATAATTAAATATCATTATTTAGGTCCCGAGTTTTGGTAGACTTAGAAATTGCATATACAGTAAGACCTCGATAATCCGGGATGGTCGGGACCGGAAGCATCCCGGATAATCAATTTTCGCGGTTAATTGAAGTAAAATTTTGTAAAATTTTTTTAAATTTTATTTTAACAAAATTGTATGTTTATACATTTGTTTTTATTTTATGTAAAAATAATATGTACTTTGCTCATATAAGAAAAAAGCGAAACAATACAAATGTATAGCAAGTAAAGTAAGTTGTTAAAAAAAATCATGTAATGTTGTTTGTCTCTTCATTTTAAATTTCTTATTTTCTGTTACAAGGTTTTCTTGAATACGGTACACTTGAATGTTATATTGGAAATATGTATGTATATGTATATTTTTAATTTAATATAAAAAAAAAAATATTGAAACAAAAGAAATCCCCGGATAAAAGAGGTTAAATCACGGTTAAACGAGGCATAAAAAAATTTAAATTTAAATTTATTTCCCGGATAACCGATGTTCCCGGTTAATAGAATCACCGATAATCAAGGTCCGACTGTATAATTTAAATTTATAATTTATATATGATGTCACATATGGACCATATCGGCTCTTGAGATTATGTCCTTCCGAGTCAAACAGTCTTGAAAAAACCTAAAACTTGGGTATTCCATAAAAAAATATGTTTTTTTTATAATGATATATAAACATAAATAAGTTATTACACCTCTTACGAGTAAGTTAAAAAAGTGGGTGTTTTTGTTTTTGATGTATGTAGTTCATTAGATTAGTACAAGAAATAGTGTTTTTCTTTTAAATTTTCAGTAAAAATAGATATAATACACATATAAAAAAATGTCGAAAACTGGCGTTCTTTCATTTTTGTCTAAGAACACACAAGTTTTTGTCAAAAAAGAAAACGTTAAAGTAAAGTTATAAAAGTTTGAAAATATCCTGTGAACAAAATGAATAGGACAGTCAAACTAAACTGAGGAAATAGTTCAAGAAGATCTTTACCGCCTAACCACATAGGCGCAACCCAAAGCGAAGCAAAATATTGAACACACTGATTTATATGAGAGCTCCCTAAATGAGCGCGCAATGTTGTGCGTAAAAATTGAATATTTTCTATTTATTCGCTTGCCTTCTCCCGGCTCACTAAAATTTGTACTTTCAAAAAGTAAATATGAATAAAAGCGCAAATTTTATATATATTACGCCTGATTCAATTTTATTTTTCATTTAGTCCAAAAGACAGTATTCATAAGCAAAGCCGGAGAAAGCTGGCTTTTCATATAAAAATGACAAACTTCAACGCCGGCTTCAAAAATTGGTTACAACGCGGAGATATTAGAGATTTCTCCCAATATCTTTTTTTTATGGGGCAATGTTTGTGTTGTAGATTCCATGTGGATTTTCAACATTAAAATTATTATGTTTGCCTTGTCGTGAACGTCAAAAGATTACATAAACAAAACAAATGTACATATTATTTTTGTTCAAAAAATATTTGCGCGCATTGCGGTAGCAAAATTTTCGAAGGCGAAGCTGGACAAATTCGAACGCAACCGTTCGCTTTGCTTTGCGCCTATGTTGTTCGGCCATTAGTTTATACATATACAACATACCAAAAATTCTGGAGTGTGGGGGAGCAGTTTAAATCCACCATTTTGAGTTTTTTTTTTTTGCCTATATCTAAGGATCGAGGATATGCAAAAATTACGTGAGACAAAATATTTTACAAAACTGGTACTAAAATTTTTTCGTGAGAGTAATACTTTGGAAGTTATAAGGAAGATGAATTTAAGTTTTGATGATGCACGTAAAAATTCATTGTGGAACATAGGAATATTGTAAACAATGTCAATTTTATAAACACACAATGTCACATACTAAATAGTAAAAATATAAAAACAACAACAGCTGCCCAATAACGTTTTGAATGTACAGAAGGTTAAAATTCCGTTTTCGCCAATGTCTTGCGGTCGTGCCGAGATTACCACATAAAAGTTTAAATAGCATAAATCTATATACGTATATGAAAATGAATCTTGTTTGTTACTTTCTTGAAAACTTGAGCGACTGAACCAAATGGGCTACTTCCTTTTGCGGGTTTGTTTACAATTGCGAAGATAATGTTTGTGAATAAAAAAGAAATTGGGAAAATCCAAAGGAAAAGTCGAAAATATCGTAAAATGTGAAACCATACAAAAATAATAATATGCCATTATGATATAATTTCTAATACACAGTAGTGTTTACATTTCTAGAGTCAACATTCACATTTCGTATGCATAGACGTTATTACAATCGTAATTAGACTGCTGTTCTAGAGACCTATTTTGAAATATAAAAACAGTATCAAAAAATTGCATGGGTTGTTTCATAAAAGACGATGTGTTCAAATAAATAATCAATATTTTACAGTGCACAGTTGCAATCACATAGTTCTGTTGCAATACATAGGTAACTATTTTGAATTTTAATTGTCTTATGTACCACAGTTCATTTTTTAGTACGTTCTAAACGATGACATGGTTTAAATATTAACTATTTTAAAATTATATTTAATCACGTCTATGCATACCAAATGTTGATCTGACTAGATCAGGATCAAAAATTTCATCGATTCAAGAAATATAAACCTTACATTTGTAACAACATCTATGCATACCGACCTTAATAACGCCATTTAAAAATTTTGAAAAATTCTCAACAGGCCAATTAATTTCAGCATTTGTTTTTTCTGAATAATAATATCGATAAAAAAGTGAGTTGTTTTGTTTATTTTGTTTTTTTAAAGGTAAGTTATTGATTAGTGCAAGTTGTGTGTGTAATTTATACAAAGTGATGATTGAGCAAGAACGATTCAGAAGAAGAGAAGTTCAAGCCCAGCAGAGTACTGAAGCAAGATCGCAACGTGCCACAATTGAACGACAACGTTGGCAACAAACAATTCTTCCGGTGAACATTGAACGTGCAGCCTTTCGATATGAGCCAAACAGTAAATACAGTGCGCACGTTCATATCGGTGAGATGTCTGTCGTTTGTCAACATTGCAATGCAGTTAAATTAGCAAAAGAACTACCTGGATTGTGTTGTTCGAACGGCAATGTTAAATTGCCGGAGTTGCTGCATCAGTGCCATTGCGCATGCTACTTTACGGTGAATCTCCTAATTATAATTTTTTTTTCTAACACATCAAGACGTAGAACGACTGTTTTCAAATTATTTAATTTGGTGGTGGAATTGTAAATGAAAGAAATTTCAATCCAACATTCATGGTAAAATAAAGCTTATCTTCTTCTTGTCAAAAAAAGACAAAAGTTTCAGAATTTGTCTTCTACAGATTCATGGATAAATTTTTCATCTGGCTGGATCGCTTTTACCGCATCCCGATCAGGAACACAAATATCTTCAAATAATGAAGTTATTCAGCGTCGGGCTGTCTTTAAAACAACGAAAAGAGAAATAGTCCAGAAATAACAGTATATGTTACACGAAAATAATGAGCTCATCAAACTGTTCGACTTTGTTGGAACGCCAACCGTATCCCACAATCAAAAATCCTAAATTTACCATCTGCAATAAAAAGTTTCACTTCACACAAAATAAAAAGATCAGTTCAATGATTTTTTTACGCATATCGAATGATGATTCGCCAAAACATTGACAACCTGAGATATCGACGATTGTTTCAACAATATGCAGTTGATAAGTACGATAAGGTTGAGACAGAACGACTCAATTAAATTCGATTCAATCAGGCTAAGTTGCGTTCTGAAGAATATATACACTTGCGAGATGCGGTCAATAGCGATGCAGATATTACATATGTTGTTTGACTCACAATTTTGCCATCGACATACGTAGTCCGAGACACATGCACGAGTACTCTCAGGACGCGATGACTTACGTGCGCGATTATTTACGGCCGAATTTGTTTGTGACGTTAAATTGCAATCCAAAATGGCCAGAGATTACGCACTTGTTGAATCCCGGTCAAGCAATCGTCACGACGTTCAAGCAAAAACTCAGATGATTGATGGACTTCATTGCGAAACAACATGTATACGGTATTGTTCGATGCTAGATTTATTCAGTTAAGTGGCAGAAAAGACGTTTGCCACACGCACACATACTTTCTTGGATGGTGGACAAAATTACATCAGACCAAATTGATGATATTATTTCCGCCGAAGTTCCAGATCCTGAGATAGATCCAGATTTGCACGAAGTGGTAAAGACCAATATGGTACACGGTTCATGCGGATAACACAATCCGACTTCGTTTTGTATGTCGGACAATAAATGCGCAAAACGCTGTTTACATGATTTTCTTTCGGAAACTCGAACTGGAAGCGATGGATATCCACTTTATCGGCGTCGCTCACCAGAAGACTATGGCAATTATCACTCAATTGAAAAGAGCGACTATCATGGTTGACAACACTTGGATCGTGCCATATTCGCCGATATTGTCTAAAGCCTTTAAAACACGTATTATAGCAGTTCGGTAAAATCTATTATCCGCCGTAACATTCACGGAGTTTAAAAATTGGTTTAAAATCATTTAAACCGACCATTTGAAACTAATGTAAACCAATAGGATTTAAACGACAAATTTGTCGTTTAAATTGCTAATATTCACTCGGTTTAAGCAAAAAATGCCATTCGGTTTACGTCAGTAGGAGTCTTGAAAAAAAGGACGTACATTTGCACAATTTTTCAAGTCCACTTTTTTGGACGAGTTTCTGCATCATAAAATTTTTTTCCGAAAAAAAGTCGGATTGCAAATATTTTTATATATGCTACACCATTTTCCATCTAGGAAAATAGAAAATTTGAAAATAAGACGGCAAAATGATAACAGAAAGAATACACATCTTGTCGAATTAAATATTTCGCAGCATAGATGATACAACTTATTTATGTGAAACAGTTTAATTAAAAAAGGTCCGTAATTTTGTAAAATTACTTTTGTTCTAAGTCTGTATAAACATTTTAAACCGAATACTAAAAATAAATTTAATTCGACGTCGGTTTATTGTGGTTACAAAGATGATTCGGTTTATAATATTGGTATAGCCTTAGATTAATTTTGTGATTATTACCAAGTAGTCGGTTTAAAGTGTCTTTAAA
Organism: Sylvicola cinctus; assembly: GCA_963854165.1. Lineage (NCBI taxonomy): Eukaryota > Metazoa > Arthropoda > Insecta > Diptera > Anisopodidae > Sylvicola > Sylvicola cinctus. The sequence goes on from OY974082.1 coordinate 30,720,244, forward strand.
CTCCGTGAATGTTACGGCTAAGTATATTTGCAAATACGTCACCAAACGAAACGATATGGTTATTTGCGTCGAACGAGATGAAATCAGCAAGTTTCAAATGGACCGATATGTGAATTGCAGCGAAGAACTCTGGAGAATATTTTCATTTGCGATTCATCAACGTCATCCGACTGTTGTGCATCTGGCAGTTCATTTGGTGAATGGCCAAAGAATGCATTTCAATGCTATGAACGCCGCACAGCGTGTGGAAAGACCAATCGCGACAACATTAACGAGCTTCTTTTCAACTTGAGCCAGTGGTCCATTTGCGAGAACATTTACGATATTACACATGGAATGCAGCGTCGAGGAAATGGTTACGCAGAAAGCAAGGCCAACCAGTTGATGGATTTCCAGGTGTGTTTTCAATTAATGCATTGGGCAGGATTTACACAATCCATCCAAAGAATGACGATTGCTTCTACCTTCGGTTGCTTTTGGTTAATGTGCGGGGTCAAACTTCATTTGAGTTCTTGTGATGGTACGATGTGTGCAACTTTTCGACACTATTAGCTATAATCATTTTGACATGTCATCCTTCAAACCCACGTCAATTATGGGATAGGTACGAAAATGACATCGCGGCACACATTTTGCATCGCTTTCGTTTCGCGACAGGAAATTTAGAGCTGCAAATGAACGATGTCATCTACAATGAAGCATTAAAAATAATTGAAGATTTGTGTTTGTTTATAAGAAGAATAAAATTCATATGCCTGCACCAAATCTTCAAATTAGAGATGTATTGAATCATGAATTGGAACTCTGTTAAATAAGCAGCAGAAGAGTGCGTATGAACAACTGATGAAGGCTATCAATGATGAAAACGGTGGACTATATTTCCTTGATGCGCCTGGTAGAACTGGGAAAACTTTTTTTTAATATCATTAATATAAGCAACAATACGTGCCCAAAGTGGTATTTTCTCCAAAGAACTTCTCGTAGATACTTCCAGTGATTTAATATCGATTCCACCTGTTATTCGCCAATTCACTTTAACAAAAGATGAACTCATCGGTAAAGTGTAACCCAAAATTCGACATAATTAAAATACAATTGGTTTACAATTTTAGCAGCGAAAAATAGTAATGTCAACGATTTGAATTGGACGATTCAAAATCAAATTCCGGGAGAATTGCGTTCATATAAGTCGATCGATCGCGTTGAAAACGAAGAAGAAGTCGTTAACAGTGGAATTTTTAAATTCTTTGGATTTGTATGGAATGCCGCCTCATCTTTTGCGTCCTAAAGTTGGATCTGTCGTCATTATGCTAAGAAATTCTTATGCACTGGTTTCAAAGAGGATAATATAAACAATACATGTATCTTTTTGTTTTTAATAATTACTTATATTCTTTAATATATCATAAATATTTGATAAAGGTATATCTATTTTTTAAGTTTTAATGTATTGTAATCAATGTAAAACCACATCGCAGGGAGAGCGAGGTGTGAATTTATATACGACTGTTGCTAACTACATTTTAATAAAGCTTTTCGGAGATATGAAAAATTTGACCTTGAAATTTCTTAATTTTGACCTTGATTTTTGTCCAAAATTGGTACTTTTATTGAGATTATCAATAATGTAAAACATCATAGTACCCTAAAACACATAGTATTTGAATTAAACATTTTCATTGTAAAAATATGAAATTGAGTTTTCAAAATTTGATCTTGAAATGTTCAGCAAGTTTTCTTATTTTATTTATTCCTACAATAATGTGAAAAAAAAATTTCAAAAATAGTTAGGGTTTCTAAGATGTGTGCGCCGTACGCCGTACGTCGAACCTTGAAATTTCCGATTTCGACCTTGAAATGTTCAGCAAGTTTTTTTGTCTCATTTAAGCCTACAATAATGTGAATTTAAAAAAAAAAATATTAAAGGTTTCTGAGATATAAAAAATTTGACCTTGAATTTTTCGATTTTGACCTTGAAATGTTCCGTAAATTTTCTTATCTTATTTTATCCTACAATAATCTGAAAGAATTTTTTTGATATTGTGCAAGGTGGCTGAGATAGAAAAGTGGGGTTTGTCCTTGTCCACCCCCTTTTTCGCCAGAAGGAGCATCTAGCGGGATATAGGATATATGCAGTTTTGTTTAAGATACCTTGAAGATTAATTATTGTGGAAATGAAAAAAATCGTAGGACCCATTTTTGAACCCCTATACGAAAAAAAATTCTTTTGGCAATAACTTGACCTTGAAGGACCTGACCTTGAAAAATCGAAGATCCTATTCTTATATTTTTGTTTAATAGTTTACAAAAATTTTTCATACAAATCGGTCCAGTAGTTTAGAAGTTTTTTTTTTCGACCATTTTTCTATAGTACGGCGTACGGACGTACTTTTGCACATTTTTTCTAGACCACTTTTTTGGACTCAGGGGGTGTCAAAACGAGTTTCTGCATCATCAACTTTTTTTCCGAAAAAAGTCGGATTACAAATATTATATTTCTATATGATCTTGTGGTCGTATATAAATTAAAAAAAATACAAACGACCGTGTGTTTATAGGAATCAATCAGGCTTATGTTTTATAATCCAATATAAAAATTCAAATGACAGTAACACTTAACGGAATCTCTAAATTTTATACACTTATTTATCAGCATTCACAAAGCAACAAAGGCATTTTTCAAAAGAGAAATGAAACGTGAAAACCATGAAAAATCGGAATTATTTCGGAAATCGATTTCGCAGTTTTTCAATTCGTAGGAAACGCCGTGCGAAGAATTCCGTTATTTTCGGCGATACTATCAATCAGGCTGAAACTGTAAATGGGATCGATCCAAAATTTTACGCTCGTGTTTTTCAAAATTCCAGAAGTATAATGGAAATGCGAAAATAAATCGAGATAATTGCGAAAAAAATCGCGGGTCGCGAGAAAATGTTCGCGGGAATCGACTTTCCAGTGTTTCATTAGTAAAAACACTTCAAAGAAATTTGCCAATAATTCGAACATAATTCTGTTATAGTAGTAAAGATTTTTTTTATAATCACATATTATGCGGAAATATCATAAACGAAGGAAAAAACGAAATAATGTTGCTAAAGGTTTGTTGTGCTTCCTTTTATGAAGTTGAAGGATATTTCAGAAGAAGGGGAAAACATGGTACGAAATCGAAACCATTATGAACAAGCAGCGCCATGAAAACAAATTTATGCATAATAATTGTCATCGTTTTTAATTTATATACGACCCCAAGGGCATATAGAAATATTTGGAATCCGACTTTTTTCGGAAAAAAAGTTGATGATGCAGAAACTCGTTTTGACACCCCCAGAGTCCAAAAAAGTGGTCTATAAAAAATGTGCAAAAGTGCGTCCGTACGCCGTACGCCGTACTATAGAAAAATGGTCGAAAAAAAAACTTCTAAACTACTGGACCGATTTGTATGAAATTTTTCTGTAAACTATTAAACAAAAATATAAGAATAGGATCTTCGCTTTTTCGAGGTCAGATCCTTCAAGGTCAAGTTATTGCCAAAAGAATTTTTTTTCGTATAGGGGTTCAAAAATGGGTCCTACGATTTTTTTCATTTCCACAATAATTAATCTTCAAGGTATCTTAAACAAAACTGCATATATCCTATATCCCGCTAGATGCTCCTTCTTGCAAAAAAGGGGGTGGACAAGGACAAACCCCACTTTTCTATCTCAGCCACCTTGCATAATATCAAAAAAATTCTTGCAGATTATTGTAGGATAAAGTCATATATATATAGATAAGAAAATTTTCGAAACATTTCAATTTCAAAATCGAAAAATTCAAGGTCAAATTTTTCATATCTCAGAAACCTTTAATATTTCACATTATTTTAGGCCTAAATGAGACAAAAAAACTTGTTGAACATTTCAAGGTCGAAATCGGAAATTTCAAGGTTCGACGTACTGCGTACGGCGCACGTATCTCAGAAACAATAAATATTTTTGAAATTTTTTAGTTACATTATTTTAGGAATAAATAAAAAAAGAAAACTTGCTGAATATTTCAAGGTCAAATTTAAAAAACTCAAGGTCACATTTTTATAATGAAAATGTGTAATTCAAATACTGTGTGTTTTAGGGTACTATGATGGTCTACATTATTGATAATCTCAATAAAAGTACCAATTTTGGACAAATTTCAAGGTCAAATTTTTCATATCTCCGAAAAGCTTTATTACAATGTAGTTAAGCAACAGTCGTATATAAATTCACACCTCGCTCTCCCTGCGATGTAGTTTTTTGTCAAGTATTGAGAAATCGCTTGTATTCAAACACTTACAACTTTTAAAATAAAAATAATTTTAAAATTTCAAACCGTCAAAAAATGCGTACTGGTTTGACCTTTAAAAATAATGTTTATAGGATATATATACAATAAGTCAAAGCGATTCTGCAAACACCTTAAAACAAGATTTTTTGGACGTTCAGCCTAAGCAATCATTTTTGGGAAAAGCAAATTTTCGCTATCCCACTGTCAGTTTTATTGTTATGAATTCTCAAATATGCACGGTCGTTTAGAACTTATTAATTGAAATACTAACAAATCGATTCCAGCAATAATTTATATGTAAATTAACAATTTCGCGTTTAAAATACGCTTATGTTGCTTCTAGAATGTTAAAAATGCGTGCGTAAAATTTCGTCGTTTTGTCAGTTTTAGCGTGATTGATTCCCATACCCACATTGTCGGTTAGATTTTTATGTGTCGCGAGGATTGTATTGGATAGAAGCATATAACCCGATCCACTTACTCCATGTGAACGCAAAAAAAAAAGTCCTATACAGGATTATTAAGTGCTCTTAAAAGATGAGGATTGGACTGATTTATGTAGGAAAGTATATGTATATGTTTGGGACACATATTATTTTTTCTCTTTTTTTTGTTCAACAGGTGTTGGTCTGTGATCATGTTCATATAAACGGTGGACAACTCCTAATTTATAATAAAAATAATTAATTTGAAGCGTAAAATTAAAATTGAATTAAAAATATCTGTTTTTTAATATTATAAGACGATACAAAACGGGCAGACGGCAATATTATACAAGAAGAAAAACGTCTAAAGTAAGCTTTCAAAATTTTCCACCAGATGCGCAATGGTAAATTTGATACTGTAGGCCCCACGTGAACAGACTAGTGAATAACAAAAGCGATCCAACCTAAACCAATCCAGTCAAATCCTCGCGACGTGAACGCGGGTATTATATAGTTCCGCTGAACATCGCGGATATTTTCGAGATGTGATTTTTGCTAATTGAATAGTAACAAATCGATTCACGCAATAATTTTTGGGAAAAGTAAACTTTTTTACGAACCGCGTGTTTTTGGGTTTAAAATACGCATATGTTACTTTTCGAGTTAAATGAATGAGCTTTCTTCTATGACCTATGTCATATGATATATTACCCAACTACCATATATATAAGGCCAAACGCAGAAAAAGACGACGGTGCTTACTAATAATCGTTGATTATTGTTTAATGCACCGTGCATGTATTGCACACACACACAAGCACACGCACACGCTCTTGCATGCATGATTAGCTCTGAAATCTCTGAAAAAGAATTATACTATACTAAGCATACATAAATACAAACAGATGACCATTTTGCCTTTCAAAATAATCATTTTTCAATATTGCACATTTAAAAACACAAAACAATAATCACAGAAGAATTTAAAAGCTTATAATAGTAAAACTTATCATTACGACGTGTTTTAGTATGTTGTGTTTTAAAATGTACAATATTGATCTCCGTATATCAGCAACCACGACCTTTTACAGCAAAAGATTTTGAGCGACTACTCATAACTCAAAAAATGAAAGCGAAATGCGAATGCGAGTAAAAACTAATTGAACCGATAATACGTACATAAAATTATATACGTAGAATGTACAGAATAAAACGTGGGAAAATATATCTTTCTTATCACACGAAGAAGGAGAAAAAAAAGAGTATGTGCTCGGCCCGCAGTATAGCTATGCAAGCGAGAAGGTAGGTATAAATTTAAAATGATTGTACATAAGAATTGTGGTCCAACATTTCTGCGCTCGCCTAGTACATTCCAACTATATACGCCTATATACGTAGCGGTTGAGTGCTCTTGCAATCATTAATGATAGTTTTCTTCAGAGATGCTAAATGGGATCCCTCTAACCAAATATATAAGGCGGAAGTTCACATAACAGCACGATAAATCATTTGAAAATATCAATGTACATATATATGTATATAATACATAAGATAATACTTAACGTTGCACGCGAGTGTATTAAATCGGTAAAACGCATACGCACACACACAAAAGAACATGCACACGCTCTGGCTTGCATGAATAGCTCTGAAATCGCTGAAAAAGAATTATACTATACTACATACATAAATACAAAGAAATAACCATTTTGTCTTTCAAAATAATCAATTTTCAATATTGCACATTTTAAAACACAAAACAGAAAACAAATTCAATATGTTTATTGCAAAATACAAATTCAGAACTTTTAAGCTTATAATACTAAAACTTATCATTAAGACGTGTTTTAGTACGTTGTGTTTTAAAATGTACAATATTGAACTCGATGAACATTCTCCGTATATAAGCAACGACCTTTTACAGCAAAAGATTTCGAGGGATTACTCAATATATGCAAGTGTAATCGTGTAAGCATGTTGGTAAACGTAGCATGTAGAGAATATAAAATACAAACGCATATATGGTATTCGGTACCTGGTAGAAATCTTTGCATATTTCTTTCGGTTCACACTACACATTAGAGTGGAGCACGGTTGTATGGGGGAAATCTGAAAGTCATCTGATCAGAAGAGCCTAAGGCGCAAAAGATGGGTAATTGATAGGCCTTCAATTTTTGGTACTACACTAAATCCAAAAAATCAACTCCTGAGGAGCACCACGGCTTTGAAATTTTGATTTTTTGCAAAAATATGGGAAATTTGGGGTTTACGGCATCATAACTCGGCAACAAACAAATTCACGAAAAAACTGTCTTCTATAAAGTTTTAGCCCATTTCTTTGGTAATAATTTACTAGTATATGGTTTTCTCGAAAAATGCTTACTTACGATTTAATGTATTTAAAACCCATATAGGGTATCCCTATTTTTTAAATTCCGTATAAGTCAGTCCTAATCGAAGAAGCGTTTTAAATAATGAAATGTTTTAATGATTTATAATAAACTAATCAGTTATTTGTAAAGAGGGGTATTTCCTTTCTAATTTATATAAGTTTATTCCATAAAAATTGGTAATTATTTTTATAACAGGAAATCAAAGCAATAAAATCATACGCTTGCACGTACGGCAGATAGGTTTGGTGTTTCAGATCGAGCCGTAGCAGCTATAGCGACGTCACTACTAGAAGATATTGGCATCGTCAATGAAGCCGACCAACAGATGGTGATTGACCGTCTGGTGCGTCGAGCACGGAAGCGGTCAAGGAATGATTCCGGAAAGGATAGTGATGGTATTCCGATACAAGCGCTGTTCTTTGATGGTAGAAAGGACAAAACCTTTCAACATAAGGAAAACCGTCCATTGACTATCGTGGAAGAACACATAGTTCTTCTCGCCGAGCCAAACGCTAGATTCATGGGACACGTGTCACCGACTTCAGGTTCAGCATCAAATATTTTAGAGGCAATCGAAATATTTCTTGTCGATAAATCTATAGCGACGAAACTGTGTGCTGTTGGATGTGATGGTACTATCACTAATACAGGATCAAGGGGAGGAGTGTTATCCCTTTGGGAGAAGAAGTTGGATCGGCCGCTGCAGTGGCTGATTTGCTTGCTCCATCAAAACGAACTCCCGCCTCATCATCTTATGACAAATTTAGACGGAGTCACAAGTGGCCCACGTGTTTTTTCGGGAGTTATTGGCAAATTACTTGTTAATTGTGAAAAGTTACCGGTAACACAATTTGAACCCATATATGTTCCGACAACTGGGTGACGATGACTGGAGTAGACCTCAGTACAGAGCAATCATATCTGTACGACATTTGTTTGGCGGTAATGTCAGGGGTTTGCTCTTTGAGGCTCTCCAAAAAACAGCCAGGGAAATTGGCGCATTCACGTTGGCTGACAACTGCTAACCGCATTCTGCGTACATACGTTGCAACCCATTGGTTCTTCCGAAGAATTGAAGACATTGGCTGCATATGTGGTAAAAGTTTATGCACCGTGTTGGTTTAGCATTAAGAAGGAGCCATCATGCGTTAATGGAGCCAAACACATGCATAATGCTATCAAATGGAGCAGATATCTTCCTTTAAATTAAAGCAATAATTGATCCAACATAATAGCTACTTTGGGCACTATGAAAATGTCTTGCTGGCTATGATGTTTGATAGCCAGAGTTTTATACGTGACCTGAAAAATTATTTGTTTTCGAGTTATGATGCCGTAAACCCCAAATTTTCCATATTTTTGCAAAAAATCAAAAATATTTATTGCTTTGATTTCCTGTTATTAAAATAATTACCAATTTTTAAGGAATAAATTAGAATCTATAAATTAGAAAGGAAATACCCCTCTTTACAAATAACTGATTAGTTTATTATAAATCATTAAAACATTTCATTATTTAAAACGCTTCTTCGATTAGGACTGACTTATACGGAATTTAAAAAATAGGGATACCCTATATGGGTTTTAACTACATTAAATCGTAAGTAAGCATTTTTCGAGAAAACCAAATACTAGTAAATTATTACCAATGAAATGGGCTAAAACTTTATGGAAGACAGTTTTTTCGTGAAATTATTAGTTTCCGAGTTATGATGTCGTAAACCCCAAAGATTCTGTAATTAGAACTGACTTATATGGAATTTTCAAAAAATAGTGAAACCCTCCATGGGTTTTAACTACGTAAAATCGTAAGTATGCATTTTTCGGTAAAACTTTATACAAGTAAATTGTTACTAATGAAATGGGCTAAAACTTTATAGAAGACAGTTTTTTCGTGAATTTGTTTGTTTCCGAGTTATGATGCCGTAAACCCCAAATTTCCCGTATTTTTGAAAAAAATCAAAATTTCAAAGGCGTGGTGCTCCTCAGGAGTTGATTTTTTGCATTTAGTGTAGTACCAAAAATTGAAGGCCTATCGATTACCCATCTTTTGCGCCCTAGGCTTGGTCGAAATTCCACCACGCTCCACCCTACTACACATGGTAGAATGTAGAGACGAATTAAAACTAAGAAAACAGAATCTGACGCTCACCACAGAGGTCTGCGAATATATGTAAGCGAAAGCAAGTAAGAGAACCGAGTGTATAGATTAAAACTGAGTGTATAATGTAATGTTGTGCTGCCGTTCTTATTTTTTGAATTATGGCTTGAAGTATATAATAGGAATATATATAGATTTATTATATGCATGTACTGAATATACTGGTAGTAAGAAATTCGAAGCGTAGATTGAATCGAGAGATTAAATTTACACTCCCATGCTTATGTAACGTTCATAGGGATATGTTATGTATTATAATTTTAGTTATTATAGTTCGTATACTGTAAAATAAAATTAATTTTAAATTTAAATACATATCTTCAATTGTTCAATAACTTTGTTTATTGTTGAAATATGTTTACTTTTCATATATAAATTCCTTCCGCTGTATGGACGCAAAGATGTTTTGATATTGGGATGTTTTGATATTCGTAACCAATAAAAAATTGTGGAATGGGGTGCTAGAATTTGGAAGACTTTTGGGTTATGGCCAACAAATTCCGACAGTGTTGATTCATGTCTCCGTTGAATAAAAAGATTAGTTTAAAGTAATTACCTATATTTAAAACAAATTATGATTCGTGTATCTAAAAAGCAGTCCATTCACTTCCGTCCAATTGGGATCCATAAACCATAACCCCCAAAGTCAACGTACCAATTTGTATCGGCATCACATACCGCAATTAAAACAATGCTATTCAAATGAACGGGAAATCCGATATTGAATGAGCGGCTCTGGGTATACTAATACGATCTAACATTGGATGAACGGCTCTGCGTATACTAATACGATACGCGATTGACAAAGCAGTTCTGCTGATGAATATAGTGATTTCATATTTTGAGAACATGCAGTGATAGCTCTATATGAAGAGCCGTTCTTAATAATAGGTTCAGTGAATAACGTTACAAGTCTATGTAAATGTAATAAGAACTTCCATGCTGAGCAGGCTTCTTTATTATTATAATATGTTTCCCAGCAACTGCATCGCAGCGGTGTGGAGGACGGGTCCGTAACGACTCGGCGACGCGCACGACTGGGCGCCGACTGGGCTGTTAGCTAGGACACAATTAAGCTTTTAGCTAAGATTTAGTTATAATTCTTTGACAGCATCTGACAACATATGTCATTTTTAAAGGTACAGGCCGTTTTAACTATTTTGGTTTGCCGAATTTTTATTTAATTTTTTAGTTTCATATAAAAATGTGTTAATGTAAGTAAAAATATTAATTAGGTTGGAACGGTAGTTTATTTGAATATTTTCGATTAAATTAGATAATAATGATTAAAAAATTTCGTGTTGGGGAATGTTTTCAATTAAATAAGTATTACTTAAATTTTTGATGCGACTATATTATTGTATGTTAAAAGTTATTTTAGAGAACAAAAATAATGATATTCTTTAATTATACAGGCATAAGCGTTTTGGTGCCAATAATTTTTTATTTTTTTGTTAATAAGTATATTGAATAAATGAAAATATTTGTACGACTTAACAACAGGGTCTCAGAATTAATATCTTATTTCGACTCAAGAAGAATATTCGTGGTAAAAATTTATAATAAATACCCACAGCACATTCCACATATTTTACTTCTTTGTTAAAGAGTTCTATTTTTTTTTCTGTTTGTAATAGCCCAGTAACCTTAGAAATGTTATTTATGGCCTAAGTTGTATTAATTGTGGGTATGTAGTCAGTTTCTATTTTTAATTAATTACTTCCCTGAGTCCAAAAAAGTTGTCTACACCTTTTCCAATTGTAATTCAGAAAGTGTGTTTTTATCAAAAACTAATTACCCAGTTTATAAATTTAGTTTATTAATTTCGTACGAAACTCACACATTTGCACCAATATAAAACACTAAAAAAAAAGAAGACATTTTACACGTAACTATATATTGCGGTAAAAATGAGGTGACATACTAGCGTTTCTTGCGCTATTTACTCAACGCATGGCTATTTGTTCACCAAAATAATATTTTGACATCAAAGCTCAGGCAAACTTTTCACCTTGACAGTATTCGAAGTAGTAGGTTTATAAACCTATAAACTTAAAAAGTTTAACTTCCAAATGTTAAATTTGGATTATATAATTTTTCGCCATGTACGTATATTGAATTCGTAATTGTAATTAAATGAATATTGAATTACTGTCGTTAATGTAGGTAAATTAGATATGCGAAAAAAAGTTATCATATGAAAGAAGATTTTAATTCGATAAAAATCAACGCCCACTTAAATTGATTTACTTTTAATTAGAAAATTTTGAACATACAAATTTATATGATGTTAAATTGAACAGTTTCGGCACAGAAATAATTGTAAGTTAATGTGTGCGTATATGCTAAAAAAATTATCTAATACAAATAAAGCTTCTTACATTAGAGAAAATAGCATCTGAATGAATTCACCTCACTACAACTTTCAAGTAATGCGTATGTACACAAAATTGGAAAATGTTTTTGGTACAAAATTGACTTAATTTACAAACTGGGTAGTTTTTTACTTGAAAATGTTAATAAAATTTCTTTTAAACATATAATGCCTCTGTATTGTTTTTATATGTATTAAAATGTTTGTTTTTTATTCTAACAAACCAAATCAACATCGCAAAAATAAAAACATATAGTTTAAAACTGCATTTATTGTGTGTCTCCAAATGTGAGAATTTATAGGGATGTAAGCAGTATTACGTCATCTTCTATTTCGGCAACCTTAAGTATCATGAAAAAAATTCTTTCACACAAGTACATTTTATATAATATTTTTTTTAGATCCGGGTTGATTTATTTGTTCGAAGAATATTGGTTTTGAATGATTATAGCGTGGGTAGTATGGTAACATAAGTTGAAGTGGTTATTAACTTTGTGAAAACAAACAATTTAAATTAAACTTATAATTTTATTTATTTATTTTCTGTTTGTTCTTAAAGATCACAAAGTCACATATTGAGATTACACAGCAACGACAGATCTGATGAAAGAGGACTGCATGAACAAGACATTAATAGTGAGAAATCGGTATATTTTATGCATTATACATATTTTGAAATATACTAATAGCTGACTAATATTTTTTTCTAAAGGAAACTGCATCACTTTTGGAGAATACATCTACTTCACGTTTTGAAAAGCCTTATAAACCTAAATTTCACATATCTTCTACTTATGAAAACATTGATGAGAAATTATTTTTAATGAAAGACTTTTCGTCAATACAACCGGTAGCTGATAAGTTAAACGATTCTTCCAACATTGTTTGTACAACGAATACTTCAAATTCAGCTAGTCGTCTTCGACATACTCAAAATCGGGATTTTATACAAGAGCACATATCGCATATAATTTCACAAAATGAAAAAATTATGGAAGTAGTTGAGCCTGTTCTTCAAAAAAAATATCATAAAATTACTGGTATATCAAGGAGTACTACAGGCGATTCCGCCTCTAAGTCATTGCTAACTTCCCAGAAAGTTGGCATAGACATCAATATTCAAAATAATTTTAAAAACAATGTGAATATTGTGAAACAAAAAATTCCCAGAATTTTAAAAGGAAACACATTAAACTCAACAATTGGAAATGAAAATGAGACAATGCGAAAACGTTCATACAGCGAAAGTTTTTCCTATCTTAACGTTCATCCTCGCAATCCAGAGAGATCAATTATTAAAGACATTCTTTTGAGTTCACGTGGATTGAACCTTAGTATGGCTGATCATAACAGATCAACATGCCAATTATGTTGCAAAGATTCTGTGATGAACAGAAAATGTTGCCAAATTTCTAAAGGATATCCGGCTTTAAAATATTCACGATCAAATTCGGTCCACAGTCGATTACCAGAAAGGTACAATCCTAACACATTAGCCAAGTTAGCAACCACGAAACTAAAAAGACCACCAATCACTCCACTACCTTTGGCTAAATTAGCTATTTCTCTCCTCAGACCTATGTCTTTGAATAATGTAAATGAAATGGAATCTAAAAAAAAATCTAATTCTGAAGATCATAAATATCAGCTTACTTTTCCCATGTTAAAATCAGCTGATACACCTCTGCCGTCACCTGGTCCTTTACTTGGCAAAACAAGACTCGTTGAAAATAAACCTATCACAAAATACTATAATGATGCTGTTATTAGTCATATTTTACCGACTAAATCAATACAGGCAAACGATAATATGATTTCGGTTTCTCAAACCTGTAATGTATCTTTATGTGAAGAAAAAAGCGATTATATTAAATTATTTGGGCATTCGGAAGGATCTGTCTTGTCAACGTCGAGCCCAACCGAAGTGTCACATAAAAATTCTACAACAATTCGCACAAGGCTAACGTCTAACGGTACTGTAAATCCAACATGCGTCTTGAATGAACCTTCCTGTAGAACTAAACCCTTGCTTACTTCCGTTTTTGAGTTTCCTACAAATAATACAATAACTGAATATAATTCATTAAATTTGCCATCAGTGTCTAACATTGGTTTACCATCATCTATATTGCATGGTGGAAAAATAATACCTCACGTTCCTGGAATGCCCGGTCCATGTTCTTTAGCATTGAAACCAATAAAGCACTCAAAAGGGAAAAATAGAATTTCCCTGAATAGTCATGTTTTAAAAAAAAATTTATCTTATATAGATCAGCATCATAACGAAACTTCAGGAGTTACGATTAATTCTGACATTCCATTGAAATGTAATGAAATATCTCCAAATATTAATTCGAATGATAGTTTATGTGACAATGATTCTAGCTTGATTTTGAATTTAAAAACGGAAATGTCGAAATGTAATTTAATAAATGGAAATACAATTACCAACTTTTTAAGGCCAACTAGTTTATCATTAAAACCAGGAACATTTACACCTAAACGTCATCATGGTATTACACCCACCGCAAATACACTTCCTTTAATTTCTCCGGAAACACCAAGACCTTCTAAAACATGCGTTCAACTTTTTTTAAATGGCCACGCTTATACGTACCTTGGACTCAAATGCAGCACAAAAACATTTTATTGTACTCTGAATCGTACCCAACCTTCTCATTCGAGTCAGCAAAATCTTTCAATGTATAGTAGTTGGGAAGTATGTGCAGACTACAAACCAAACCCATTAGGTATTCCTTTAAAAACTGAAATGTCGCTGTATGACATAAATCAGCGGTCTCAAAAATATTCCAAATGTAACCTATCAACATTTGAAATAATGCCTTCTCAAGATATTATTTCAACGCCGTTTGAGATATGTGATAAAAAATGTGATCATCACAGTCGTCATCAAAGATCATTGAATTTGAAATCCATTGTGAAAGAAACGTATGAAATGGAACCAACTATTGATCCCGAAAATGATCTACAGCCAATTGTTGGTGGATACGAAAATAATGATCACTATACTTATGTGCGTGGTAGAGGACGGGGACGCTATGTTTGTTCACTTTGCGGCATAAGATGCAAAAAACCATCGATGCTTAAGAAACACATAAGATCTCATACAGATGTAAGGCCATTTACATGTCAGCATTGTTCGTTTAGGTAAATACATTTTCTAAACTTTATAATTTTATTTTATTTATTCATATACAGTATGTCTGTGTTTAACATATTAGCTGCGTTCCCATGGAGACTATTATTAGTTGTGTTCCAATTTAGACTAACATTATTAGTTTCCATTTTGATAAGAAACTAAGCTTTTTTTGTGCTCATTGTAAGGTAACATTAGTAAAAAGCAAGGTTTACATGAGTATGAAAATATGGTTGCAGAAATATAGGATGGATTTGCCGTTAAAATTGCAAGACAAAAGTGTAAAAAAGCATGATATAAAAAGAGAGGGAAATATGAAGCAATTATAAAATGTAGGTCCTGCATTATAGCATGTTCATTTTGCATGCCATAACGTAGGATTGCAGGACCTTACAGAAGTATTGAGGTATTGATTAACCAATTAATGCCATTTTGTGATACGTAACGTAACCTTTTCGAATTTATGAAAACAAAGTGTTTTTTTAAGGGTTAGGAATTTGCTATAAACGTGACATTTAATAAATATTTTTAAAAATTTGTAGATAGACGTGTATAAAATGTAAAATATGCTATCAAGTCTCTCTTGTAATGAAGCCCATAAGCCTATCTCTTTAAATTTTATCGGGAATTAAATTTTATATTCCTACAATTCTGCATTTTTACTAATATAAACATTGCATATTTTTTAGCACTTTTATTGAGTGCTCACTATCGGGTTGGTGAGATGCTCTGCACTTCAAACTTCACGTATTAAATGTGAGACTGAAAACTATATTTTTGTGTGGTAGGGCTCATCAACATCACAAAATAAAATCTACTTTCTGTTAACATCATTAAACACGATTTGTATTTGTATTATATACTAGCGGCGAAACCCGTGCGTTGCTCGTATATATATGCTGAATTATATAATTTTCTCGCGTTTTAGTGTGCTTAAAATCTACATAAACACACACATATATATACATACATAAATTACATATTTGAATTATATATGTAATAGTAAAAAACATTATTCTTAACAAACCTGATTGATTTTTATATGGGATTTTTATATTTAATGTTATTACAAAGCAATTAAAAGATAATTTTCAAAAAAAAATTATGTAGGTCATCAAGAAATATTCCATTTTATATTCTGCATCGATAAATTTTTTTACCAAAATTTTTAAAATAAAAATCATTGGATAAGAGTTATTCCTTAACTCAAAAAATAAAAATCTTTTTTAATAATTATTTGGTATCAAAAAAAATATAAATATTTTTTTAAGAGTTATTTAGTAATTTAAAATTAAAAAATGGTTTTTAACTGTTATTCATTAACTAATTGAAAAAAAGTTATAACAGTTACGGTCTCTGGTTAAAACAGTTAAATGGAATGTTTTAAGCAATTTCAACAATTTATTTCCAATTAAATCTCGATTAATGTTTACTAAAAATTGGTTTTTCCTGCTGTATTGCAATGTAAATATTTCACCATATAATGGCAAAAATACACAGGAACTCTCCTCAATTCCCATAGAATGCAAATTAATATAAATTTTGGATAACTTTTTTCACGTGTTTTGAATGCAACATATTTATTAATTATTTGAATATAATATTGCTGATTTTAATATGAGTCAATTAAATATGCGAAAAAAATTTGATCCTATAAAAAAAGATTTTACTTCGATGCAAATTAACGCCTACTAGAATTTAATTAGTTTTACCGATTAAGTACCTTTAGTATTCACGCAATTTTGAATCGTTTATATTTTCGCCTGATGCGTGGTTGCCAGGAGGTAAAAAATCGATTCTTGAGCTGTAAGTAGAGTTTATGAAAACTAAAACAGCAGATATGATTCACACTAAAGAAATTTAAGACGCATTAGTTTTGCAAAACATTTCAAGGTCATAGCTTTTTAAGGTGAAATAATTTTTTTTTTGATATATCACGTAAACTGTATTTTATTTTAATACGTGTTATTAAAAGCTATAATAATGTGTAAAAATAAAAACTAAATTGGGTTTCTATATATATAAAATTTATGACGTTGAAATTACAGCAAACTTTTTATGTTATCAAAAGTTACAATAATAGGAAAGAAAATTTTCCAATACTATACCGTTTCGGAGACAAAAATAGTTTGACTTTGATTTTTGCGATTTTAATCTTGAAATGTTTGAGAATTTTTTGCATTATGAAACACTACCATTAAGACAGTATGTTAAAATGACAGTGCTAAAAATGTATTATTATTGGTGATGTTATTTGCGCCGGTAGTCGAAACAAAATGTTAATTATTACTTATTTACATTTATTGTATTTATTTCTTGACAATTCTACAACACAGTGAAGTAAATACATTCAATATAAAATGAAAGTTTAAAATGACATTAATATTTTATTTTAATATTTTTTTTCAGTTAAATGAAACTACACTTCTATACAAATTATCGTAGTAGGCTATTTTTTTTTCTAAATAAATACCTCTTTCTTTCATAACTATGGGTTACCACCAATTATCGAATTACCGTGCATGCATTCAAGACACCAGTGTAAATATAAGGTGGATGAATGAGTTTGAAACCGCGCAGTGATCCGAGAGTATCCCCGTTGTCATTCTTAATTGGTTTTTTGTGAGTTTGGTTACTTTTTTAGTATAACGATGTTCTGGATGTAGTAGTACCTTAGCTCTACGCAGTCCTGGGATGGTACTCCATTACATTAATTCTCCGTTCATGATTTTTCTAATGTAAATGGACCTATGAATTTTCTTGATGCTGCATGTTTAACTAGCATGTCTGCTATGGTTTGGTCTATACACGTAGAGTGTCATGGTACTCATGCAAGGGTAAGCATGGTTACTTTAGCGAGGTCGTTGAGTTTGTGTCTGCATTCTTCACTTAGTTTTGAAGTGCAATGAGGTGATTATAGGGCATTTATTAACGCCTAGCTATCGCAGAGTATTATTGTTTTTAAGCTTTGATGTTTGCTCTGCATGAGCAGGTTAATAAGGCAATAGTTTCTATATATCCACTTTATTATTCGTTGTTTGAGCCCGTAACTTGCTTCAACCATTTTTTTTGTGAATCATGACTGCTATATGTTGTCCGAATACCCTATATATATTTGAAACCTCTTTTAGCTAGGATTTGCAGAAGACGATCAATTGCGAGTGACCCTTATAAGGGCTTTAGTATCGAATACGTTCGTCACCATCGTCCCCGCTAGCATCGTGCATGTTTTCAGCATTTGATTTCATCTCTGTTAAAAATATTTTTAAAACAGTATAAATTCATTATAATCGGCATCAATTTTTGTATATTTATAATATTATTTTTATAAGCCTTTGAAATGAATAATTTTAGTAAAGAACTGCCTTTCTTTTCATAAAATGTGGTCTTTTGATGCTTCATGTTTTAATCGTAGTTTTAAATATTTATGAATTATTACTTTAACTAGGATAGTAGTATGTCCATTTATTTGTCTGCCTTCTTGCTCATGTATTATAATTTTTGTTTAAAATATTGTTTTCGACCAAATTTTAAAAAGTTTTTATTTCAACATACTCATCATAATTTTTCCTTAATTTTTAATGCTTTGTTTGTTGCACGTACAATTTTTTCTATTTGTGTGCATATATTTGTCACTAAATCTGAGGGATACGACAAACCACCTATCTATCTTTGGCTTCTATCAAAGAATTAAGTAATGTAGCCTTAGTTCCTGTTATAAAGTCTATACATTTATCACAATAAATTCTTTTTTAATTGAACATGTAACAGATTCAGAAATATAAACAACCACTTCTCTGACAAATTCGGTAGTATTGTCAATTTCCAAAATAAAATTTATATCAATGTCGGACTATTGTCTGAATTTTCAAAATTATCGTCACATCTTCGATCACGCATAATTATCGAAGAATTTAAAACTGAAATTCTCTCTTGAGGTATACGACAAACCACCCCTATCTTTGTAGACTTAGTTCCTATTATAAAGTCTATACATTTATCACAATAAATTCTTTTTAATTTATATACGACCCCAAGGGCATATAGAAATATCTGGAATTCGACTTTTTTCGGAAAAAAAGTTGATGATACAGAAACTCCTGAGTCCAAAAAAGTGGTCTATAAAAAATGTGCAAAAGTACGTCCGTACTTTCGCCAGAATGAGCATCTAGCGGGATATAGGATATATGTAGTTTTGTTTAGGATACCTTGAAGATTAATCAGTGTGAAAATAAAGAAAATCGTAAGGCCCATCCATTGGGACCAAATCACTGCAATGTTGATCATCAGTCTTTTAAAAAAACTACATCGCAGGGAGAGCGAGGTGTGAATTTATATACGACTGTTGCTTAACTACATTGTAATAAAGCTTTTCGGAGATATGAAAAATTTGACCTTGAAATTTCTGAATTTTGACCTTGATTTTTGTCCAAAATTGGTACTTTTATTGAGATTATCAATAATGTAGAACATCATAGTACCCTAAAACACACAGTATTTGAATTACATATTTTCATTATAAAAATATGACCTTGAGTTTTCAAAATTTGACCTTGAAATGTTCAGCAAGTTTTCTTATTTTATTTATTCCTACAATAATGTGAAAAAAAATTTTCAAAAATATTTAGGGTTTCTGAGATACGTGCGCCGTACGCCGTACGTCGAACATTGAAATTTCCGATTTCGACCTTGAAATGTTCAGCAAGTTTTTTTGTCTCTTTTAAGCCTACAATAATGTGAAATTTTTTTTTTTTAAATATTAAAGGTTTCTGAGATGTGACCTTGAATTTTTAGATTTTGACCTTGAAATTTTCTTATCTGATTTTATCCTACAATAATCTGCAGAATTTTTTTGATATTGTGCAAGGTGGCTGAGATAGAAAAGTGGGGTTTGTCATTGTCCACCCCTTTTTCGCCAGAAGGAGTATCTAGCGGGATATAGGATATATGCAGTTTTGTTTAAGATACCTTGAAGATTAATTGTTGTGGAAATGAAAAAAATCGTAGGACCCATTTTTGAGCCCCTATACGAAAAAAAATTCTTTTGTCAATAACTTGACCTTTCTGCATCATCAACTTTTTTTTCCGAAAAAAGTCGGATTCCAAATATTTCTATATGCCCTTGACTACATTTTAATAAAGCTTTTCAGAGATATGAAAAATTTGACCTTGAAATTTCTGAACTTTGACCTTGATTTTTGTCCAAAATTGGTACTTTTATTGAGATTATCAATAATGTAGAACATCATAGTACCCTAAAACACATAGTATTTGAATTAAACATTTTCATTGTAAAAATATGACCTTGAGTTTTCAAAATTTTCTTATTTTATTTATTCCTACAATAATGTGAAAAAAAATTTTCAAAAATATTTAGGGTTTCTGAGATACGTGCGGCGTACGACGTACGTCGGACCTTGAAATTTCCGATTTCGACCTTGAAATGTTCAGCAAGTTTCTCAGGAGTTTCTGCATCATCAACTTTTTTTCCGAAAAGAGTCGGATTCCAAATATTTCTATATGCCCTTGGGGTCGTATATAGGTACGGTGTACGCCGTACTATAGAAAAATGGTGGGAAAAAAAACTCCTAAACTACTGGACCGATTTGTATGAATTTTTTTTGTAAAGTATTAGACAAAAATATAAGAATTGGATCTTTGATATTTCAAGGTCAGAAATGGGTCCTACGATTTTTTTCATTTTCACAACAATGAATCTTCAAGGTATGTTAAACAAAACTGCATATATCCTATATCCCGCTAGATGCTCCTTCTGGCGAAAAAGGGGGTGGACAAGGACAAACCCCACTTTTCTATCTCAGCCACCTTGCATAATATCAAAAAAAAAAATTCAGATTAGCGTTGGATAAAATAAGATAAGAAAATTTGTGGAAGATTTCAAGGTCAAAATCTAAAAGTGCAAGGTCAAATTTTTTACATCTCAGAAACCTTTAATATTTTTGAATTTTTTTTCACATTATTGTAGGCTTAAATGAGACAAAAAAACTTGCTGAACATTTCAAGGTCGAAATCGGAAATTTCAAGGTTCGACGTACTGCGTACGGCGCACGTATCTCAGAAACCCTAAATATTTTTGAAATTTTTATTTCACACGATTGTAGGATTAAATAAAATAGGAAAACTTGCAGAGCATTTCAAGGTCAAATTTTGAAAACTCAATATCATATTTTTAGAATGAAAATATGTAATTCAAATACTGTGTGTTTTAGGGTACTATGATGTTCTACATTATTGATAATCTCAATAAAAGTACCAATTTTGAACAAAAATCAAGGTCAAAATTCAGAAATTACAAGGTCAAATTTTTCATATCGCCGAAAAGCTTTATTACAATGTAGTTAAGCAAGAGTCGTATATAAATTCACACCTCGCTCTCCCTGCGATGTAGTTTTTTAATATTTTTATCGCTTTTCACAATTTTTTTTCGCTTTTATATGTCAATTTTATTATTTTTTAACAAGTCACTTAGGGCCGTATACATCAACGAGAATTAATTAGAGACTACGAATAAAATTTGAATTTCGTATACATAAACCTCGATTAATCGCCGAATAAATTCGTGAATTATGACTCGCTGAATCAGCAAATAGTAGGTCAGAATCCCCAGATTCGAATAAAACAAAACGTCAAAAATTACGTACGTTCAGCCGTTAGATGTGAATTGCTGTTATGTCAAAAAATTAAGTTCACTCATCAGTTGACATTTAAAAAATATTTTCTCCAATAAAAGTACTAGATCACTTTTGGTTGAAGAAAATTTTTATAAAAATCCGGGGATGCGAATTTTTCATCTGTCATCGGGAAAAATTCGTAGTCTCGGATTAATTCGCGTTGATGTATACGGCCCTTAATGTAGGTAATTCAAAAATTCCGCTTCAGTGATCTAATTGGGATTTTTTTTTCGAATAAATTACATGTTATATTTTGATTTACGTAAATGGAAATTGAATACATTTGACGGATTGGTTAGAAACGGGGCTGCCCACGATTTTAATTTTTACCATATTTGTTTGGTATTTATATCTAAATTTCGTAATTGGGAAAAAATAACAATATAACATCATAAAAACGATTAAGAAATCTTAAATACATTAATACATTAATATTTGTATAAATGTATAATTACTGCTTTAATTATTCTCTTATAAAATAAAAACATTTATATTGTTTACCTGGTTTTCAACCATTTAATTTTTTTTTTTAAATCCAAAACTAAACACTTTAAAATATCTATTTCTTAAATATTGGTAAAAAATGCATCGAAAAATGTTTAATTTGCTTTTTAACTTATGAAGTTCCTATAAATAAAAAAGTAAATTCTACATATTTCCAAATTTCATATGTACTCTTCAATGTTACATGAAGCGTCTTTTAGAAAATATCATGAAAATAAATACTCAGTTTACTGGTCAATATGTGTACTTAGTAAATGCGTAATTTCCACAAAATACAAGAAAACATATAACCATTAAAACAATAAAAAACAATTTGTTGGTAACAGTGCAATTTCGAAATTTTTCGGATTATTTGTAATATGTATGATTCTAAAAGTAACAAAATGTATACTGTTTTTGAATTACGTATTTTCATTATAAAAATATGACCTTGAGTTTTCAAAATTTCACCTTTAAATGTTCAGCAAGTTTTCTTATTTTATTTATTCCCACAATAATGTGAAAAAAAAATTTCAAAAATATTTAGGGTTTCTGAGATACGTGCGCCGTACGCCGTACGTCGAACATTGAAATTTCCGATTTCGACCTTGAAATGTTCAGCAAGTTTTTTTTGTCTCTTTTAAGCCTACAATAATGTGAAAAAAAATTTAAAAAATATTAAAGGTTTCTGGGATATAAAAAATTTGACCTTGAATTTTTCGATTTTGATCTTGAAATTTTCTTATCTGATTTTATCCTACAATAATCTACAGAATTTTTTTGATATTGTGCAAGGTGGCTGAGATAGAAAAGTGGGGTTTGTCATTGTCCACCCCCTTTTTCGCCAGAAGGAGCATCTAGCGGGATATAGGATATATGCAGTTTTGTTTAAGATACCTTGAAGATTAATTGTTGTGGAAATGAAAAAAATCTTAGGACCCATTTTTGAGCCCCTATACGAAAAAAATTCTTTTGTCAATAACTTGACCTTGAAGGATCTGACCTCGAAAAATCTAAGATCCTATTCTCATATTTTTGTTTAATAGTTTACAAAAAATTTTCATACAAAGCGGTCCAGTAGTTTAGAAGTTTTTTTTTCGACCATTTTTCTATAGTACGGCGTACGGACGTACTTTTACTCATTTTTTCTAGACCACTTTTTTGAACTCAGGGGGTGTCAAAACGAGTTTCTGCATCATCAACTTTTTTTTCCGAAAAAAGTCGGATTCCAAATATTTCTATATGCCCTTGACTACATTTTAATAAAGCTTTTTAGAGATATGAAAAATTTGACCTTGAAATTTCTGAACTTTGACCTTGATTTTTGTCCAAAATTGGTACTTTTATTGAGATTATCAATAATGTAGAACATCATAGTACCCTAAAACACATAGTATTTGAATTAAACATTTTCATTGTAAAAATATGAAATTGAGTTTTCAAAATTTTACCTTGAAATGTTCAGCAAGTTTTCTTATTTTATTTATTCCTACAATAATGTGAAAAAATATTTAGGGTTTCTGAGATACGTGCGGCGTACGACGTACGTCGGACCTTGAAATTTCCGATTTCGACCTTGAAATGTTCAGCAAGTTTTTTTTGTCTCATTTAAGCCTACAATAATGTGAAAATTTTTTTTTTTATAAATATTAAAGGTTTCTGAGATATAAGAAATTTGACCTTGAATTTTTCGATTTTGACCTTGAAATGTTGCGCAAATTTTCTTATCTGATTTTATCCTACAATAATCTGCAAGAATTTTTTTGATATTGTGCAAGGTGGCTGAGATAGAAAAGTGGGGTTTGTCTTTGTCCACCCCTTTTTCGCCAGAAGGAGCATCTAGCTGGATATAAGATATGTGCAGTTTTGTTTAAGATACCTTGAAGATTAATTGTTGTGGAAATGAAATAAATCGTAGGCCCATATTTTTGAAATTTTTATTTCACACGATTGTAGGATTAAATAAAATAGGAAAACTTGCAGAACATTTCAAGGTCAAATTTTGAAAACTCAATATCATATTTTTAGAATGAAACTATATAATTCAAATACTGTGTGTTTTAGGGTACTATGATGTTCTACATTATTGATAATCTCAATAAAAGTACTAATTTTGAACAAAAATCAAGGTCAAAATTCAGAAATTTCAAGGTCAAATTTTTCATATCGCCGAAAAGCTTTATTACAATGTAATTAAGCAAGAGTCGTATATAAATTCACACCTCGCTCTCCCTGCGATGTAGTTTTTTAATATTTTTATCGCTTTTCACAATTTTTATTCGCTTTTATATGTCAATTTTATTATTTTTTAACAAGTCACTTAGGGCCGTATACATCAACGAGAATTAATTAGAGACTACGAATAAAATTTGAATTTCGTATACATAAACCTCGATTAATCGCCGAATAAATTCGTGAATTATGACTCGCTGAATCAGCAAATAGTAGGTCAGAATCCCCAGATTCGAATAAAACAAAACGTCAAAAATTACGTACGTTCAGCCGTTAGATGTGAATTGCTGTTATGTCAAAAAATTAAGTTCACTCATCAGTTGACATTTAAAAAATATTTTCTCCAATAAAAGTACTAGATCACTTTTGGTTGAAGAAAATTTTTATAAAAATCCGGGGATGCGAATTTTTCATCTGTCATCGGGAAAAATTCGTAGTCTCGGATTAATTCGCGTTGATGTATACGGCCCTTTATGTAGGTAATTCAAAAATTCCGCTTCAGTGATCTAATTGGGATTTTTTTTTCGAATAAATTACATGTTATATTTTGATTTACGTAAATGGAAATTGAATACATTTGACGGATTGGTTAGAAACGGGGCTACCCACGATTTTAATTTTTACCATATTTGTTTGGTATTTATATCTAAATTTCGTAATTGGGAAAAAATAACAATATAACATCATAAAAACGATTAAGAAAATACATTAATATTTGTATAAATGTATAATTATTGCTTCAATTATTCTCTTATAAAATAAAAACATTTATATTGTTTACCTGGTTTTCAACCATTTAAATTTTTTTTTAAAAATCCTAAACTAAACACTTTAAAATATCTATTTCTTAAATATTGGTAAAAAATGCATCGAAAAATGTTTAATTTGTTTTTTAACTTGTGAAGTTCCTATATATAAAAAAGTAAATTCTATTTCCAAATTTCATATGTACTCTTCAATGTTACATGAA
Organism: Sylvicola cinctus; assembly: GCA_963854165.1. Lineage (NCBI taxonomy): Eukaryota > Metazoa > Arthropoda > Insecta > Diptera > Anisopodidae > Sylvicola > Sylvicola cinctus. The sequence goes on from OY974082.1 coordinate 30,745,433, forward strand.
GCGTCTTTTAGAAAATATCATGAAAATAAATACTCAGTTTATGGTCAATATGTGTACTTAGTAAATGCGTAATTTTCACAAAATACAAGAAAACATATAACCATTAAAACAATAAAAAACAATTTGTTGGTAACAGTGCAATTTCGAAATTTTTCGGATTATTTGTAATATGTATGATTCTAAAAGTAACAAAATGTATACTGTATAGGTGTACAAAATTTGTTAGTATGTATTTTTCTGCTTTTGACAATTTTTTCCCATACAATTATTTTGTTTTGGTCTTTCTACCGAATTCTTTGGAACCAGTACTATTTATAGATTCACAGACCTTGTGTCACACCATCTGAGAATTTCACTAAGATTTAAGTTGACACGGTAGGTTCATGCCATCCTCCTCTGACAATAACAGCGGGATCATCTGCGTAAATTAGTACTTTGATGCACTCACCGTTTCGGCTCTCCAGCAGTTCGTCGATCACGAAATAAAACAGGAGGGGTGATAAGACAAACCCCCCCCCCCTCTCCTGTGAATCCGGTGTTGTCAAAAGCTCCATCCCACAGTTCTTGGACCAGGCCAATGGCGATGTTGTTGCGGGCGATACTTGCCGAGAAAATTTCCGATGCCCCTTTTGCATGATGCAAGTTCGTTTGGAAAAACGGGTTACCATCATTTTGGAGCGAGACCTTTCGTCCCTGTATCCTTAATGCCGTGATGTTCTCATCCAGCCACTTTGCCGTAGGAAAGTTTGTACAAGTCAGCATCAGCCATCCTGCCCTGTACTTTAATCACGTGATCTGCTGTATATCCTCAACACGTGTCGTGGGATTTTCAGAGTCCACGCTCTCGGTTTTTTTATTTTGAAATGTAATCAGGTACTACTAGTAAAGCGAGAAGTGTTAGTCCGCCCCGAGAGAGCTCCGCAGTTTTGGCGTAAGGCTAATTAAAATTGAAGGTCGCTTGTTTTTTAGTTCTCATAATCACGGCTAAGCTCACTCTTAGTCATGCACCTATTGTTGGGTTGGTTTTTTTTTGTCAAGGTTAGATCCTTTATCTATCCATAGGATTAGCCTGAGGAGGTTAGTCGCCCAATAAACAATTACTCTAATCAGTTACCAATGGTTGAAAAACGTGGATGCTCTACGAAACTCTTGCGAAAAAATATTAGAGACCACCGAAGTGCATCTAATTTGTCATCAAATGATCTGATGCTGCCTAAAACATGACCAGTGCAATATATTGTAGAACAGAGACTGCAGTGCTAATAGAGACGGTAAACGAACAACATCCTCACCGTTTATACCTCTGAAGCAATGACGCCAAACCACGAAAAGTAATAAAGTCGACCAGTTTTTCATCGATATTGTCATTAGAGTTTAAAAAAATTTGAAAGCGTCATTTAAGTGCTTAATCGTAATTAAAGTGCCAGTCTGTCTACAATTTAAGGTTCAAACATTTATTTTTATTAAAAATTCAATAATTGAATTCTAATATCGTAGATAGACTGACACTTTGATTTAGTTCAGTGAGAAGATAAATTACGAATCAAAAAGGTAGTAACAGACTGCAACTTTCGTGATATTATATTTAATCGTTTCATCTTCAGCTGTTGAAACAGCTCTTTTACAAATATGACCTTGAGTTTTCAAAATTTGACCTTGAAATGTTCAGCAAGTTTTCTTATTTTATTTATTCCTACAATAATGTGAAAAAAATATTTAGGGTTTCTGAGATCCGTGCGCCGTACGCCGTACGTCGAACCTTGAAATTTCCGATTTCGACCTTAAAATGTTCAGCAAGTTTTTTTGTCTCATTTGAGCCTACAATAATGTGAAAATTTTTTTTTTAAATATTAAAGGTTGCTGAGATATAAAAAATTTGACCTTGAATTTTTTGATTTTGACCTTGAAATGTTTCGCAAATTTCCTTATCTGATTTTATCCTACAATAATCCGCAAGAATTTTTTTGATATTGTGCAAGGTGGCTGAGATAGAAAAGTGGGGTTTGTCCTTGTCCACCCCCTTTTTCGCCAGAAGGAGCATCTAGCGGGATATAGGATATATGCAGTTTTGTTTAAGATACCTTGAAGATTAATTGTTGTGGAAATGAAAAAAATCTTAGGACCAATTTTTGAGCCCCTATACGAAAAAAAATTCTTTTGTCAATAACTTGACCTTGAAGGATCTGACCTCGAAAAATCTAAGATCCTATTCTCATATTTTTGTTTAATAGGTTACAAAAAAATTTCATACAAATCGGTCCAGTAGTTTAGAAGTTTTTTTTTTCTAGACCACTTTTTTGGACTCAGGGGGTGTCAAAACGAGTTTCTGCATCATCAACTTTTTTTCCGAAAAAAGTCGGATTACAAATATTTCTATATGCCCTTGGGGTCGTATATAAATTAAAAAGTAATAACTCTGCCAATAATTTTCATATTTTTTTCAAGAGCTCTGATTGGTCAATGAAATAAATATTTTAATTTCAACATAAACGACCATAACATGTTTGGATAATTTTCGACCGTTCGCGCGGCAGTACTCATAATATGCCAAGTTTAAATATATTAACGTAAAACAAAGGCAAAATTTATTTAACAGAATGTATTTAATTAGCTTTTTTCCAGAAGTAGACATTTGAATCTTGTTTAAAATTTAATTTAATTGTATCTATTTAAATGAATATTTGCAAAATTTGTATTTGTACGATATAATAATGAGAACCACGCGCATATGTCAAATCCTTGACTTTTCCAACTGTTAAAAATAAATTATCAAAATTATCGAAAATAAGGTGCCTGGGGCATGATATTTTTAATAATTTTGATAATTTTTTTTTCTACCAATCAGAGCGCTTGCCAAAAATTATCAAAATTATTGTCAGTTTAAGAAAAACAAGATTGTGCGTGAATCAACAGCTGGACGAACAATTTATGACATTTAAATAAAATTTGTCTACATTTTACATATTTCCGGCGTATTAGGACAGAATATTGTGGTTCAAGTCTTCGCTTTTGATTAATCGTTTACATCGGATTTTCGCTGATTTAAATGTTATACTTCTTTCCGAAAGTCCATCTTCGACTACGTCGGGAGGTCGATTTCGCACCTAACCCACTATCGAGTTGATGAGATACGCTGCACTCCACACTTTACGTATTGTATGGTGAAAAAAGTTTATATCTTCCTCACACGATTGAAGTATGTCTCACTTCACTCCTCATACACCCGCACTACCCCCTCTTTCCCTATGGTTATACTGTAAATATTTCAAAGCCTACTTCGGTACCTTTTACTATCCTGTTTAATCACAATAAACCGACTAAAACTTAAACTGGGCATTTTTGTAGAGTTTAAATTCATTTATCTAATATTCAGCATTTTTTTGTTGAAATTCAGTGTCTGTGAAACACGGGGTGTACGTCGTCTTAGAACAAAAGTAATTTTACAAAATTACGGTCCTTTTTTTAATTAAACTGTTTCAAATAAATAAGTTTAATTATCTATGCTGTGAAATATTTATTTCGACAGGGTGTGTATGTTTTCTGTTATCATTTTGTCATCTTAGTTACAAATTTTCTATTTTCTCCTATATGGAAAATGTTGTAGCATTTAAAATCGGATTGCAAATACTCTTATATATATAAGAGTATTTGCAATCCGATTTTAAATTTAGATTTTTTTCGGGAAAAAATTTATGATGCAGAAACTTGTCCAAAACAGTTGTCTAGACAAAATATGTATATGTTTGCACTGGTTTGAAATTGTGAGCTTCTCCGAGCACAACGACGCATTGTTTTACATTTAACATTTTACGGTGCGGCATTTGTGTCGGTCGTTCACGCACAATTTTCATTTTTAAACACATGAAGAACATAACATAATTCATTAGTTATTTTAAAGTAAGGTGTCTGATATAGAAAAGTGGGGTTTGCCTTTGTGTACCCCCTTCTTCGCCAGAAGGAACATCTGGCGGGATATAAGATATAAGATATTTGCAGTTTTGTTTAGAATATCTTGAAAATTATTTTTGTAAAAATGAAGAATTTCACACAAATCAGTCCAGTAGTTTCCGAAATGGCATTTGTATGGCCACCATAGTACGGCGTACCTTGAAATTTTCGATTTCGACCTTGAAAACTTCAGAAAGTGTTGTTATCTTATTTTATCCTACAATAGCGTGAAATTCTTATTTTTTAAATATTAAAGGTTTTTGTGATATAAAAAATTGACCTTAACTTTTCCGATTTTTACTATTATTTTGATTATTAATCCCACAAAAAAAAAGTGCGGATCTTTTTTGTAGGATATGCCAGATTAACTTTGTTTTATGCAAGTTTTGCGTAGGATTAATAGTTACGGAGATATAGGCAAAACACTAAAGCAAAGTGATATTAAAACCACTCCACCACCTCCAGCGAGTCCCCCACTCACCAGGATTTTTTGTATGTTGCTTTGTACATATTATTAGGGATCATCCATGCCAATTTTCAAAACTTCCGCAATTATTTCCTTGTTTTTGCTTAATTTGACTGTCCTAGTTGGTCTTACATTGATATTGGAATTGAATTAATCGCTTATTATGTGTAATAAATAACATTTATAAATTTGTATTCTTTAAATTTTGTTGTTGTTATCTGTATTACTTAATTTTGGTGATACACTTTTATGTATTATTATTAATGCGTAGTGCAGTTTGGTGCTTGTTAATTTCCTATTAACTAATCTGTTCATTATAAATAGTGTCCGCTTGTTTGTTGTTTGTAATAATTCCAAATAATTTTTCAACAATTTATTATTATCCAAGTTCCAACGATTCAACTTAATTAAAGTAAATAACGTAGATAATAAAGAGCGAAGAAAAAGTAAACAAAGGACTAAACTAATTTATTATTAGCCTATTTTAATTTTTAAAGTGATTTTTTGTGTTACTGAGCTTAAAAAAATATTTTTAAAATTGATACTGAGTTGGTTTGAGAAATGTCAAATTTTGACAGTAGGGTATTAATTTTCAACGAATTGGTGGTTAATCCAACTAAATATTATTCAAAATTAAAGGCAACCAAATAAAAGTACCTAGTAGAGATATTTCGGATTGCGAAGAGGCTTCAATCTATGCACTGTTCAAGTAGGACATTGTATAGTAATAACTAATATCTATTAAGTAATAAATAACAAATGTGTGACTTACAATTAGATATGCTGTATTAATTTGCTCATAACTATTAAAAAACAAATTTATTTTCAGTTTTAAAACCAAAGGAAATCTTACGAAGCACATAAAATCTAAATCTCATTATAAAAAATGTGTTGAGCTTGGTTTGAATCCTATACCTGTTCATAGCGAAGAAGATGATTTAGATGCTGACCAGTTGTCCAGTGTTTCCGACGAAAGAAATTCAACTATTCCCGATGATACGGATTCTGATGAATTTAGTGATGAAATGGATGAAAACGAATCAGATAGTGGTAATTATTACAAATATTTTCCAACTTTTTTTAAGTTGTTTTATGTTCTATGTGTATTATCTATTCTTAATTTATATATGTACCATGCAAGTTTAAGTTGAACATTCATGACGCGTTGAAATATCATTTATTTTTTAAATATACCCCTTAACAAAGCTGGCCTTTGAAGAAGATACACATACAGTCACACATTTCAATTAAATTGTGTAAAATTTTGGGATTACCACACCAATAGCCAATTGTGCGCAATTAAAAGATGAAACGCAGCAACCTATGAAAGTGATATGCGAATTTATATACGACTGTGGCTTAATTACACATTAATAAGTCTTTCTGAGTTATGGAAAATGCGACCTTGAACTTACTGAATTTTGACCTTGATTTTTGTCCAAAATTTGTACTTTTATTGAGATTGGAAATAGTAGAACATCGTATTGTCCGAAAACAAACAGTTTTTGAACTACATAGTATTTTCATTATAAAAATGTGGCCTTTAGTTTTAAAATTTTGACCTTCAAATGTTCAGCAGCTTTTCTTCTCTTCTTTAATCTTACAATAATGTGAAAAAAGCTTAAAAAATATTTCTGGTTTCTGAGATATAAAAAATGTGACCTTGAATTTTCCGATTTTGAGATTGAAATGTTCTGCAAATTTTTTTTTGATAAATAAACACTGTAGCTAAGATCACACGGTTAATGTTTAAACATAAGTTTCACTTTGTATGACGTACACATTTTGTACAACCAAGTGTGCGAAAATGAGATTTATACATGTCAAAAATTTGTGGTTCAGACGGTTTATGTTTTTGTCCCAAAAACAATAATTTCATTTATTTAGTCCCAAACATTAACTGGCATCCATAAATCATATTTATATTTTTATGATGTAGATTTCTAAATTTTTGTATTTCGCGGTAAGAAGTGTACTGCGACTTGTGGTCTATTGTACCGCTAACTAGCTCCGTCCAAAGTATACTCCTGTACTCAGAGCACCCCCTCTAATCCCTGCTTTTTATTATATTTATGATTCTGACGATTTGTGTACATCTCCTCAAATTTAATATGTACACTTATTTATGCACTTGTCAAATTGATTTTAATCACGGGTTGACGTATTTTCAACAAAATTAATTTAAAAAAATTAATAAATTAAAAATTAAATCAAATAATTTTAGAAATAATAAAAATCTATATATAATAATATTCGTCTTTTTTGGAGAGTCTATTGTAAAATGAGTGGCGTCGAAGAAATATTCGAGGAGTTGGTTTAGCGGATGGATCAAATGTGTTTTTATTTAATTAATTTCGAATTTAATATTGAACACGTCATTCCGCGATAAGGTATGGGATGATGAAACCTGGACAAATTTTAAAAGATCTGTAATTTTAAAGGAGAAACATGCCAACATGTTTTATTTAGGTGTTATTTTGTTTATTTATTAGCATTACAAAACGATCGCCAAAGGTGAAGTTAAAAATCATTGAGAAACTGGAACAATCACAGAAGCTGAAGTTGAAAGTGCTTGTCCAAAAAGTATTACCCGTAAAAAATAAAATGAAAGATGTATGTCGTGCACGATGAGACATATTTAACCGTAGATGGAAATAAATGGCAAGAAAACATTTTTTTGAGTATCCAAGGAATTCTCTTGATCCAAAAAATATTTTCGTTGAAAAAAAAAAGTTTCTGGAGAAAATTTTGTTGTGGATGACAATTTGCCCTAACAAAATATCGGAGCCATTTCTTTTCCAGTCTGGATTGGCAGTAAATGACTGTTGACATATCAGTTTTATTTGATAAAAATCATTTCGATGAAAACTATGTGTTTTGGCATGGTTTGGCAACCAGTTATAACTCAAAACCCAAAACAAAACCTTGGAAGCAATGGACACGAAAAAAAACATTTCGTACAAAAGACTCAAAACCTTTCAAATGCAACTACGGCCCATCAAAGATTTTAATGCAAATTTTAAAAGAAGAGTCTATGCTAATAATTTTAGCAAAAAAGACAGGAATTGTGAAGGTAAGAAAATTAAATCGGATCCATCAAAAATCCATATATCCTCATACCGGGCAGATATGAACGAGATGCTCAAGAACTGCCGAATGGCTTATTTATTCATTCACTCATATAATAAAAACTTTATTATGTTAAGAGAAAAAAAATTATATTCTTCTAAAACTTGCATAGCTCTACAATCTGAAAAAGAATACTATACTTAATAATAATAACATACATAAATATAAAGAAATGACGATGTTGTCTTTTTAATTTTTATTTATTTAAAAATAATCTATTTTCAATACTGTACATTTGAAAACAGAAAACAGAAATAACAATAATCACATACTACATTATATAAGGTTGTCCAAAAAGTCTTGCGGTATTTTCGCTAGTTGCCGCTTCAAGCGCGTAATTCCAGTTTTATTCATCGCATCTGGCAATGCTATACCTTTTTGGAAAGCTCTTGATTGACTGTCGTTTCTTTTTAGTCGTTCATGAGTTATAACGTCGCAAGCATGGAGCAAAATAAAGAGAAAATACGGCATATTTTACAGTACTACTACGATAAAGGCAAAAATGCATCTCAAGCCGCTAATAAAATTTGTGCAGTTTATGGACCCGATACAGTTTCTATTTCCACCGCTCAACGATGGTTTAAACGTTTTCGTTCTGGTGTAGAGGTGGTCGAAGATGCGTCACGCTCCGGAAGGCCTGTCGTCGAAAATTGCGATAAAATCGCTGAATTGGTTGAAAAAGACCGGCATAGTAGCAGCCGTAGTATCGCTCAAGAGCTGGGCATGAGTCATCAAACGGTTATAAACCATTTGAAAAAGCTTGGAGTCACTAAGAAGCTCGATGTATGGGTGCCACACGAATTGACGCAAAAAAACATCTTTGATCGTATCAACGCATACGAATCGTTTCTGAATCGCAACAAAATCGACCCGTTTTTGAAGCGTATGGTGACTGGCGTTGAAAAGTGGGTCACTTACGACAACGTAAGGCGCAAACGGTCGTGGTCGAAAAGCGGTGAAGCGGTCCAGCCTGGATTGACGGCCAGGAAGGTTCTTCTGTGTGTTTGGTGGGATTGGCAGGGAATCATCCACTATGAGCTGCTCCCCTATGGCCAAACGCTCAATTCGGACCTGTACTGCCAACAACTGGACCGCTTGAAGGCAGCACTCATGCAGAAGAGACCATCTTTGATCAACAGAGGCCGAATTGTCTTCCATTAGGACAACGCCAGACCACACACATCTTTGGTGACGCGCCAGAAGCTCCGGGAGCTCGGATGGGAGGTCCTTTTGCATCCACCGTATAGTCCGGATCTCGCACCAAGTGATTACCACCTGTTTCTGTCCATGGCGAACGCGCTTGGTAGTCTGAAGTTGGTCACAAGAGAGTCCTGTGAAAATTGGCTATCCGAGTTTTTTGCCAATAGGGAAGCGAGCTTCTATGAGAGGGGCATTATGAAGTTGGCATCTCGTTGGGAACGCGTCATCGAACAAAACGGCGCATATTTGACTTGAATCGCATTATTGTAACGAATTTTATGAACAATTGAAAATTCAATAAAAATACTGCAGGACTTTTTGAACAACCTAATATATTACAAAATACAAATTCAAAATTTTAAAACTTGTAAATACAGTTTACTTTTTTTCCGAAAAAAGTAGAAATACAAATATGTATCTATATATGCCCTAGGGGTCGTATATAAAATTAAAAAAAAACTGCAGCTGCAGTTTTGCGCGAGGTGTAAATTTATGGTATATACGACTGTTGCTTAACTACATTTTAATAAAGCTTTTCGGAGACATGAAAAATTTAACCTTGAAATTTCTGAATTTTGACCTTGATTTTTGTCCCAAATTGATATTTTTATTGAGATTATCAATAATGTAGAACATCATAGTACCCTTAAACACACAGTATTTGAATTACACATTTTCATTATAAAAATATGACCTTGAAATGTTCGGCAAGTTTTCTTATTTTATTTATTCCTACAATAATGTGAAAAAAAATTTCAAAAATATTTAGGTCATCTATTTGTATTTATGTATGCGTAGTATAGTATAATTCTTTTTCAGAGATTTCAGAGCTAATCATGCATGAATGAGCAGGCTCCATGACATAGCGCCGCCTGACATACCGCCGAACAAGCGGCGCTATTACAGTTTTTTTATGAATTATCGCCGCTCTATTTTACTGAATTACCGCCGCCCAGCAAAACTGAAATAACGCCGCTTTTTGTGTTAGGCGGCGATAATAAAAAAAATAGAAATAGCGCCGCCATAGTAAAACTTAATTTTCGCTCATAATCTTAAAGTGCTGGATTTGTGGAGCCTTACGCAGGACTACAAAAATGTCCCACGAGCACCCAAGATATTATAGTGCGTTGAGTGAGATTCGTAATTCTCGTGAACAAATTTAATAAATTCACCTTGTTAAAACCGTCGAATTTAGAAAACTGAGTCTTACTTTGAGTGCGATCGCGTGAGCGTGTGCGATTTAATACACTCGCGTACAATGTTATGTATTACCTAATATGATACGCGTTATATATTAAACGTATGTATTGAAATTTTCAAGTCATCTATCGTGCTGTTTTTTTGACTTCCCTCTTATGTATAGGGTATTGTAAATTCATTCTTTTTGATGCACCTCTCAGATCTTTGGCTATTGCCGCCTCGCCGCTGCAATCAATATTAAACAACTACATTACTACATTACTACATTATTTACATATTTTTATGAATTTAATACTTTCTTTTCACAATGCACGCCTTAGTAATTCCTGCTTGTAGGGGTTTGTTGGTGCGATGACTAACCTAAGAAATCAAGAAAAATGTTTTACAATTAAAACTATATTGCAACATTATTACACAAATTTATTTCACAAATTAGTACTTATTTTAAAGATGATAACACTTAACACCGTAACTTACAAACGCCGCGAACCAACCGTAATAATGGTATAATACCATGCAGAGCTTGATGCACGAATGCAGAGTAACAAGAATAAAAAATAGAAGAAAATCTAAAGTATGAGAGGGACAGTACTATGAAAATGCAGCACGTGCGTTATAGCATGCACATTGTACTGTGATGATTATACATCAAACACTTTGTCATATTTATGGAAAATAGTTCCCGCGATTTTATTTGACAGACTTGTACGAATATGTATACAGTCGGACCTTGATTATCCGTGATTCGATTAACCGGGAACATCGGTTATCCGGGAAATAAATTAAAACTTAAATTTTTTGTATGCCTCGCTTAACCGTGATTTACCTCTTTTATCCGGGATATTTTTTTTTCAATACATATTTTTTTATATTCAATTAAAAATATACGTATTCATACATATTTCCAATATAAAATTCAAGTGTACCGTATTCAAGAAAAGCTTGTAACAGAAAATATGAAATTGAAAACTAAGAGACAAACAACATTGATTATCCGGGATGCTTCCGGTCCCGACCATCCCGGATAATCAAGGTCCTAATTTCTAAAATCTCCAGCTCACCCTCATCACTCTCCGAGTTCGCCAATAAAAACATTGGTAAATTAGCTTATAATTTTCTTACCATTTTATTCAATTAGTAAATAATTTTTTTAATACGCAAATCAATTTAAATTTATTATTTTCTTTGAAGAATGGAGATCTCTATACATTATATTTTTGCTATAAAAATTATAGTTCGGACAATTTGTACTCGAAAATCTCGAAAGACTCATATAAATTTCAAAAAATTCTATCAACTCCCCCATTACAAAAATCATATAAGTTTGTCTCTTTCTCCCATATTTTCAACTTGCTGCATTTATCAAGCACGTCGTGCATTTTCAATGAACGTTTGCAATGAATCGCACCTTAATAATGCAATGATACATCAGTCGGCACTCTGCAGTCCGTACATAGTGCTAGTTGCATACAGACCAATTCCGTTCTACGCATTATTTTGCACACAGTAGCATGCTACACACTATTCACTTTTAGGCCTATGAACGCGCATCCATGAATGTACAATTATCATTTAAAGGCTTAACAAAGTTTTCTACGCACGTGGATACACTAAACACACGTACGTATACTGAGATAAGTTGCAGTACGCATACGTAAAAAACACAATGCAAGTAAAATCGCAACACTCGATGTGTCATGTATATAGAACGCGTACTTTAAATCTTAGTACGAATTTTTAATACTTAGTACAATTCGGTACACAATGCTTGCCACGTTGTGTACAAACCATAGACTTCTCCCGATACGGCGTCCGGCATACGAAAGGTTAATATTCGGCATATGCCATAAACGTACCATTTGTTCTGCCGAGATTACCACTAAAAAATTGAAGAGAACGCATACATGCATACACATCCAAAAGCGTTCACAGACTAATTTGATGATTTTTGTTATTCCTAAATTTGAAAAAAAAACAATTATTTTTAGTGTTTCCAATGTATACACCACAACAGATATTTTACTTACCTCAAACACAAACTACATCGCAGGGAGAGCGAGGTGTGAATTTATATACGACTAATGCTTAACTACATTTTAATAAAGCTTTTCGGAGATATGAAAAATTTGACCTTGAAATTTCTTAATTTTGACCTTGATTTTTGTCCAAAATTGGTACTTTTATTGAAATTATCAATAATGTAGAACATCATAGTATCCTAAAGGCTAAAACACATAATATTTGAATTAAACATTTTCATTGTAAAAATATGACCTTGAGTTTTCAAAATTTGACCTTCAAACGTTCAGCAAGTTTTCTTATTTTATTTATTCCTACAATAATATGAAAAAAAAATTTCAAAAATATCTATTGTTTCTGAGATACGTGCGGCGTACGCCGTACGTCGGACCTTGAAATTTCCGATTTCGACCTTGAAATGTTCAGCAAGTTTTTTTGTCTCATTCAATAATGTGAACTTTTTTTTAAAAAAATATTAAAGGTTTCTGAGATATAAAAAATTTGACCTTGAAATGTTTCGCAAATTTTCTTATCTGATTTTATCTTACAATAATCTGCAAGAATTTTTTTGATATTGTGCAAGGTGGCTGAGATAGAAAAGTGGGGTTTGTCATTGTCCACCCCCTTTTTCGCCAGAAGGAGCATCTAGCGGGATATAGGATATATGCAGTTTTGTTTAAGATACCTTGAAGATTAATTGTTGTGGAAATGAAATAAATCGTAGGACCCATTTTTGAGCCCCTATACGAAAAAAAATTCTTTTGTCAATAACTTGACCTTGAAGGATCTGACCTCGAAAAATCGAATATCCTATTCTTATATTTTTGTTTAATAGTTTACAAAAAAATTTCATACAAATCGGTCCAGTAGTTTAGAAGTTTTTTTTTTTCGACCATTTTTCTATAGTACGGCGTACACCGTACGGCGTACGGACGTACTTTTACACTTTTTTTCTAGACCACTTTTTTTGACTCAGGAGTTTCTGCATCATCAACTTTTTTTCCGAAAAAGTCGGTTTCCAAATATTTCTATATGCCCTTGGGGTCGTATATAAATTAACTATTCTTATTTCTTATTAGTATCATCCTGTTTCCAGTGCACAACAGATATTTCACTTACCACAACACAAAATAACTAATTTAATCAACGGAAATTCGATCGGCGTCAGTTTATACTTTATACACACAATGATTTCGTTTGGTTAGAAAAGCAAAATTCAAATCATATGGAAAACCACTGTATGTATAAGTATTCGTAATCCAGTGTTCAAATGCCGTGTAGATATTTAATTATGGTGTGTTAAGTAAACGCGCACACAAATGAAGCGCATATGGCTTTTATATGTATAATATATATGGTGCGCTTACTTAGCAGTTAGCACACCACATTTAAATACGCATTACGCACATCTATAAATGAGCCTATGACCGTACGACGCATTGATACTCTACACTAGCAAAGTATATCTAAATTTTCTTCATGATTTATATCGGATATGTATATTGTGTACGCGTTGCGCTTCTTTGCATAAGAAAATGTAAACAGTATGGTATAAAACGTGTATACTTAAATTTTGCAATGGGGCGGTGTCGCTATCATGACTTGATGCGTTTACATGAATTTTTATAATAGTGTCGGTGATTGCTCTCACGACTTGATGCGTTTACAGGAATTTTTGTTAAAATTTCTAATTGTGTGTGTGATTCTCGCTCCAAAAACAGTAAAAATATTTCTTCTCCCATCATGCCGAAAACTTCTGATCGGGCTAATAGTACTACTATATGGTAAAACACTAAAAACTACTACTATTGTTCGCCTCGGTCATGTTATTCAACGCCTTTATACAATTTTTGTGCGTCTTATTTGTGCTCATGCCCATGGCGACAAGCCCGCTACGATTGACGCACTAGAAGCCAATATTAAAGAATTTATTCGTAAGATACCGACCGATATATTAGAGGGAGTATGGCAAAAGTGGATCCAGCGCATGAACCATTTGAAGCGCAGCCGCGGCCATCATTTACATGAAATCATATTTAATCATTAAATTATATCGATCATTTTTTAGACCCAAATAAAAATTTCATAAATTCATGTGTTTTGAAAAAAAAATCAATTTCGAAAGGTTTTAAAAAGTCGTCTTTATGTTTTCATTCTTATTAAAAAAAAACTGAAAAAAATTCTAAAATATTTGTTTGTGTTCCGAGATATAACTTTAAAGATTGAACTTTAAAATTTTGACGATTAATTGTTGTGGAAATGAGAAAAATCGTAGGACCTATTTTTGAGCCCCCTATTCTTATATTTTTGTTTAATACTTTACAAAAAGATTTCATACAAATCGGTCCAGTAGCTTAGAAGTTTTTTTTTCCACCATAGTACACCATTTTTCGTACGGCGTACAGCGACCGTTTTGGCAATAACTTGACCTTGAAGCATTTCTCATCGAAAAATAAAAATGGCTCTCTTAATTTTTCCTTGACTACTTTGCTTAAAAATTTCATAGAAATCGGTCTATTAGTTTCTGAGATATACGTGATGATTTCAACGACGCGTATGGTGTTTTTTGGTAATAACTTGACCTTGAAGCAACATTCGATGAAAAAAAAAATTTGGGTCTCTTATTTTTTTCCTTACTACTTTAAATACAATTTTCAGAGAAATCGGTCCAGTAGTTTCTGAAATGTAAGTTTCGATTTTTACTGCAGTTTTGGCAATAAATCGTCCTTGAAGCATCTGACCTTGAAAAAAAAACTACATCGCAGGGAGAGCGAGGTGTGAATTTATATACGACTCTTGCTTAATTACATTGTAATAAAGCTTTTAGGAGATCTGAAAATTTTGACCTTGAAATTTCTGAATTTTGACCTTGACTTTTGTCCAAAATTGGTACTTTTATTGAGATTATCAATAATGTAGAACATCATAGTACCCTAAAACACACAGTATTTGAATTACACATTTTCATTATAAAAATATGACCTTGAGTTTTCAAAATTTGACCTTGAAATGTTCTGCAATTATCTTCTTATTTATCTAATCTTATTTTATTTAATCCTACAATCGTGTGAAATAAAAATTTCAAAAATATTTAGGGTTTCTGAGATACGTGCGCCGTACGCCGTACGTCGAATCTTGAAATTTCCGATTTCGACCTTGAAATGTTTAGCAAGTTTTTTTGTCTAATTTAGGCCTACAATAATGTGAAAAAAAATTTAAAAAAATATTAAAGGTTTCTATAAAATAAAAAATTATATATATATATATATATATAATTTTACCTTGAATTTTTCGATTTTGACCTTGAAATGTTCCGCAAATTTTCTTATATTATTTTATCCTACAATAATCTAAAAGAATTTTTTTGATATTGTACAAGGTGACTGAGATAGAAAAGTGATGTTTGTCCTTGTCCACCCCCTTTTTCGCCAGAAGGAGCATCTAGCAGGATATATGCAGTTTTGTTTAAGATACCTTGAAGATTAATTGTTGTGGAAATGAAAAAAATTGACCATTTTTGAGCCCCTATACGAAAAAAAAATCTTTTGGTAATAACTTGACCTTGAAGGATCTGACCTTGAAAAATCGAAGATCCTATTCTTGTATTTGTGTCTTATACTTTACAAAAAAAAAATTCATACAAATCGGTAGTATAGGAGTTTTTTTTTCCACCATTTTTCTATAGTACGGCGTTCACCGTACACTTGTCGGCGTACGGACGTACTTCTGCACATTTTTTCTAGACCACTTTTTTGAACTCAGGGGGTGTCAAAACGAGTTTCTGCATCATCAAACTTTTTTCCGAAAAAAGTCGGATTCCAAATATTTCTATATGCCCTTGGGGACGTATATAAATTAAAAATGGTGGGTCCAGTAATTTTGAAATATAACATCCGATTTTAACTGCGTTTTTTGGCAATAACTCGGCCTTGAAAATGTAAAAGGGGTGTTAAAACGAGTTTCTGCATCTTCAACTTTTTTTCCGAAAAAAGTAGAAATACAAATATGTATCTATATATGCCCTAGGGGTCGTATATAAAATAAAAAAAACTGCATCGCAGAGAGAGCGAGGTGTAAATTTATATACGACTGTTGCTTAACTATATTTTAATAAAGCTTTTCGGAGACATGAAAAATTTAATTGAAATTTCTTAATTTTGACCTTGATTTTTGTCCAAAATTGATATTTTTATTGAGATTATCAATAATGTAAACACACAGTATTTGAATTACACATTTTCATTATAAAAATATGACCTTGAAATGTTCAGCAAGTTTTCTTATTTTATTTATTCCTACAATAATGTGAAAAAAATTTCAAAAATATTTAGGGTTTCTGAGATACGTGCCCCGTACGCCGTACGTCGAACCTTGAAATTTCCGATTTCGACCTTGAAATGTTTAGCAAGTTTTTTTGTCTCATTTAAGCCTACAATAATGTGAAAAAACATTTACAAAGTATTAAAGGTTTCTGAGAAAATTTGACCTTGAATTTTTCGATTTTGACCTTGAAATGTTCCGCAAATTTTCTTATCCTACAATAATCTGAAAGAATTTTTTTGATATTCTGCAAGGTGGCTGAGATAGAAAAGTGGGCTTTGTCCTTGTCCACCCCCTTTTTCGCCCGAAGGAGCATCTAACGGGATATAGGATATATGCAGTTTTGTTTATTATTCCTTGAAGATTTATTATTAATTCAAATACTGTGTGTTTTAGGGTACTATGATGTTCTACATTATTGATAATTTCAATAAAAGTTCCAATTTTGGACAAAAATCAAGGTCAAAATTCAGAAATTTCAAGGTCAAAATTTTCAGATCTCCTAAAAGCTTTATTACAATGTAGTTAAGCAACAATCGTATATAAATTCACTCCTCGCTCTCCCTGCGATGTAGTTTTTTTAAATTTAGTGTATTGATTCGTTAAGATTGAAATTATCAAGAGTTTGTTATGAAATCAATTTATTTCTTATTCATTTAAAAGACCTTCATTTTGGTATAATTTAATAATATTCCTCTAATTTTCTAAAATTCATTTTGATGTATTGGACTTTTTTATGCTTTTAGAGAGATTTCAGATTTACCTTACACATATATGAATGATTTTTTTTTTGTTTTTACTAGATGTCGAAGATTTGAAAATATCTCATCTGCCTGAGCACGAAGCTGCGCATTGTTTGCTATCTTTATCTATGACACCGTATTCCAAAAGTTCATCTATCAATTCATATGTACATCAGGATAATGGAGAACTACAGGGATTACAAAAGGGAAATGCTGCATTTAAAAATCATTACGTTTTAGGATTAAATTATCTTGATAAATATAACAGAAAGTCCACAGATACAAAAACTAGTGACACATTTGAAGAAACAATGCCAATAGATTTAACGAAACCTAGGAACATGAATCACGTAGTTACTGACCACACTCTTAATTCGAGCAAATTGAATTCCATTCCAATTTCTCTAAATACAAACTCTAAATCAGAACCCAGCAAGCAATTATATAAAAAATTGTTGATCGATGATTTTGTAAAAAGAAAAAGTATTGATATTGATAAGCATACTTCCGTTATACCTCTTCCTGTTTCAATTTCCGATATTACATTAAACACTTCTCTAAGAAAGGTTCAGTCGTCAGAACCAGTTAAACAACATACACTCTCCACAATTAGTATTGCTGATAAAAATTCTCGAATGGATGCGTTAGCAGATCTCGCTGCTTGTTCAGCTAAGATGGATATTCCTTTCAATAAAGACTGCACACTTATTAATGGGGAAATAGACGATGCACTTTATGTTAAAAGATTAAAAGTGGATGCTAAAAATATTGCAACAGAATATTTAAAAATGGCTTCTGCTCAAAGAAATAAAAGTGATCGAGATGATTCAGATGACAGCGCCTCGGACCAGGGGAGTTTTTCTGATAAATTTTCCGCGGATTTCCCGGGAATTTTAGCACGAACGGTCGTAGTAGGAGAAGATGGTTTGAAATCTTCTGCTACAGAGAATCCAAGTTCTTTTTCACGTGGAAGCCTTCTACAAGAAGATGTTCGCTCTGTATGTATATTTTGTTCAAAATCATTTCAAAAAAAGCATCAAATGATGCTTCACATGAATATTCATTATATGGAACGAAAATTCCGTTGCGATCCCTGTGCAGTGAGCTTTCGTACTCAGGGGCATCTCCAAAAACACGAACGATCAGAAGCACATAAGAGCAAAGTGTTAATGACTTCTACTTTTGGTGTTGCCTCATCATTAAATCCACGACCTTTCGAGTGCTGTGATTGTAAAATTGCATTTCGGATACATGGTCACTTGGCAAAACACTTACGATCCAAGACTCACGTTCAGAAGCTGGAATGTTTACAAAAATTACCTTTCGGAACGTATGCTGAAATTGAAAGAGTTGGCGTAAATTTGTCTGATATCGACACAACTGATTGTGATAATTCTCTTGCCAGTTTGAAAGTTTTAGCCCTTAAATTGCTTGAAAGCGATCCATCTAAGCTGAATCAGTTTACAGAAGCTTCTGAATCTATGAGGCACATAGAAACTGCTAGTAATGATGGAGACGTTTCGTCAGTATGTAGTCAGGATGAAGTTAGTTCTGGAACTGAATGCCATGGAATTCATAAAAGAAAAACTGATAACTCAAGGGATCGAAAAAATGTTGGAGTTTTACAAGAAAAAAGACTTAAATCAAACAAGTGCCAAATTTAACATTTTTTATAATGTAAGCCTTTACATAACGTATCATTACTTGAGTAAATTTGAAATTTATGGACAAGAATTTCCTATGCATTTAATAAAGCTTGTTTGGTATTTTAATTAGTTGAAAATCATATTTAACTATTATATCTGACATTACTTAAGTTGTATGTGATTGTAGATATTTAATATGTTTTTGAATAAACTATTATTTTAAATAATTATATTTAGATATATCACGTTTATTAACAAAGCTTTTGTTCTTTAAGGTACATCTAATAGAATAAGGTTTGTATTTTTATCTGCCTCGATTTTTTTGCTTGAATTGCATTAAAAATTTCTTAAAATTGTATTGCTACATCTAAATAAATAAAAACGACTCTTTTCTCTATTTTTTATTTTAATATCATAAATTTACAATTAATTTAAACTATCAAATTTAAAGACCATTCATTTATCCTTAAAAAAAGTAACTATGACAATTTTACGGACCTTTTATATAGGGAATAATAAATTTTGGAGCTATGTTCAAGAAACAAAAAAAGATTACGAAATCCAAAGTTTCAAATGTTGTTTTGGAAATGAGAAAAAATTTTAAAATACGGTCATTTTGAAAATTTTCGTTTAAAAGTTAATTTTACAAAAACTCGTTAGCTTGGTGGGACCGCTTCATAAATGATATTAAAAACAAAATATTTGGGTTCCCTTTATTTGCTTAGTGCACTATATAAACATTGGCATCAATCAAGTTCATAGACTTAATATAAAAGACAAGAAAACAATAGAAAATATGAGCCGAATTTTTTTTAAGAATGTATGTATGACATATCATATCCATATAGGCTTTGAGGTGGCGTTAGTGCTTATAATATACTAGATTTAGACAAACACTTGATCAAAAATTATATCTATCTTCTTTTGTTTCATTTATTGCATATAGCGCTTTCGAATATTGTACACACATTTTTAACTTTGTGTGATTTTCGCATGGGTTCCCGGGTGTATTTATAAATTTTAACCAAAAATCAACAACATCTCTGTTTCCGTTAGTTATTACTCCTTAAAAGTGAAATATTATCATGGAAAATAAGTCTGCATTCTTTGAGTGGGTCAGTTCACGTTGTGGAAAGGAGTTCTATTATTAATTTCATTGTCACTGAACAGAGAATTAAACCCAATTAGATAAGTTTTCATTTGAACTGCCCAAAAAATTTGCACTAACTCATTGAGGTTTCAGTGGCGTCGTAGTATGTTCATATAAAACCACGATTCACTATCACACTATAAGTTGCCGCACGCATAAAATTACACTGACCATTCACAAACACACCTATGTTTCCGGCTCTTAAAAGTGGGATATGAGATACTTATATGCAGTTTTGTTTAGGATACCTTGAAGATTCAAGATCATTGTGTAAATAAAGAAAATCGTAAGGCCCATTTTTAAGAAAAACTGGATTTGGCAATAACTTGACCTTGAAGCACCTGACCTTGAAACTAAAAGAACTACATTCTTATATTTTTCTCTCATATTTTACAAAAAAAATCACACAAATCGGACCAGTAGTTTAGGGGTTTTTTTTCGCCATAGTTCGGCATACAGATGTACCTTTGCACATTTTTTCTAGACCACTTTTTTGAGCTCAGGGGATGTCAAAACGAGTTTCTGCATCGTCAAATTTTTTTCCGATAAAAGTCGGAATTTATTATTATATATGCTATTGGGGTCGTATATAAATTAATATAAAAATTAATTTCAGTGAGAGTGCCATACTTGCATTTGAAAAAGTAAAAAATATTTTAGCCTCAGAGGATATTCTTCTTTTGTATCCGAATTTTGAGAAATCCACCTTACCACTGATGCATCATCGTATGCAATTGGTGCAGTTCTATCTCAAGAGGGTAGACTAATTACGATGATATCAAGAACACTATCAGCTACCGAAGAAAATTACGCAACAAAAACTTCGAAATTACATTTATGGCGTTAGAAGTCTTAACATCTTTACTGACCACCAACCTCTCACATTTGCAATATCCGACAAAAATCCTAACATAAAAATCAAAAGATGGGCGAGCCATCGTTCCCAAATTCTTTTACGAACCTGGGAAAGAAAAATATGCCGCAGATGCATTATCAAGAAAACATATAAATGCCCCCCGATTTAGAAACAGCATATAGTGAAGAATCACTGACTCAAACCATACCTACCGTTCAAAATGTAGCAAATCGTTTTAAAAATCAGTCAATTTTAGAACAGGAAAACGAAAACTCAAATGAAACTAGAATTGTTTTTATAACACAAATCAGACACACCATTACCTTTATAAATATAAATGATATTTGAAAATATTTAAGGAAACAGTTGATCCAGACGTCGTCAATATTATATGTTGTGATTTACCTACATTAGCTGAGATACAAAATAATGTAATAAAAATGTTCCCATCAGTCAGATTTTAACACACGGGAAAATTCGTACTGGATGTTACGAACGAAGATGATCAAGTCGAAATTCTTGCTCAGTAGCATAATCGAGCACATCGCTCCGTTCTTGAGAATACAAAACAGATTTTCCTTGACTACTTCTTCCCAAAAATCCGGCAAAGGTTAACGGAAATCATTTCAAGTTGTAAAATTTGCAATAAAGCGAAATATAAGCGCTCCCCCACAAATTGGTAAAACACCAATACCGTGCTTTCCTGGAGAAATCCTTCATATGGATATCTACTCAACAGACAAGAAACACTTCCTAACCTGCATTAACAAATTTTCTAAATTCGAAATAGTTAAACCAATCAAGTCAAGATCAATAGTAGACGTTAAAGGTCTTTTAATAGAGATACTTAATTTCTTTAAGGACACGACAACAATGGTCTGTGACAATGAAAAATCATTCTATTCCGAAACAGTAAGGTCATTAATTAATATACGATACCACCATTACAAATAGCAGCACAGATCGAATGATTCCACAAATCTTTTACGGAAATAGCTAGATGCACTAAACTGGAACAAAAAATTATCGATACAAATGAACTTATTTTGATTGCCACCACCAAATATAACAGAACCATTCATTCTGTTACTAATAATAAACTAATTAATCTTATTCCCTCAATGCTCGTACTCTTTGAAATGAAATTAAAAATAGAATCGAAAAAAGTCTTGCTGAGTTTTTAACTGACTGATCTTAATAAACAAAAAAAAAATTAACCAAAATATTCAATACAGGTGACAAGGTATTCAAGAACTAATAAACGAATCGGTGACAAATTTACAAAACTCTTTATTGAAAAAACGGTTAAAAAAGATTTAGGCACAACACTCCTTATTGACAACAGACAAGTTCACAAAAGTAACCTACGATAAACTTCTCATGTAATTTCAGGGTTCTATTTATCATTATCGGCAGTTCCGCTAAGCTGCTTGACTACACACGATCTCATTATATTCCCGTAAGCGAAGGACATACTATCGTAATCTATGATAAATTCCATGAGTTAACACACTTTACTAATCTCATATCTTATGAGCATACGAATCAAAAAATGTCCTGAAACTCATACCTGACACGACCATTCGGAAAGTTCTTCAAACGGACGTTGATGAAATTATCCTTCTTTTGGACACTCTTAAAACTCACCACCGTCATTGCCGTAGTATAAATTTTCTCGGGACAATGTTGAAATATGTGGCAGGTACTCCAGACTTTGATGACTTTCACGAAGTTAAGAACAAACAAGAAGCATTAATTGAAGCAAACGAACGACAAATTCTAATAAATTCAGAGACCCAAGTGAAAATAAACGCAATAACCTATACATTAAATGAAATATTAAAACTAACTCACCAATCAATTCCAGAAAACTAATATGTGTTCAAAATAATACTAAGCCGAAATAGGGCAATTTTAAATCACTTAAATAATTTGGTTTACTCAGTATTGCTTCCTAAAGTTAATTTCTTAAATCCAATAATACTGAGTACACAAGAAGTTGGAACTATTATTAGAAATGAACGTTCACTAAATGTTAGTCAGTGGACGCTCACAAAAAGAACCACTTCGTTCCTGGGGTAGTTCTAATTTCTGGACGTTTTTTTTTTATTCAACAAAATGTCAGAACAGTAAAAAAAGAACTTTTTCTTGCTCAATGCGTTTTGGATGATTTATTGTTTTATTCAAAATATGAGTTTGTTCAGAAATTCAAAGAAACGATATTGTTCCCGATGTTTTTACTCGTATGGGCAATGAAATGACGTAATTTGTTTTCATTACATTTGGAAGTACGATATTCTTACGAAGTTAAAGCTGGGAGTTTTAATTTGTGAGCGTCCACTGTATAAACGATAACTTAAGTATTTCAAAATTGAGAATTTTGCAAAATGATAATTTTGTTGTTTCGAATAAAATATCCGAAAATTGTATTTTTATGTAATACTAGCGGAGGAACCCGTGCGCTGCTCGGACACAACATGTTGTTTTCTAAAAGCGTTTTTAGTAATTACTTATATACTTTAATATCATAAATATAAATATAAATCCGAAATTGTGGAAAACCAAAGAATTAGGGTCGAATTTTTTGGCGAGGTGTTTTTAAAAGGATCATATTAATTTTTATGTATTAGACGAACTTCATTGACAGCTTTCTTCGTGAGGTATTTTTTCCCTCTATTTATTTTCGCGTTTCCAAAATACTTCAGGAATGTTGAAAAATACGTGTGAACATATTCGGAGCGATCCCATTTACAGTTTCAGCAAAGTTTTTCGCAAGGTGGGTTTTCTTGTTTCATTTCGCTGTAAAAAAAGCCTTTGTTGCTTTCCGAATGCTGACAAATACGTATGTAAAATCTCCGATTCCGTTTATAGTTTTACCGTTGTTTGAATTTTTATATTGGATTATGAAACATAACCGCAGAAAATCGAGGAGTTTATCACTTTAATAATTAAGCAATTTTTTGGGGAACCACTATTGTTTTCGCGGTTTTCGCGGTTTATTTTAATTTTTTAAATATGCTATGTTACTTCTAGAGTGTTGTGATATACTTGTGTAAAATTTCGTATTGAATGTTCGTTTTAGCCTTGTTGATTCTTATACCCAAACGGTCGTTTATATTTTTATATTTTAGATAGTTGCGCGGAAAATCGCGGAATCATTTGCTGATTTTTTTTGCTTTATTTTTGCGTTGTAAAAATGCCTATGTTACTTCTTGGATGTTATTGAAAGGTATACCCATACGGTCGTTTAGGAATATATAAAAATAGATAGTTTCACGGAAAATCGCGGAAAATTTCGTGGATTTTTTCGCGACATGTTTTTTATTAACTGACTACTGACAAACCGATTACAGCAATCATTTTTGGTAAAAGACCATTTTTTCGCGAACCGCGATTTTTTTCGCGGTTTTCGCGGTTTATTTTCGCTGTTAAATACCCCTATATTACTTGTACAATGTTGACAAACACGTGTGCAAAATGTTGTGGCGATCCCATTGTCGGTTTTGGCGTAATTGAAAGGTATACCCACGCGGTCTTTTAGGAATATTTAAAATTGATAGTCCCGCGGAAAATCGCGGAAAATTTCGAGGATTTTTTCGCGACATGGCTTTTATTAATTAAATGCTCACAAATCGATTCCCGCAATCATTTAAAAAAAGCCAATTTGTTCGCGAACCGCGATTTTTTTCGCGGTTTTCGCGGTTTATTTTCGCGGTACAAATACCCCTATATTACTTCTACAATGTTGACAAACACGTGTGCAAAATGTTATGGCGATCCCATTGTCGGTTTTGGCGTAATTGAAAGGTATACCCACACGGTCGTTTAGGAATATATAAAATAGATAGTCCCGCGGAAAATTTCGTGGATTTTTTCGTGTCATGTTTTTTATTAACTGACTACTGACAAACCGATTACAGCAATCATTTTTGGTAAAAGACAATTTTTTCGCAAACCGCGATTTTTTTCGCGGTTTTTGTGGTTTATATTCTTCTATTAGTTGAAAATATGCCTATTTTACTTTTAGAAAGTTGGCAAATACGTGTGTAAAATTTCGTGGCGATCCCATTTTCAGTTTTGGCGTGATTGCATGACATACATACATACATACATACATACATGGTCGTTTAGAAATTTATATATTAGACTAGCGGAGGAACCCGTGCGCTGCTCGGACATAATATGATTTCTAAAATCGTTTTTAGTAATCACTTATATTCTTTAATATCAAAAATAATTGATAAAAGAATGTCTATTTTTCGAGAAAAATTTAGCAACTTTATTTATTTATTACTTTCGTTTATGAAACTTCCGCATTGGATGTAAAAAAAATTTTTGCTGTAAAACCGTAATGATGGAAAACCACAGATGCTCGAATTTTTTGGCGAGGTGTTTTTTATAGGATCGTATCAATTTTTATATATTAGACGAACTTCACTATCGGTAAAAATCGCGGAATATTTTGCTGATTTTTTCGTGATGTGAAATTTGCTAACTAATACTGACTAATTGATTTCCCCCATTAATTTTTAGGAAAATTAAACTATTTCGCGAAACGCGCTTTTTTTCGCGATTTGGTGGCGATCCCATTTACGGTTTTAGCCTGTTTGATTCCTACACCAACACGGCCGTTTATGTATATATGTAGTTGCACGGAAAATTTTCTCGGATTTTAATGCGACATGTCTTCTATTAATTGAACACTGACAAATCGATTAGTGCAATCATTTTTGCTAAAAGTCATCTTTTGCGCGAACCGCGACTTTTTTTTGCAGTTTTCGCGGTTTATTTTCGCTTCGAAAATACGCCTCTATTACTTCTACAATGTTGATAAATATATGTGTCAAATTTCTTAGCGATCATGATGTTCGTTTTAGCGTGATAGAAATGTCTACCCACACGATCGTTTAGGAATGTACTTATATATTATAATAGATAGTTCCGCGGAAAATCGCAGATTTTTTTCGACATGGCTTTTATTAATTAAATGCTCACAAATCGATTCCCGCAATCATTTTTGGTAAAAGTAAATTTTTTCGCGAAACGACAATTTTTTCGCGGTTTTCGCGGTTTATTTTCGCTGTAAAAATACCCCTATATTACTTGTACAATGTTGACAAACACGTCTGCAAAATTTTGTGGCGATCCATTGTCGGTTTTGGCGTAATTGAAAGATATACCCACACGGTCGTTTAGGAATATTTAAAATTGATAGTCCCGCGGAAAATCGCGGAAAATTTCGAGGATTTTTTCGCGACATAGCTTTTATTAATTAAATGCTCACAAATCGATTCCCGCAATCATTTTTGTTAAAAGACAATTTTTTCGCGGTTTTCGCGGTTTATTTCCGCGGTACAAATACCCCTATATTACTTCTACAATGTTGGCAAACACGTGTGCAAAATGTTGTGGCGATGTTTTGGAGTAATACCCACACGGTCGTTTAGGAATTTATAAAATAGGTAGTCCCGCTGAAAATCGCGGAAAATTTCGTGAATTTTTTCGCGTCATGTTTTTTATTAACTGACTACTGACAAACCGATTATAGCAATCATTTTTGGTAAAAGACAATTTTTTCGCGAACCGCGATTTTTTTCGCGGTTTATATTCGCGTTGAAAATATGCCTATTTTACTTTTAGAAAGTTGGCAAATACGTGTGTAAAATTTCGTGGCGATCCCATTTTCAGTTTTGGCGTGATTGAAAGGTGTACCCACACGGTCGTTTAGGAATATTTGAAATTGATAGTCTCGCGGAAAATCGCGGAAAATTTCAAGGATTTTTTCGCGACATGTTTTTTTATTAACTGACTACTGACAAACCGACTACAGTAATCATTTTTGGTAAAAAACCATTTTTTCGCGAACCGCGATTTTTTTCGCGGTTTTCGCGGTTTATTTCCGCGGTACAAATACCCCTATATTACTTCTACAATGTTGACAAACACGTGTGCAAAATGTTGTGGCGATCCCATTGTCGGTTTTGTAGTAATACCCACACGGTCGTTTAGGAATATATGAAATAGATAGCCCCGCGGAAAATCGCGGAAAATTTCGTGGAATTTTTCGCGTCATGTTTTTTTATTAACTGACTACTGACAAACCGACTACAGTAATAATTTTTGGTAAAAGACCATTTTTTCGCGAACCGCGATTTTTTTCGCGGTTTTCGCGGTTTATATTCGCGTTGAAAATATGCCTATTTTACTTTCAGAAAGTTGGCAAATACGTGTGTAAAATTTCGTGGCGATCCCATTTTCAGTTTTGGCGTGATTGCGAGACATACATACATACATACATGGTCGTTTAGAAATTTATATATTAGACTAGCGGAGGAACCCGTGCGCTGCTCGGACATAACATGTTTTCTAAAAGCGTTTTTAGTAATCACTTATATTCTTTAATATCAAAAATAATTGATAAAAGAATGTCTATTTTTCGAGAAAAATTTAGCAACTTTATTTATTTATTACTTTCGTTTATGAAACTTCCGCATTGGATGTAAAAAAAATTTTTGCTATAAAACCGTAATGATGGAAAACCACACGCACATTGTTCCACACGCTCGAATTTTTTGGCGAGGTGTTTTTTATAGGATCGTATCAATTTTTATATATAAGACGAACTTCACTATCGGTAAAAATCGCGGAATTATTTGCTGATTTTTTCGTGATGTGAATTTTGCTAAATGAATACTGACTAATTGATTTCCCCCATTAATTTTTAGGAAAATTAAACTATTTCGCGAATCGCGCTTTTTTTCGCGATTTGGTGGCGATCCCATTTACGGTTTTAGCCTGTTTGATTCCTACACCAACACGGCCGTTTATGTATATATGTAGTTGCACGGAAAATTTTCTCGGATTTTAATGCGACATGTCTTCTATTAATTGAACACTGACAAATCGATTAGTGCAATCATTTTTGCTAAAAGTCATCTTTTGCGCGAACCGCGATTTTTTTTTTGCAGTTTTCGCGGTTTATTTTCGCTTCGAAAATACGCCTCTATTACTTCTACAATGTTGGCAAATATATGTGTCAAATTTCTTAGCGATCATGATGTCCGTTTTAGCGTGATTGAAATGTCTATCCACACGGTCGTTTGGGAATGTACTTATATTGTATAATAGATAGTTCCGCAGAAAATCGCAGATTTTTTCGCGACATGGCTTTTATTAATTGAATGCTCACAAATCGATTCCCGCAACCATTTTTGGTAAAAGTAATTTTTTTCGCGAACCGGCGTTTTTTTCGAGGTTTTCGCGGTTTATTTTTGCGTTGTAAAAATGCCTATGTTACTTCTTGGATGTTGGCAAACACGTGTGCAAAATGTTGTGGCGATTCCATTGTCGGTTTTGGCGTAATTGAAAGGTATACCCACACTTTCGTTTAGGAATATTTAAAATTGATAGTCCCGCGGAAAATCGCGGAAAATTTCAAGGATTTTTTCGCGACATGATTTTTATTAATTAAATGCTCACAAATCGATTCCCGTAATCATTTTTGGTAAAAGCCAATTTTTTCGCAAACCGCGATTTTTTTCGCGGTTTTCGCGGTTTATTTTCGCGGTACAAATACCCCTATATTACTTCTACAATGTTGACAAACAGGTGTGCAAAATGTTGTGGCGATCCCATTGTCGGTTTTGTAGTAATACCCACACGGTCGTTTAGGAATATATAAAATAGATAGCCCCGCGGAAAATCGCGGAAAATTTCGTGGATTTTGTCGCGTTATGTTTTTTTTATTAACTGACTACTGACAAACCGATTACAGTAATCATTTTTGGTAAAAGACAATTTTTTCGCGAACCGCGATTTTTTTCGCGGTTTTCGCGGTTT
Source organism: Sylvicola cinctus (assembly GCA_963854165.1). NCBI lineage: Eukaryota > Metazoa > Arthropoda > Insecta > Diptera > Anisopodidae > Sylvicola > Sylvicola cinctus. Next base: position 30,773,949 of record OY974082.1, read on the forward strand.
ATATTCGCGTTGAAAATATGCCTATTTTACTTTCAGAAAGTTGGCAAATGCGTGTGTAAAATTTCGTGGCGATCCCATTTTCAGTTTTGGCGTGATTGCGTGACATACATACATACATACATACATGGTCGTTTAGAAATTTATATATTAGACTAGCGGAGGAACCCGTGCGCTGCTCGGACACAACATGTTGTTTTCTAAAAGCGTTTTTAGTAATCACTTATATACTTTAATATCATAAATATAAATATAAATCCGAAATTGTGGAAAACCAAAGAATTATGGTCGAATTTTTTGGCGAGGTGTTTTTAAAAGGATCATATTAATTTTTATGTATTAGACGAACTTCATTGACAGCTTTCCTAGTGATGTATTTTTTTACTCTATTTATTTTCGCGTTTCCAAAATGCTTCAGGAATGTTGAAAAAAACGTGTGAACATATTCGGAGCGATCCCATTTACAGTTTCAGCAAAGTTTTTCGCAAGGTGGGTTTTCTTGTTTCATTTCGCTGTAAAAAAAGCCTTTGTTGCTTTCCGAATGCTGACAAATACGTTTGTAAAATCTCCGATTCCGTTTATAGTTTTACCGTTGTTTGAATTTTTATATTGGATTATAAAACATAACCGCAGAAAATCGCGGAGTATACTTTAATAATTAAGCAATTTTTTGGCGAACTACTATTGTTTTCGCGGTTTTCGCGGTTTATTTTAATTTTTTAAATATGCTATGTTACTTCTAGAGTGTTGTGATATACTTGTGTAAAATTTCGTTATGAATGTTCGTTTTAGCCTTGTTGATTCCTATACCCAAACGGCCGTTTATATTTTTATATTTTAGAAAATCGCAGAAATATTTGCTGATTTTTTCGTGATGTGAATTTAACTAAATGAATACTGACTAATCCATTCCCCCCATTAATTTTTAGGAAAAGCAAACTATTTCGCGAACCACGCTTTTTTTCGCGATTTGGTGACGATCCCATTTACGGTTTTATCCTGGTTGATTCCTACGACATGTTCTGTTAATTGAACACTGACAAATCGATAAGTGCAATCATTTTTGGTAAAAGTCATCTTTTGCGCGAACCGCGATTTTTTTCGCAGTTTTCGCGGTTTATTTTCGCTTTGAAAATACGCCTCTATTACTTCTACAATGTTGGCAAATATATGTGTCAAATTTCTTAGCAATCATGATGTCCGTTTTAGCGTGATTGAAATGTCTATCCACACGGTCGTTTAGGAATGTACTTATATTGTATAATAGATAGTTCCGCAGAAAATCGCAGATTTTTTCGCGACATGGCTTTTATTAATTGAATGCTCACAAATCGATTCCCGCAACCATTTTTGGTAAAAGTAATTTTTTTCGCGAACCGGCGTTTTTTTCGAGGTTTTCGCGGTTTATTTTTGCGTTGTAAAAATGCCTATGTTACTTCTTGGATGTTGGCAAACACGTGTGCATAATGTTGTGGCGATTCCATTGTCGGTTTTGGCGTAATTGAAAGGTATACCCACACTTTCGTTTAGGAATATTTAAAATTGATAGTCCCGCGGAAAATCGCGGAAAATTTCAAGGATTTTTTCGCGACATGGTTTTTATTAATTAAATGCTCACAAATCGATTCCCGTAATCATTTTTGGTAAAAGCCAATTTTTTCGCAAACCGCGATTTTTTTCGCGGTTTTCGCGGTTTATTTTCGCGGTACAAATACCCCTATATTACTTCTACAATGTTGACAAACAGGTGTGCAAAATGTTGTGGCGATCCCATTGTCGGTTTTGTAGTAATACCCACACGGTCGTTTAGGAATATATAAAATAGATAGCCCCGCGGAAAATCGCGGAAAATTTCGTGGATTTTTTCGCGTTATGTTTTTTTTATTAACTGACTACTGACAAACCGATTACAGTAATCATTTTTGGTAAAAGACAATTTTTTCGCGAACCGCGATTTTTTTCGCGGTTTTCGCGGTTTATATTCGCGTTAAAAATATGCCTATTTTACTTTCAGAAAGTTGGCAAATGCGTGTGTAAAATTTCGTGGCGATCCCATTTTCAGTTTTGGCGTGATTGCGTGACATACATACATACATACATACATGGTCGTTTAGAAATTTATATATTAGACTAGCGGAGGAACCCGTGCGCTGCTCGGACATAACATGTTTTCTAAAAGCGTTTTTAGTAATCACTTATATTCTTTAATATCAAAAATAATTGATAAAAGAATGTCTATTTTTCGAGAAAAATTTAGCAACTTTATTTATTTATTACTTTCGTTTATGAAACTTCCGCATTGGATGTAAAAAAAATTTTTGCTATAAAACCGTAATGATGGAAAACCACACGCACATTGCTCCACACGCTCGAATTTTTTGGCGAGGTGTTTTTTATAGGATCGTATCAATTTTTATATATTAGACGAACTTCACTATCGGTAAAAATCGCGGAATTATTTGCTGATTTTTTCGTGATGTGAATTTTGCTAAATGAATACTGACTAATTGATTTCCCTCATTAATTTTTAGGAAAATTAAACTATTTCGCGAATCGCGCTTTTTTTCGCGATTTGGTGGCGATCCCATTTACGGTTTTAGCCTGTTTGATTCCTACACCAACACGGCCGTTTATGTATATATGTAGTTGCACGGAAAATTTTCTCGGATTTTAATGCGACATGTCTTCTATTAATTGAACACTGACAAATCGATTAGTGCAATCATTTTTGCTAAAAGTCATCTTTTGCGCGAACCGCGATTTTTTTTTTGCAGTTTTCGCGGTTTATTTTCGCTTCGAAAATACGCCTCTATTACTTCTACAATGTTGGCAAATATATGTGTCAAATTTCTTAGCGATCATGATGTCCGTTTTAGCGTGATTGAAATGTCTATCCACACGGTCGTTTAGGAATGTACTTATATTGTATAATAGATAGTTCCGCAGAAAATCGCAGATTTTTTCGCGACATGGCTTTTATTAATTGAATGCTCACAAATCGATTCCCGCAACCATTTTTGGTAAAAGTAATTTTTTTCGCGAACCGGCGTTTTTTTCGAGGTTTTCGCGGTTTATTTTTGCGTTGTAAAAATGCCTATGTTACTTCTTAGATGTTGGCAAACACGTGTGCAAAATGTTGTGGCGATTCCATTGTCGGTTTTGGCGTAATTGAAAGGTATACCCACACTTTCGTTTAGGAATATTTAAAATTGATAGTCCCGCGGAAAATCGCGGAAAATTTCAAGGATTTTTTCGCGACATGGTTTTTATTAATTAAATGCTCACAAATCGATTCCCGTAATCATTTTTGGTTAAAGCCAATTTGTTCGCAAACCGCGATTTTTTTCGCGGTTTTCGCGGTTTATTTTCGCGGTACAAATACCCCTATATTACTTCTACAATGTTGACAAACATGTGTGCAAAATGTTGTGGCGATCCCATTGTCGGTTTTGTAATAATACCCACACGGTCGTTTAGGAATATATAAAAAAGATAGCCCCGCGGAAAATCGCGGAAAATTTCGTGGATTTTTTCGCGTTATGTTTTTTTTATTAACTGACTACTGACAAACCGATTACAGTAATCATTTTTGGTAAAAGACCATTTTTTCGCGAACCGCGATTTTTTTCGCGGTTTTCGCGGTTTATATTCGCGTTGAAAATATGCCTATTTTACTTTCAGAAAGTTGGCAAATGCGTGTGTAAAATTTCGTGGCGATCCCATTTTCAGTTTTGGCGTGATTGCGTGACATACATACATACATACATACATACATAGTCGTTTAGAAATTTATATATTAGATAATGAGGATTTTATATGAAAATAAAATCATTTCCTTTGAAACCGATACGCTTGCGAAAGCAACAATATTTTTAAACCTGTAAAATGATGTCAAAAGGCAATAACATCAACCTTTTGCGAGACAGACACATACAATACCTGTGTGCTACAACTGATGACACTACTACTTGGAAGCCAATAGCGAAGTCGACGAAGAAATAAATAATATTGTAAAAAGAGCAGCTATTTAAATCCTGAGATACCAAGGATGCAGGAATTAAATATTACAGAACACCTGAACTTACCATCTTTGCCATATTTGCAAAAAATTCATTTAAAAAATTTGGAGCTTATTGCATCATTAACTCAAACAGTAAGAACTTGAAGTATTGCGTTTTCTACACTCCTCATAATTGCAATCTTGTCAGTAGTCATATTCGTTGCTATCACAAAATTTAAAACAAACAACGGCAATAGAACTGTGGTCATCTCGGAAATCGTCAGAAATCTTGAAAACGCCGCAGACGACTCAGTTTAAGAGGGAGAAGAGTTATCTACGGTATCTTTTGTAACGCGTAAAATGATAAATTAAATATTTCACAAGGTTGAGATCAGGTGTCACAAAACTGTCACACGGTCATTTCTATTGACCTCGCAAATACTGGTAGACTGCAGTTGGTGATGATTTTGTTTTAAGAAATTATAATTAGTTCTAATCTAGCAGTTAACCTGTAAGCACATAGTGCTCGATGCTGTTTTAGTTCTCATTAATAATTACATATAGCTCGAAATAATAAATAATTTTTTGTTGTGTTTTTATTCAAAAACTTTATTTATACAAGAAACGACTTTCCCGATTCCTCGTTAATAATAGAGTATTCATGAACAATTTTCTCGTCAATTACGATATGGGATACACCAAAGGCGGGCTCAACCTATTGATGTTGGCAACACATTGGACTTTTTCTGAGTTTCAAAAACACGGGATTTTAACTAAAAATTGACAGAATTCAAACTGTAGACAGACTACACTTTTAAATCGTCATTTTGACTGAATTAATCTTATTAAAATAGTCAGACAACACTTTCGTCATTAAACTCGTTTTCTAATCACATTTTGATGTTTCACATTATATATTTCATGTATAACCTTATTCCATAAATAAAAAAAAATTTAATAACTTTGTCGCTTCCATATAATTATGTGAGGTGGTTACAATGAAAAATAATCTAAACCGTTAGTTTTTCATCAAGATCATAATTTAGTTTCCAGTTTAAACGCTTTTGAGAACTTGATTTTGGTGCTTAAAACTGTAGACAAACTAGCACTTTTAAATGATCATTTATACGTACATATTTAAATAAAGCCAGACATAATACATTTTTCGTCATTAAACTCATTTTCATATATATATTTCATAAAAATGTAAACATAACCTTATTTCACAATCAAAATAAATTTCCCGCTTCCATATGAATATGTGAAGTGGTTACAATGAAAAGTACTAAATGTAATCAAAATCGAACCGTTTTTCATATATCGCCATTTTACAGTTATTTAAATTGTAGACAAACTAGCACTTTTAAATGATCATTTAAACGTATTTAAAAAAATAAAAATATTCATATATTTCATACAAATGTAAACATAACCTTATTTCATAATCAAAATAACTTTCCCGCTTCCATGTAAATCTGTGAAGTGGTTACAATGAAAAGTTTGAAAAATAGTCAAAATCGAAAATTTTTTCACCGATATCGTCATTTAGATTTAGTGTTTAAACAATTTTGAAAGCTTAATCGTCATTTAAGTGCCAGTCTGTCTACGGTTTTAGAGTTAAAGCAATTTTGAAAGCGTCATTTAGGTGCTAGTCTCTCTACGGTTTAAAACTGTAGACAAACTAGCACTTTAAAATGATTATTTAGGCAGAATTAAACATATTTTAAAAAACCCATCTCGTTCAACATTCAGATCAGGTCATCGGCCCATACGGTGTCGAAGGCTTTTTCTAAGTTCAAAAGGTAATACGCTTGATTCTAATAATATGTATTGTTGTATGTAATTTTTGTACAGCATTGACACGGCGTCAAATGTTGAATATTCTGCAAGGAAGGCGAACTGAATTTCCGGAATTATGATGTTATGATTAGCTTTAGATGCTTCAACATAATCTTTTTAAGAAACACAACAGGGCTATAGGTCTGTAACTCGATAGCAAAAGGTGTGTGTCGGCAGTGGCCGATGTTTATACTATTACAAGCAGGCCCGGCAAACGTCGTTTTGCCTCAAACCTCGCTTTGTTTATTGATGAGTTTTTGAATATACACAATTAATAAACTGCATGACATCCATTCGAAGTCAAAACCTTCGGAAAAAAAAAATTCGAGAGACCAAAAACCCGGCCAAAATTCCATTCATCAACCATGCTGTTAGCCACAATCCCAATATTCAATACGAAAACTGAAATCCCTTCAACTCTGAAACCCGACACCGATTCAAATTTCAAAATTCTGATTGGCGATAATCCCATTTGCCACACTTCCAAAATCAAGTTAACCTCAATCCCTAAATTTGAAATTCTGAAGTTAAAATCCCAAGATCCTTTTTTTCGGTTAAATAAAATTCGTGGGGCCATAATTATGACTCGTGATAGGAGAATATCCCGACAAACCCTTCACCCAATTGCCCATAAGCTGATATCTTGTCAAATTAACATCCCGGTTGGCCAAAGTCGAGAACACACACATCGTGTTGTGTTTCTTTTTATAAAGTTGAAAGATATATTTCAGAAGAAAGAGAAAAAATTCTACGAAATCAAAACCATTATGAACAAGCAGCACTATGAAAACAAATTTCTGCATAATAATTGTCATCGCTTTAAATTTTTACTGTTTTTACAATACATAAAAACTTAAAAAATAAACATTCTTTTATCAAATGTTTATGATATTAAAGAATATAAGTATATAAACTTTTAGAAAACAACATGTTGTGTCCGAGCAACGCACGGGTTCATCCGCTAGAATAAGAATATAATTATTGTTTTTTTCAAAGTAAGATATAAAAAAAGTTAAGTTATTGCCAAAATCAGTTTTTTCGTATGGGTGCTCAGAAACGGACCTTACGATTTTCTTCATTTTCACAACAATTAAGCTTCAAGTTATTATAAACAAAACTGCATTCATCTTACATCCAACTAGATACTTCTTCTGGCGAAAAAGGGATGGGGGGGTGGAAGTGATAAACCCCACTTTACTATCACAGACAACTTACACAATATGAAAAAAAATCGTTCAGATTATTGTAGTATTAAATAACATAAGAAAAGTTATATATTACACATATTTCAAGACCAAAATTGGAAAATTCAGTCAGGCTTTTTGTATCTTCGAAACCTTAAATATTTTTAAAATTCACATAATTGTAGAATTAAATAAGATAAGAAAACTTGCTGAACGTTTCTAGGTCAAAATTTTAAAAGTCAAGGCCATTTTTTTATAATGAAAATATGAATTTTATAAACAACTGTGTGTTTTAGGGTCCCATTTAGTCCCAAAGCCAGCTTTCTGTTGACATTTCCTTAATAAAACAAATTGGGAGTTTCAAACGTCAACGTTTTCATATAAAACGACCAAACTCAAACGCTGGCGACAACTTTGAAAATAGGCGCCTTGTATTTGCAAAGTTGCAGCTAGAGTTTAACTTGCATGCGCGCATTTTATTTATATGAAAACGCCACGGCGCCCACAATGTCATCCGTGATCCGAGAGCTCTCATATAATTCATATCTGGCAATCCGAACGTCAGCGCTGTGGTCGTGATTTGATATTGTGTTGAATTTGTTGACTTTTTCAAAATTCAACAGATTCAACAGATACGTTGAATCTGTTTAATTTTACAAAAGTCAACGCATTGGCGTTTTTATATACTTGTATGAAAACGTCACGTTGCGATGCGAGCCGAGCCGGCAACCGCATTGATGGTAATAAATAATTTTATGTATTGTACACATAGTATGCCGAGCAAACAATTTTTTTTCTGTTATATCAATTTTCAATAGATGCGCGCATTAACGCGTGAAAATTTGCATTAAAATATTTGTGAAATCATGAACAACAAAAGTAAGTATTAAAAGTGCTTAGATGATAAAGAAATTAATTCTTAATTGTTTTCAATAAAATTATGTACTAATTTTTCAACTTTCAGGTTCAAAAAAATTGATTAAAATCAACCAGCAGCCCGTGCAAATTTAATGATGCGAATTCATGATCGCATGAAAAGTGAAGAGGACCACTATCATTATTGAAAGATAATTCGGATTATAATAGACCATAACAAAAATGAATATTAATATGTTATTTTAATTGCAGCTGCATGGTATAAATTGAGATGATTGTTGATTACAATATAAATAGAAAAATAAAAATTATTGTTTAATATGTGAATATTATGAAAAATAAAATTAACAACAACAATTATATGTATATTTAAATTAGTGTAGTATTAAATTTCAGGGCGAGGTCGTGATTTCAGCGCCGACGCTAAGGTTGTGATCCCAGCGCTGACGCTGAGGTCGCCTTTCGAGCGTGGGCGCGATATGAACCCCAATGTGTTGACTTTTGTAAAATTCAACAGATTAATCATTAAACACATCTGACGTTTAAAATGTGCTAAATGGGGTACTATGATGTTTTACGTTATTACTTATCTCAATAAAATCAATTTATTTCTTATTCATTTAGCAACCCTTCATATTGTTATACTTTAATAATATTCCCATAATTTTCTAAAATTCATATAAGTTTCGATTTATTGGATTTTTTATTGCTTTTTGAGTATTTCTGATTGACGTTGGTTGTACGCGTACGGCGTAACGCGAGTGTATTAAATCGGTAAAACGCACACGCTCATGCACAAACACAAGCACATGCACACGCTCATGCATGCATGAATAGCTCTGAAATTGCTGAAAAAGAATACTTTACTACATACAAATTATAAGAAATGACCATTTTGCCTTTTTAAGAACTTTAATTTATTTAAAAATAATCAGTTTACCAGAAAGTACATATGGTAACACAAAACAGAAAACAGTAATTACAATAATCACATAATTACATATCACGAAATCCAAATTTTCTGAACTTTAAAACATATAAATACTAAAACACGTCTTATTTAAACTCGATGAACATATCTCCGTATATCAGCAATCACCATCCTCCCACCGCAAAAGATTTCGGCGACTGCCGACTATTTAGTTTTCATAATTTATTTCCTATACAGTATTAGGTACTTGGTAGTTGGTAGATGTATTTTTTCTTTTACGAGTTTTATCTATACACTAGCGGTACCCGGCGCGCGTTGCTACGCCCAAAAAAAAACATGTTTTTTAATTTTGAATGAAAATAATTTCATTGTTAAACAACCGTGAAATAAAATCTTGTCAAATCATCCCGATGGGTGAAAATAGAAAAACACACGAATTATGGTAGACTATTTTTTCCCCTATACAAATACTTCTTCCCGTAACTAATTTGGAACTACTAATTACTTGGTTAACACCTATATTTATGGCATCGTTCCGTTCACTTTATGTACGTCTCTCACCGTCATTTTTATATGCAATTCAACACAACGCTAATCTACCTCCCCATGTCCGTTTCACTTAACAGTGAGTTATTTATTATTTTCTCCGCCATTTTGACTGGCGCTGTCATCATTTAAAAGCTTTCAAATCAAAATATTTAGTACAAAATTATTCACGTTACCTAGGATATATAGATTCAGTGGTTCAGACGTGATGGGAGAGTATAAATACAGCCAACGATTTTTTTTAAATTTCGGCGAACTTAATTTCGAGAGCTTTGGCGGTATTTGTACCGTCATCTTTAAATTCTGAATGGCGAAACACTTAAAATGCCTATTTGGCGCTTCTTCAAATGAATTAAAGTTTAATTGAGTAAAAATGTTATCCAACGTGCTAACTTTAGTCAAAACTGTATTGCAATTGGTCCAATATCAATATTTTAGATAACAATTGAACATTCCTACAACCTGAAATTTTGACAATTAAAAATTTGAACTACTAACACTTAAAATCCGGGAAATCTAAGATTCCGACATTCGAATATCTTAAAACCGGTTAGAAATAACGCAAAAATGTTAAATTCAAAAGAGGCAAAAATCTCGACACCCTATATCACAGTTATCAAAATTTCGTGAACATCAATACAGACTTTCAAAAGCTCAACCGGTTTAATCCCGAGTAACGTAATAATGTGTGAATACATATAACTTTACATATGACTAACTAATACATAAGAGGAAAGTTCAAATAAACAGCACGATAGATGACTTGAAAATTTCAATACATAAGTTTAATATATAACGCGTATCATATTAGGTAATACATAACATTGTACGCGAGTGTATTGAATCGCACACGCTCACGCGATCTCACACACACAAGCACACGTACACTCTCATGCATGCATGAATAGTTCTGAAATCGCTGAAAAAGAATTATACTATACTACGCATACATAAATACAAAGAGATGACCATTTTGCATTTCGAAATAATCATTTTAAAACACAAAACAATAAAAAAAGAAGAATTTAAAAGCTTATAATACTAAAACTTATCATTACGACGTGTTTTAGTATGTTGTGTTTTAAAATGTACAATATTGAACGCGATGAACAGTCTCCGTATATCAGCAATCACGACCTTTTACAGCGGAAGATTTCAAGCGAATACTCGAGTAAGAGCCTAAGAGGTATACTAAATAATAATACGTAGCATGTGGAGAATATAAAACACATTAAACGCATATACGGTGCTTGGTAGTTTTGTTTTATCTATTTTTCTTATCACACGATGAAGGAGAAAAAAAGAAAGAGAAAGAGTACGGAATAGGCCGTATTTAAATGTATTAGTGAGTACTTGAAATATTAAGTACGTACGGTACCTTAGTATTGCACACTCGCAAATTAACACACAGCACGCGCCGCGCACACATCCATGCGTGCGATAGCTCTGACAATGTCTGCTACTACATATAAAACATAAAATAAAGACGAAAATTATTTATTTTGCAAACGCCGCGATTGAACACTGCATGCAAACTAAACGTAAATAACATCAATCGGCAGTCGGCACCCTGCAGTCCGTCTCCATAGTCCATACTCCATAGTGCTAGTTACATACAAAGACCAATTCCGATCTACGCATTATTTCGCAAACAGTAGCATGCTACGCGTATCACACTACACACTATTCACTCTCAAGATATATAAAGCTAATATGGTATTAACATATATTGCTCATGTGGCATGCTGTTTCTCTTCAATATTTCGCATCATTAACATGGTGAAATATATGGAAAATAAGAATACTTAATTCAGAAATTTCAGAAGATATTAAATCAAAAAAAAAAAGGAAAATAAATAAAACTATTAATTAAACACAAATAAATCTGTATATAATATGCGTATTAAAATCCAAATTTCATCTAAAGTAGATCAAACAAAGTACAGTAGGCTTCATATAAAAATGTATTTACCATGTTAGTGACGTAGATGCGCGGAATTGTCAAAAATGAAACTCCGGAATATCTTACCATATTAGATCTATACTATATATATGATATGAGCCTGTATATATGGTCAAATTTTGTTTTGCTTTCTCTTGAATATATATTTTTTTACTCTTACTCAACGCACAATGTAGAAATATATTGCCGATAGTACGTATTAGTTATGCATCACCTAATAAACCAGCCATCCATAGCTTCTTTCTGTCTTGATTTCCTATATATTGTCGAATGGTACAAATTCAACATTATCTATATCTATATTTTAAATCTCCATCAGCGTGGGCCAGAATAAGGTAGATAGTGCTTACTTATTTGTTTTGTATGAACACACAATTTAATTAGTACATATGTGTTTAAGCTAGAAAAGATGAGGACGATGCACAAATATTTCAGAAGCATTTTGATATCTTTTCCTATCTATTGTACATATAATCCATAGACTTAAAAGACAAAAAAACGATAGAAACTATGAATAAAAATATGAGCCGAATTTTTTTTGAGAATGTATGATATGACATATCATATCCATATAGGCTTTAAAACGGTGTTAGTGCTTATACATAGATTCAGGCAAACACTTGAACAAAAACTATATCTATCTTCTTTTGTTTCATTTATTGCATATAGCGCTTTCGATTCAATATTGTACACACATTTTTAATCGTAATTTTTGGATCATTTGTTGTGTGTGTATTTGTTTTTTGGATTTGTAAAAGAAAAATATTGAGTTATTTTTATTTAATAGTTATATTAATTATTATCAAATATTTAAAATTAAATATCAATATGAAGTGCTCTGTTCCCGGGTGTATTTATAAATATAATTATAATATCATCTTTGTTTCGGTTAGTTATTACTCCTTAAAATTTATATTATCATGGAAAATAAGTGTGCATTCCGACCCACTCACGGTTCACGTTGTGGAAAGGAAAATATTATTAATGTTTGGAAATAAAAAGTTTTTGGTATTTTAATTAAATTTAGTGCCACTGAACAGAGGATTAAACATTCTTTAAATGCCAAATTAAAAAGGTTTTCATTTGAAGTGCCCAAAAAATGTGCACTAACACATTGACATTCCAGTGACGTTGTAGTATGTATAACATATAAAACTACGAATCACAATCACATTACAAGTTGCCGTACGCCATTGTCTTTTTTTAAGAACACGCATATAATTACACTGACCATTTACAAACGCATTCTCGTTTTCGGCTCATTATATTTATTTTAATTTCTTGTCTTTTATATAAATAAGTCTATGATATAATCTAAAGTATATATGTATAAAAAGCAACAAAATAGTTTAATAAAATTAAAACACTGAAACCGTTTTTATAAAAACTTGGTGCGTAAGTCCTGCATCCAAAGATCACATTCCACAAAAGCTCGCGAACAACTGCTTTGCCAATGCCAATAGTGAGTCGACATTTTAAATTAGCCATAGCATTTTCAGAACATTTTTTAAATCTGTTAAATTCACTTGAAAATACTACATTTCAATTGCATGGATTTTATCGAGTGCGAGAATCGGTGAGAAGTGATTATTGAAGTGTGGAATGTTTTGTGGCATATAATAAAAAAGTGTTCCTTAAAACTCCACCGCATATATTGAACTATAAAAATCCTGGGTCTTCAACTTTAGTCGCATTTAGGCACAACGCGATGGATAACTTTTTTAAACCGTAGACAGACTAGCACTTAAATGACGATTAAGCACCTAAATAACGTTTTCAAAATTGTTTAAACTCTAAATCTTTACGACGATATGGATGAAAAACTGTTCAATTTTGATTACATTTCATACTTTTCATTGTATCCACTTTACATATTTATATGGAAGCGAGAAAGTTATTTTGATTGTGACAAAAAAACGATTGTGTTGAAAATAGCATATTTTAACACCGTTAACCGCATGCCATCAGCAAAAACGCCTAGAATTTGCAGTAAAATATATTTTATTTGGTGATAACTGGAAAAGCGTAATATTTTTGGAGGAACGAAAAAAATTTAATATAGATCTTGATTGTTTCAAATTTTACAGGCACGATTCAATTTGCTCAAAATAGGTTTCAATGAGCCAAAACTCCGGGGGTGGAAATGCTATGGTTTGGGCCGCATTTTATTATACAACAAGACATCAATTAGTTGGAGAAACCACAAAATGAATAGCCAAAAACATATTGAGCATATTGCGAGAAGAAGTGCTCATTGAGTTTGGGGAAGAGCAACCAAATGAAAATTGGGTTTTCCAACAAGACAATGCACTTATACACAAATCGCGAGCTGTTTTGAATAGGTTGATTGAGAACGATAACGAAATTCTGGACTGACCATCAATTTCTTCAGACATGAATCCTATTGAAAAATGAAAACTAGTGGAGAATCCTGGCAAGACGAGTTTGTGGTGGCGGGAAGCAGTATACAACAGTGCAGGAGTTAAAAAATGCTATCAATGACGCTTGGTTAAAAATTTATAAAACAACCCTTCCAAATTTGCCTCTGAGCACACTTGAAAAAAAAACATTCTTTTATCAAATAGTTATGATATTAAAGAATATAAGTGATTACTAAAAATGCTTTTAGAAAACAACATATTGTGTACGAGCAGCGCACGGGTTCCTTCGATAGTATTAAATATATTTCATAGATAGACACAGTATGTATGTATATATACATAGCAAGGCATAATCATATATAACAATCGTGTATGACTCCTGAAACTGTTGCGTAAGTTTCTAATTCAGATAGATATTTTATATTACGCAAAGACAAATGTCCAAAATATGAAAATCTAATTAACAATGAAATAAATATCAGTATCACCTAAAACGTTTCTGTTTCGTTTATTTTATATTAAACATTAATTTACAATTATTTCTGGGCCGATACTGTTTTATTTATAAATATGAATATAAATTTGTATTTTTAATAATTGAGTACTAAACTAATGCAATGAATTTAAAAAAAATTTAAACAAACACACCTTACATGAAAATACAATAAACAATTTGGAAGAAAATACAATTATTTGTTATTGATTTACATATGTTGTGCTGGAGAAATAAAAGATTTGTTGGATTTAATAGATGGATAATATGCTAAAAACCGCAATGAAAGATAAAGAAAGAACATATAGAAAAATATGCTGAAATATGCCAAAATATGCACTTTTTTATATAATATGTAAAATTATGCCCTAACGAATCGATGCCAGAATTCGTATGTTTCTTATGAATCGGATTCCCCACTTACAAATTTTTGAATCGGCCGTCAGGAAAAAATATGTAATTGCATATTTGCCCTAATGATGAGGATATGAAAACATATGGAGATGATGTTGATGAACTGTGAACGGAAACAGGTGTATTCACTAACTGGTTGATTAGGAAGGAAATAAAGGCAAAAGTGTCAATGGCAGTGCATGAATCGTCACCGCGCAAGAAAACTGCCCTTAAGGTACTTTTTATGAGAATGGCAGCATTTTGGAAACAAAATACGTTGGTTAATTCTTACTCGACGAATGAAAGACCATCATTTCAAAAAGTTTGGTATCACATTAATGGATTGACAGTAATAAAAGCGATCCCTATAACCTAATACATAAGAGGGAAGTCAAAAAAAACATCACGATAGATGACTTGAAAATTTCAATACATACGTTTAATATATAACGCGTATCATATTAGGTAATACATAACATTGTACGCGAGTGTATTAAATCGCACACGCTCACGCGATCGCACACGCACACACACACAAGCACACGCACACGCTCATGCATGCATGATTAGCTCTGAAATCTCTGAAAAAGAATTATACAATACTACGCATACATAAATACAAATAGATGACCATTTTGCCTTTCAAAATAATCATTTTTCAATATTGCACATTTTAAAACACAAAACAATATACACAGAAGAATTTAAAAGCTTATAACAGTAAAATTTATCATTACGACGTGTTTTAGTATGTTGTGTTTCAAAATGTACAATATTGAACTCGATGAACATTCTCCGTATATCAGCAATCATGACCTTTTACAGCAAAAGATTTTGAGCGACTACTCATAAGTCATAACTCAATAAATGCAAGCGAATGCGAGTAAAAACTAATTGAACCGATAATACGTATAACCATATTGGTATACGTAAAATGTACAGATTACGGAATATGAAATCCAAACGCATATTCGTTCTTGCGGTAGATTTGTTTTATCTATACACATTTTGCATATAAAACGTGGGAACTGGGAAACTACATTTTTCTTATCACACGATGAAAGAGAAAAAAAAGAGAATATATAAGTATACGAAATAGCTCTGATATAGGCCGTATACGGGAATTAGCCGAATCGAACGCGTACTGCTTAGCCGTTTACTTAACACATGTAGAATTGCTGCGAATATATGTAAGCGAATAGCGAGTTAGAGATATAATGAAAACTGAGTATATAATCGAGCGTGCTGATTTTTTTTATATATTATACGTACGTACTTGAATATATGGCTACTGGCTAGCAGTATATAAAGTACCGAATTCTTATACTTGTTATATGCATTAGCTGAATGTACTGAAAGTAAGAAAATTGGAAGCGTACATCAAATCGAGAGAATAAATTTATTATCGCAGCCTTATATATTGCAGATCGGGATCCCGACCGCCATTACATAAGCTTATGTGGAAGAAAAAACAATCGCTTCTTGTTTATATACTAATTGATAACGGTCTACTTGACAGCCAATATATAAGCTTATGTGGAAGAAAAGACCATCGCTTCTTCTTTATATACTAATACTAAATATATAGTACATAACGTCTATGTAATACATACATTAGGCATTGGAGCATATCGAGCGTGAGAACACTCGAGCGAATTAAATAGGTATATTACCCATTATAGCTCTGAAATTGCTGAAAAAGAATACTGTACTCGATATTAATAATTAAACTAGATGAACATTCTCCGTATATCAGCAATCACCATCCTTACACTGCAAAAGGTTTCAAGCGACTGCCGACTATTTAGTGTTTTCATAATTTATTTCCTAATTAGGTACATGGTAAATGTGTTTTTTCTCTTACGTGTTTTATCTATACATATTTTGCATGAGATATGTGGGAAAATAAATTTAAAATCACTATGTCCAATGTTTCTTATATGGGCCGATATATATGGTCAAATTTTGCCTTTCTTTATATTGTATGTATTTTTTTTTACTCTTATTCAACGCACAATAGAACAGTGCTGGGAACTACTAATGGCAAAAATTCCCATATTCGGAGGCAAAACTTCCCTTTTTTCCCACAGCTAATCAATGAATTTCCCTCAAAATTCCCATAATAAAAAATGCACGTTAATTTCAAGTTTAAATCATTATTATTATTTATTACATATTGTATAATTCAGTCATAACATCATCATACAATTAGTAAGGTAGTGGATGATAATTTTATATGATTATTATCTGGGTGAAAACTGAAAAGATACGCAATTTGAAAGCCGCTTCATTGGCAAATTGTGAAAAAAATGCACATTCCCTTCAAGCACAAATTCGATGGACAGTACTCTTTTGTTTTAATGTCGGTGTAAATTTTTAATGCTCAATAATAACGTCCCCAAAATTCTTCAACACTTTTGTTGACATAAATGTCGATGATCCCAATCGATATGACGATATCTTCTGACTCAATGTCTGTCCAATTCGAAATGAGCGGTAAGATATTTTAAATTAGGAACAACATCCCGTCCCGATCGATAAAGGCTCCAAGAATTTAATTTCTAAAAAGAGCACTTTTTGAATGAGTAGTCGTTCTATCATTTCCGAGAGTGCCGTTATATAAAAGGATTGACAGTACTCCCGAATATCTAATTTGACGACTTCATTAAGTTCTATGAAATATGTTATATAATCTGGCCCTCAATACACCGAGTCAATGGCAAAAAATTGTGATTGTCTGCTATAAGTTCTTCTGTCAATTGAACATTTAACACATCTGGTTTCAGATAATTCTGAAAAACTTTTAATGAAAAACTTTTCATTCACTCACAATATTTGTGTATTAATACACGTTTACTCTGAAAGGGCATATTGATTTCATTAGAGATTAAAACAGATTGATTGAGGTTCTTCCACTAATTCGAAAAACTGTAAACTTTGCAGATTCTTATAAATTGGCGCAAAATTTAAAAATATTCCAAAAATGTACTATATATTAAAATTTTTAAAAATTCCCATATCTGACCGTTTTTTCCCTTTTTCCCATTTTCCATAATTTTAATGTGAAAATTCCCACGAAATGGGAAATTTCCCACGACTTCCCAGCACTGCAATAGAAATGCATGTAGAAATATATTACCGATAGTTTTCGTATTAATTTTGCATCAGTTAATAAACCAGCCATCCATAAGCTTATTCAGCTTATTTTCCCATATAATGTCGAATGGGATATCCAGATGAAGGTGATGATGTTTCGTCCCCATCTCTTCAGAAACTTTTTTTTAATTTTTTAATTTTTAATTTTTTTAAATCTAGTACGTACGTGTGTTTAGTGCGCTATTCATGCCGTGCGTAGAATACTTTGTTAATATGCATCTTTAGATGATAATTGTACATTCATTTATGCGCGTTCATAGGCATAACTCCTAAGAGTGAATAGTGTGTAGTGTGATATGCGTAGCATGCATACTGTGTGCAAAATAATGCGTAGAACGGAATTGGTCTGTATGCAACTTGCACTATGGAGTGCGGACTGCAGAATGCGACTGATGTAGTATCATTGCATTATTACGTTTGTTTTGCATGCATTGTTGAATCGCGGCGTTAGTAAATTAAGGTGTTAAGTGTTATCATCTTTAAAGTAAGTACTAATTCCAACAAATCCCTACAAGCTGGAAACACTAAGGCGCGCGTTATGAAAAGGAAGTATTAAATTCATAAAAATATGTAAATAATGTAGTAATGTAGTAATGTAGTTGTTTAATATTGATTGCAGCGGCGAGGTGGCAATGGCCAAAGATCTGAGGGGTGCATCAAAAAGAAAGAATTCACAACCTCAATTACAACTACCAGCGAAACGCTTTACGTACAGCGGCCGGAAGAAATAGCAGAATCGAAGCATCAGCAAGAACATCTTAATTCACAACTATAAACGGTACCAACGATTAACGAAAACTAACACCCATAACCATTCCTAAGTTTGAGAATAATAAATTTAATGTGAATAAATGATATTCAATGTTCCAAGTATAATTTTTGTCTTCATTTTATGTTTTGTACGCATGGATGAAATATAATGTACAGACGAATTTCTTCAACTCGATTTATCACAATGCATAAAGAAAATTTGATATCTTAGACCTCGAATTAAAGAATTATTCATATAACTAGCAAACTTTAAGAAAGAAAGTAACTGCAAGAAAATATATTTTAAAAATTGTAAAGCGCATAGCAACTCGATTTTGTTCAAGTTATAGAAAATTCGGTTAGAGAAGTTGAAGTTATATAAGTTCGACTGTACCAGAATGGAAATAGATTCATTGTAGCATATATTTTTTAGTTATTCATTCATTGAATATATTTTGATTACAAGAAATAATGAGAAATGCGATAAAACCTTTTTAAATAATAAAACAATAAAATCTTGTGAGTATTTCCTCGTTGAGTATACCTTTCACCTTTTTCAATTTTGTACCTAAGCAAAATGTTTTCAAAATTTACCAACACATCAACGAATATATAAAATATATAACTATTGCCATCTGCATAATGAGTTGAACTATATCGGAGAATTGCGCATCAAAATTGACGCACAAATTTTTGAATTTACATACAAAATCGCAATCGGATTTAAAGTGCTAAAACTTATATAAAAATTAGTTTTTGAGGAATCTTTTTTTGGAATATGGTTTTTAATATATTACAGATTTAAAAAATTATAGTTTTAAATTTTTTTTTAAATTAATTTTATTGAAATAATAATTTTTTTAGAAAACCAATTGTAAAGTTTAAAAATTAATATCTTTTAAATTCTATCAAAATTCAAAAAAAGGCCAACTACAAGCCCTCAATAATTTATTGAAGATACCAAATTAAAAAATTCGTATCTGTGACTTCAAAAGTGGCTTCACAAAAGTGTTTATAAAATGGGCTAATTTTTTTCAAAAAGTGAGTTTTGCCTATCTTTAACGTAGATATGAACATAGGTACCCTCGGGAAAGATCTTATCTTTAAATTAAGACTAATTTGATCAAAATCGGATAACTTATAGACTACGTTTTACGTGTTGAAAAATCGTCTAATTTCACGATTCTGCAAGGAAGAGCCTTAAACATTTACCTAGCACGGCGATCCGATTTTTTCGTTTTCAGCTTGCTGGGTAATTGGTGTGTCAAAATTTGTACCGTTTGACCAAATTATTGCAGGTGTAAGAATTTGAAAACCTTGGCAGTAGCAATGTTTAAGCTACAATTATTTTTCTTATCTTTTAACAATCAAAACTTCATTAATGATTTTAATTGCAACGCATCGTGTTTTATATTGGCCATCTATTCCTTGCGTTTGTTTATCATACCATTGTGTGGAAATTATTTTCTTTAATTTAAAAATATTAAAATGTTATCCTTTTTTTAACTTGCAATTTTGCATTTACATTTGCTAGATGTCATTTACTGGCCTTTGGACATCTATAGTAAAAAAAAACATTATTTGTATGTATATTTTAAATCATTAGTAATGAATAATGAGGTACTTCAAAAACAAAAATTATGTTCTGTCTTTGTTAAATTGCAGTTATTCGTGTTGGTTGGATATGTCGTTGTCATATTAATTATTCTTTCAATGAATGTGTAGGTAAGCGCACATTTTGAAGCATCTATATACATATTTGGAAAAAAATTCATTACGATTTTTTTTAATTGATCTCTCGTAAATTAATATTTTTTATAAGAACAATTAAATTTTATATAAGTTTATAAATTTAATTATTTTAATATAAATCAATTCATTGAGACTTTGATGTCAATTTGTTTTCAACATACTTTAATTTTTATAATATTATTTTTCACATTATTTTCAGATAAATAAATAAATTTGGAAAGGACGTGCACTGAAAATCTTAAAATACAAATCTGGAAAATATGCTACTGCAAATTGTTTTCATATATAGTATATTAATTTCTAAACGACCGTGTACTCATATATGTATGTATATATATTTAGTAATCAATCAGAAATTTTACACACGTGTTTGTCAACATTCTAGAAGCAATATACTATGCGTATTTTAAACGTGAAAACACGGAAACCGCGGTAGAAAACGCGGTTCGCGAAAAAGTTTAATTTTCCTAAAAATGATTGCGGGAACCGATTTGTCAGTATTTATTTAGTAAAATTCACATTGAGAAAAAATCCAAGAATAATTCCGCGATTTTTTGCTGTAATGTAGTTCGTCGAGTATATAAATATTGATACGATCCTGTAAAAAACACCTCGCCATGAATTCATTCGCATTATGATTCGAGCATAATTCTAGTTTATAACATATTTTTTATATTTGACAATTGAATAATTTGTTTTGTAAACAAATAAAAAACAACAACAATAATTCAATATTGAATTAAATAATTTGACATATATGAGGCTGTTTAATTATACTGCAAAAGGTGCCGAAGTAGCCTTTGGAATATCCACAGTATAAACATAACCATAATGCTGATGTATCATACAATGTTTACATTAGTAAAAATGTAGGATTGAAGTAATCAAGGATGGATCTACTATAATCCTACTTATTTCATGCAAAATGAGCTATAATGCAAAAGGTATGTTTTAAAATTGCGGTACATGCCCTCTCTTTTTATCGCGTTTTTTACAGCTTTCTCTTACAATTTTATCGGTAAATCAATCCTACATTTTTACTAATGTAAACATTGTATTATGCACCCCCAGCTTTAAACTCATTATGCATTAGCTGTTTTCTTTTATTTACAAAATATGTTTGACAATCTTAAATTGTAAGCAATAGAAACTTCGTTAACACTTAGAGAAATGGAATCCACATTAATTAACTAGATAACATCAATGCTCAAGGGTAGGCACTATGGCTTAACTTGGATATACAAAACGTTCGCTTAACCCAAGTAAAACTAAAGTAATTCTGTTCAATAGAACGATTAAAGTACCTAAAGTTAGGTGGCCCACTTTATATGATATACAGCTGGTTTCATTGCAGTGAAATATTTGGGGGTAATCTTGGACTCTAAGCTCACTTTCAAAACGCACTTGGAAACCAGAGTCAAAAAGACCACGGGAATACTATGGCAATGTAGGCGTACCTTTAGTAAATCATGGGGGTTCGGTCTCAAATTGGTTTACTGGTTGTATGTATCCATAGTAAGACCATATCTCCTATACGGAGCTATAGCGTGGTGGACAAGAGGAATCTTGGAAATATCAAGGCGGAAGTTATCTAAACTCCTGCGACTTGCTGGAATGGGTATAACAGGGGCCATGAGAAAGACGCCAACCGCGTCATTAGATATTCTTCTGAATCTTCCTCCTCTGGACGTTGTAATTGCAATGGAGGCAACAAGAAGTTGGTACTGGTTAAGGGCCATACTAGGGAGAAATATTGATACCAGTATCATATCTGGTATAAAAAGTGGGGGAATACTTAAGACCAGTGAATATGAAGCACAGCGGAATGACACTGTGATCTCGAAACTCATCTTTGAGCGGAGATTCAGCTGTGTTATCCCTGTCATAAACAACTGGTCCAATGGAAAATCCATTTTAAGTGGACCGCATTGTAAAGTACTGTACACTGACGGCTCACTAACAGACGGCAAGGCCGGAGCAGGGGTCTACATGGAGGGTAGCCTGCAAATCAAGGAGAGTTACTCCCTAGGCAAACACTGTATTTCAAGTAGAGATGTTAACCATTATGCAAGCTAATTGCATAGCTCAGAAGAATAGATGGCGGGGTCACACCATCGTCATCTATTCGGATAGTTAGGCCGCTATAAAGGCGATCAAATCAAAGGCGGTTACTGGTAGAGAAAACAATCATGATTGAACAATTTGGGTAGTAGTTGCTTGGGTGCCGGGTTACAGCGGCAACCCAGGTAATGACATTGCTGACACTCTCGCAAGAGAAGGGTCAGGGAATGCCTTCTGTGGACCAGAACCTTGTATAGGGATCTCCTATCAAGGACTAAAAACACAAAGGTATAAAGAGCTGTCAAGATATCTTAGATTATTGGCAGGAGTCGGAACTCTACAGACAAACGAAAATGTTTGTGGTGGGTCCCGATGCTAAGAGAACTAAACTCCTCTTAGGACTAAAACGCACAGACCTCAGGAATGTGGTGTCGATTGTGACGGGGCATTACCTACTGATCAAACATCTCCACAGAATCGGGATTGTTGTGTTAAATTTGTTGTGAAGAGAATGAGTCGGCGGAACACTTATTTTGTGACTGTTCAGCTTACAATCAGATTAGACACAGAACACTTGGGGTACACATGCTGGATAGCACGGACCTCCCGTCACTTAACCTCGTCATGGTGGCCAACTTCATAAGAAGGACAAACCGCTTCGGTGAAAATGAATTCGAGTCATTAGATGTGCTATCCAAGGATATAAAAAAGTAATATGCATAATTGAAAGGAAGTGGCACAATGGACCGAAGGTCGAAGTTTCTAGACCTCGATCAGATGGGCACATATGATCTCTTTCATTTACATTTACATGCAAGTATATCACCTCATTTCTACCGTAATATATAGTTTCATATTAATTGTCTTCTATCGTCTTTAGTGTTTTATATGAGTGCGAATGTGTGAGTTTCATTTTTGGTTTAATTTACAAAGTGGGTACCCGTTTTTTTGAAATATCAATTTTTGTTCTTTGTTCTACGAAAACCAAATGAACATCGCAAAAATAAAAACATACCTAATTTATTTATTTTAAACTCACCTAGTTTCTGAAATCAAATTGACGATTTCTGAAATCAACTTGACTAATTTGAAATCAAATTGATAATTTAAACAATTTAAAATTATACCTTAAAAATTTTAGTGCGCTTGGTAAGCAATTACAAAGTGGGTATAGGTAAACAAAAAAAAAAACGATTTCATTGATGACTTTAAGTGCATACGATACAGACGTGTATCAACAAAAAAAAAAAAGTGAAAATAAGATTTTTTGTAAAGGTAAGTGCTTCCCAATGTTACAATTTGGAAATGCTTTAAACCTACCCCTAAAATTTAAATTCTCGTGCCATTTTGTTTGAAATGTGACTGTTTGAATTCAATAACGAGTCACTATATGATAATTTATTGGAACGCATTATGTTGTCCCTTCACACATCTGCTGCCGAACGCAGGTTACACATACTATAAAAAAAACATGACCCCACAAGTAATAAATAATAATACAATATAAATTGTTATTAAAATTCATTAAATACAACACCCCGACATTTTTTCAAATTCTGAATATATTATTTCCAACTAGCGGACCCGACGAACGTTGTTCCGTCATAAACCTCGCTTTGTTTACTGATGAGTTTTTGTTAAAACACAGTATATTTTATAAACAGTATGACATCCATTTGTAATCAAAATCTTCGGAAAATTAAATTTTGAAGGACCACACTCCCGGCAACCTACGGACCAAAATTTATTTAATAAAACAAACCGTCAACCACAATCCCAACGCACATTATGTAAACTGAAATCCTGGCAACCCTAAGTCCGGACACTGACACAAATTTTAAATTCTGACTGACGGCAATTCCATTACCCATATTTCCAAAATCACATTAAGCTTAATCCCTGCAACCAGTTAAAATTTCAACATTCTATTTCTCAGTAAAATAAAATCTCATAGGGCCATAATTATGCCTCGTGTTTTATCTCGTCATGGATAAACCCGGCACACAATTTAACGTGAAATCTTGTCAAATTAACATTCCGATGGGCCAAAACCGAAAAACACACACTTCGTAGTAGTCTAATATTTTGCCTATACAAATACTACTTTCTGTAACTAATTTCATAAATACTAATTACCGGGTTAACGATTATATTATATCAACCACTCCATAAACCACACGAACATATTGTATGAATATAAGATAGAAGCTTCTGGTTTAGATGTGATGGGACAGAGTACAAATGCAAAAATAATTTATTTATTAAAAAGAAGTGGTGTCCCACTCAAAACAATTTGATCTTAGTTCTTTTAGAAAATTCCTGAAAATTTAGGAGAAAGTTTTGTACCTTTGGGCTTTAGATTTATTAAATGAAGATAAAATTGATGAAACAGAAGCCGAATTTCGGAATATTTATTTACAAATATGCTTGGTAAAATAATGTTTAAAAACACCAAAACGAAAAACCAAAATTATTTTAAAACAACAACAATTATTTCGCTTCTTGTTGCGAAACAAATTGTACGTTTTTCCCTTTGCGATTTGAGTTTGTTAAATCCTTTTTAATTTCTAATTATAAGTGATACTTTTAAATTTTCAAAATATTATTTTTTACAGCAGTTTATTTTTTTGTGTTAAGTGTTTGTATTTTTAATTACGAATGTTGGTTTTCTTGTTTTTGTTTTTGCGATTGATTTCTTTAAATATATGATAGTACAAGAAATATTTTGATTTTTGTAAAAAAAACTTATTGTTATGTTATGGATTGTATTTTTTTTCTTTTGTTTATGAATTATGCATACAGTTAAGTACATACCCTCCAAAATTGTTTAACGACATATTTAATGTAATGAAGGAGGAAAGAAACTTGCAAAAACTATAGCCGTGTTTCCTGAATAGGTCATGCCACTAATTGGCACAAAGTCTAAACTTTTATAGTATTCAAAATTCTATCAAGGCGACAGCGCTGATTTTAGCCATTGTGCATCACATATTCTTCATCCTATCTCATTTGCATTGTTTGTGCATTGCACATTCTTTATTCTACATTATATTTTATTGCACTTATATGATTTATACACAATTAACAATGTGTTTGTATACACAACACACAATGTATATGACATATTAAAAATCAATAAATAAGTCAGTTTTTTATTGAATTCAAACATTGGTACTTCAACCCATCAAATCTAGCTTCCCGACTACCTGGGATTGCCTTACAGACTAGTAACTCGAACCAAACTAACAACTTTCTTTTTAAAAAACATCTAGAATTCCAATACCATAGATAGGATCAGTGAAGAACAACGGAGCTTGGCGCCAATGATGGAATATCTTCCCTCAACACCAATAAAGATGGGCGGGAATGGAAAACACCAGACTACTACTCTGGAAGACGATCAACACTGTAACAAAACTGCAGTTCCATGTGAGCATAAAACTTCTCTGGACATGACTCTCTCTCTAACCGAGGACAAATAGTCTAACATCTGGGATTTGATTTACAAATAGCAATAGGCCTTAAGGCTTGGAATGACAAAGATCTGAAACTGAACTGAAATCAAAATAGAACCCAAAATATTTATATATATAGTTCTATAAAAACGGGCCAGTTTTCGTTGCTGATGTAGTGAAAAAAATAGACAGGCTGCGCGAAAAACATTGCTATCAATGTCATGTCGTGAAAACAATAAACAATTTATATGCGTAAGACGTCTCAAATCAAAGCTGTCAAATTCCTGCCCCAGAAATAACTGGGCATTTTAAATTATGAAACCAATTCCAATTATTTCATCAGCATTTTATAGAGTGGAAAATTTCAGCATCATTTTCATGAATGTCGTCAATACAGAAGTAGAGTAAACATAAATACAACGATAAATGCCTTTTTGCCCTTCATCCACTGTATTACTTTGTAGAAAGAAAATTTTCTCTTAACTTCAATTCCTATATAGGTTCGATAATGTTTTTGTATAACTGTGTTCTAAGTTATTGCTAATCTCATTAATAGCGTAGACAAACTAGCACTTGGATCGTGAACATTTTATATATTTTCGCCGTATTATGACAAAATATTGTGGATCATGTCTTCACTTTTGACTAATCGTTAATATCGGATTTCCCCTGATTTAAATGTTGAACTACTTTCCAAAAGTCTATGGTATATCGAACGAGTATTTTTCGTCACAATGGTATGCCTGTTAAAAGCAAATTGCTCTTCTAGAAACAAGCAAATAATGTCGACGGTTAATTTTAGAGAAACCACAATCAGGAAAATCTTTACATTTGAAAGAAAATGCCTACGTTCACTATTGCGTCTCGATTACTACACACAGTTGTACAATAACATAAATGAGCCACTTCAATTGTCAAATGCGTACCTATATGAGCAGGCGAACACCCCAAATATAAAATGACACACTCATTCAAACTAACAAACGATGAACTACTGGACGAATGGAAGTGGTGTTCTCCAATATCCCTGACACATCAAAAGCACCATCAAAGAATAATTAACAATTACATGAATTAAGACTAGGTTAATTAAAACAAAAATGATGTAACAAATAAAATAATATTATAAGCTTTAAAAAATGTAAAATACATAAACAAATCCGCAACACTGAAAAATGAAATGATACAAATAAAGAGACAAGGGCAAAACCCGTTGGGAGACCCCAGTCACATTTAATATAAGCCGCTAAAATGTAAAATTATTATTATGTAAAGGCGATAATATACTTTTATATATAAAAAAAAATCGAACGAGCCATGTTCCATAAAAAAATTCCAGAAAATATTTGACCGATTTGTATAATTTTTTTTGTTAAATATTAGAATAAGACAAATTCCACATTTCTATCTCAGCCACCTTACATAATATCATAAAAATAATCGTTCAGATTATTGTAAGATTAGATATTATAAGAAAACTTGCTGAATATTTTAAGGCCAAAATTTCAAAACTCAAGGCCACATTTTTATAATGAGAATATGTCATTCAAAACCGTGTGTTCTACATTATTTATAATCTCAATAAATGTACCAATTTTGTACCAAAATAAAAGACAAAGCTCAGAAATTTCAAAGTCACATTTTCCAAGGGCACAGAAATAGTTGCATTTCTACTTTTTTCGGAAAAAAAGATGATGATGCAGAAACTTGTTTTGACACCTCCTGAGTCCAAAAAAGTGGTCTTGAAAATATGTCTAAATGTCCGTCCTTAAACATTTTATTTATTTATCTAATAGACAGATATCCAAATTACTAAAATTTTAGTGTATTGTTTTTTTAAAATTAATTGAAATAACAGTATATAAATTTGTTTCAGATTATGAATAAGCAACGGGAGGCTTCAAGAGAGGAACCACCACACGTCCAGAATCCAGATTCGAAAATCGCACACGGCAGTCGGCACGCATCCTACATTTAATTATTAAAATATGTACATATCTATATTGTACAAGATATAAATATTACGCATATATGTATTAAATTGTATTAAATTGTCAAATAAATGTACAGCGCAGTATGCGTGTTTGATAATTTTTTTGTTTTATGTATGCGTGGGATTTGTTTCAATTTTCAGAGCCCGCGTTATCTTTTTTTACAGCATCTGATTGGCCAATTCCTGATTGGTCAATACTAAAGCTAGCATACCAATGCAAGCAGCGCTGACGTCGACATCGCAAACCGCTTATTTGGTATGAACGCTGGCTTGAACAAACCGACACGCTGTCACCCGCTGTCACCGTAACGTGCAGTATTTGTATTAAATGGGTGTGGAAGCAAAAGACATTTATAACAAAGGAAAATGAAAACGATATTGCCCAATACCAATATCGTTTAACGGTATAATTGTACTTAAGGCTTAAATAGATAGAATAAATCAATGCGAAATGGAAATATAATGTACAGTCGAATTTCTGCAACTCGATTTATCACTATGCATAAAGAAAATTTGACTTCTTGACCTCGAATTATAGAATTATTATTATTAGTTAAACTAGCAAACTTGAAATAAAGAAAAAAACTGCAAGAAACTGCAAGAAACTATTATTTTAAAAATTGTATTTAGTTTTCGATCAAAGCGCTACCAGCAACTCGATTTCGTTCAAGTTATAGAAAATTCGGTTAGAGAAGTGGTAGTTATGGAAGTTCGACTGTACTAGAATGGAAATAGATCCATTGTAGCATATATGTTTAAGTTATTCATTCATTGAATATATCTTGATTACAAGAAATAATGAGAAAGTCGAAAAAAACTTTTTAAATAATAAAACAATAAAACCTGGTGAGTATTTCCTCGTTGATACCTGTAACCGTTTTCAATTTTGTACCTAAGCACAATGTTTTCCAAATTTACCAACACATCGACGATATTCAGATAATGTATAACTATTGCCATCTATGCATAATAAGATGAACTATTTTGATTCGAATATTTTGAGCTTTAAAGTGCTTAAACTTATATAAAAATTCATTTTTAAGGAATCATTTTTTCATATTTTTATTGAAAATATATTTGTTTTTTTTTGCAAATATGTATATATATTTATTTTTTTGAACCTTTTTTTACATTTTAATAAATAAAAATATATCTAGTTACCCATGCGTTTCCATAAAAACCAGTATCAATTCGAAAAATTAATGTGTCAGAACCGTTTCTACTCTGTGAGGCGCCATTCACCCAAAATGGTCAAAAACACTCTGTTTTTCATATAAAAAAATGGCAAAAGAATTTACGTCTCACGCGTATATATTTTGCGCCTCACTCCTCACCGAATGAGTGGAATTGGACTACCGGGGATCCCAATAGATCAAGATAACAAATAAAATACTAAAATGACGGAATCGGGCCGTCGACAAGCAATTTCAGTCACTCCACTAACAGGAGCCATTTTTGTTTTGCAGAAACGATGAGTTTTTAATACTTCCATATCCATCTATTGCTTTTTCATTCTTGCGTGTGCCACATAGATTTGGCCTATCACTTTTTGCTATTTTGCAAACAAAATCTATGAATGTGTGATGAATCGGTACACCATGTAGTGATCGATGAAATGCACATACAAATATATAGCGCGGACGGCCACTGCTATCTTTTTGTTTTTCCTTCTAGCTATCTGCGTAATACGAAGTAAAGATAGTAAAGAAAATGCGCCAGAGTACTGAGTAGTGAGTCATAATATGACTGAAATTGCTTGTCGACGGCCAGTATTTTATTTCTTATCTTGTACTGTAGTGTTGATCACAGTGTTTAGTGCAGCACCTAAAAATTAAAATATAAGTGATATTAAACAAACCAAATTCGAGACACAGGTGCTTGCAGTGCAGTGTACTAAGTGCAGGTGTGTTTTAATAATTTTAAAACAATAATTAATTTGTTTTTATTGACTAATTTTTGTTTAATTTTCAGGCGCAACTTCAGCAGTGTTGGTACGGCGCTTTGGCCTTACCAAATTCGAGGTCTTCATCGACCAGTAGTTACATCAGCTCCATAGTTCCTTTCATGATCAGCATTCAACACCGGTGAATATACATAATTATTATTTGTAAAGTGTATTCTTTATTTCAATAAATAGTAAACAATAAATAATAATTTGAAACAATACAAATGTTTTTGTGACGTCACCGAAGAGGAAGAGAATTTAGTGTGATAGCGTGTGTGCGATATTTTGCAATGGTATTTGAAATGACTGAAATCGCTTGTCGACGGCCAGATTCCGTCATTTCAGTATTTTATTTGTTATCTTGATCTATTGGTCGTTGCTTCAAATGGTTGATCATACAAATATAGTGGTGTGATGGATGTCCAACAAGACGACGAAGAATAGAGAAAACGTAACAATGAACTTCAAGTTTTGGATTTCATTAAAAGGTTTGCTATAATTTTTTTTGAATATTCTTTAACAATCGAAACTTCATTTTTTGTTTATTTTAGCAACTCCTGTTTGATATTGGTCGTCTTGTCCTTGCCGTTTGTTTATCATACGGTATATTGAAAACCATTTGGTGGAAATTATTTTCTTTTTTTTAAATATTAAAATATGTATTGTACTTTTTAAATTTGCAGTACGTTTTCTAGATGGTTTTTGCAATATCTATATGGTACATAAATCATTATTATAGGTATATATGTATATTTTAAATCTTTAGTTATGATTTATGAATAATGACATATTTAAAAATAAATAATTATGTTCTGCCTTTATTAAATTGCAGTTACTCGCGTTGGCTGGACATCTCGTTACATTAATTATTCTTCCGATGAATTCAAAAATCATTTTGAGGTATAAGCACATTTTTGACTATTTGGAAATTATTCTTATTAAATTTTTTTCTTAAACCTCGCGTTTATATTCATTATTTTTGATTTAATATTTTTTTAAGAAAAAATAAATTTTATATACGTTTATAAATGTAGTTATTTAAAGATAAATCAACCACTGAGATTTAGATATCAATTTGTCTTAATAATAATAATAATTTTCTTTTAATATGTTATTTTCGATATTATTTTCAGATAAACAAATAAAATTGGTAAGGACGGGCGTTGAAAATCTAGAAAATCTACAAATCTGGAAAGTGTGCGTGCTACTGCCAAGTGTTATTTTGCCTATTATGTATTTTTTAGATTTGACAATTAAATAATTTGTTTTGTTTTGTAAACAAACAATTATTTAAAATGTAATCAAATAAAAAACAACAACAACAATTTTCAATTAAATAATTTGACATGTATGAGGCATGCACAGTTTCAGGATACTACAAAAGGTACCTAAGTAGGCTTTGGAATATCCACAGGGTAAGCATTGAGGGGGTAGTGCGGGGGTATGGGGGCGAAGTGTGACACTTCAATCGTGTGAGGGAGAGGTATACTTTTTTCGAGGCAGATGAACTTATATGTACACTTCGCGAAGTGTACGAAGTGTGTACGCATGCGTCGCCCATATAAAAATATCACAAAGAGTCTCACCATACAATATGTGAAGTGTGCATTGCAGCGTATATCACGAACCCGATAGTGGGATATGATTATTATCAATTATATTATGAATTAAAAATTAGAACTTTCTTCAATGTATATAAAATGCTGAATTTCAAATACCGGTTCGTTTTAACATAAGGAAAATAAAACAAATGTTTCAGATTCATTGGTCCAACTTATGAATAAACAAAATATGCATCATTGCGTTTGTCCAGCAAGATTTAAGAAGGTCCCCCTTATATTTAGTTGAACAAACTATGCTTTATTGCATTGGTTCATCAACAGACTGTAGTAAACTTAGTCTACCCTTTATTATATGTTTGAAGTATTTATGTTTAGAATATTGCTTTAGAGGTCTGCAGTTGTGTCTTTTGCATATCTATGTTATATGCTGTGGATGACGGTACTTCATGTTTTAATTCGTTTTATCAGAGATTTTTGGTTCATATACTTTTATCATTTCATTAGAAGAAGTTGAGATTCAAAGTTTTAGTGTTTTGTAAATATATAATAATTCTGTTTCTGAAAAAGATAATTTCGTATTAAATAATATTGTAATTTAAAAATGTGGATACTTAAAGAGTTTCGATTCAATCAATCATCAGTGATCAGTTTGATCACACAAACAAACCATGAGTAGTTACAATCACAGCCTAGTGGGGAAAAATACAATTCAATTTATATGTGAAATTATATGTATCCCTATAAACGTTATATAAGGCTGCGAGTGCAAATTTATCCTCTCGATTTGATCTACGCTTCGAATTCGTTACTTTATATACTACTCCATATAATTCAAGTTATGAGCAAAAACACCACAGTAGATTATATACTCAGTTCTCATCTATTCGGTCTCTCGCTTTCGCTATTCGCTTATATATATCCGCAGCAATTCTACATGTGTTAAGTAAACTGTCTACGTGTTCGATACGGCTATTCCCGTATGCGGCCTATATAGTTCTGGCTATTCCGTGCTTTTTCTCTTTTTTTTTCTCCTTCGTCGTGTGTACCGAATATTATATGCACAGATTTCTTCTTACCTATCACATTGGGGATCATAAAAATGTATTTTCCCACGTTTTATATGCAAAATGTGTGTAGATAAAACAAATCTACCAAGAACCGAATACCATATATGCGTTTGTGGTTTATATTCTCCACATGCTACCAGCTACGTATACCAAAATTACCAATATAAGCAGTGTTGCCAACTCGATTTGAGAGATTGTCACCAAATCATTCTGAAAATTACAATTTGTCACCAAATTCGTTTCAAGAATCACCAATTTTGTCACCAAAAAAAAAAAAAAATTTTTACTTTAAAATGACTAAAAGTCATTAACTTTATTGATGATTTCAATCTCTTTGGGTTGTACCGATGCATTTGATAGATATGGAGAGAAACTCGCACAGAATGAGAATTTTTTTTTTTATATTCAAAGCTTATAACTATTTACTTATATTTCCAATTAATTCAAGCAAAATTATCTAATTAGTGAAGTGAGTTCACTCGATTAATCCATTAGAGTCATTAAATACGAATCGGTGTTATGTTCTCATGAATTAATTCACAGTCTACAATTTATCGTGGGAACAGCCGTTTGAAAGAATTTAAGAATTATCTATTTAATAATATATAAATAAATATAATACTAGCTACATATAGAAAGACTAATTGAACACAATTTTCAGTACATTGAAAAAAAAATTGTTTGGTAACTTGAACGTTTTTGTGCAATTATCAAAATGAGGAAATTAATTTGAAGACCCATTAAAAATTTGGTGACAAAACGAAATTTTTTGTCACCACTGGACTTCAAAAATCACCAAATTGGTGACAAATCACCACACTTGGCAACACTGAATATAAGTATTATCGGTATTCGGTTAGTAAATATAGTTCCTCTTAGGCTCTTACTCAACTCTCGAGTAGTCGCTCGAAATCTTTCGCTGTAAAAGGTCGTGATTGCTGATATACGGAGAATGTTCATCGAGTTCAATATTGTTCATTTTAAAACACATCTTAATGATAAGTTTTAGTATTATATGCTTTTAAGATTGATTCTGAATTTGTATTTTGTAATTGTTTTCTGTTTTGTGTTTTAAAATGTGCAATATTGAAAAATGACTATTTTCAAAGGCAAAATGGTCATTTCTTTGTATTTATGTATGTAGTAAAGTATAATTCTTTTTCAGCGATTTCAGAACTATTCATGCATGAGAGTGTGCGTGTGCTTGTGGGTGTGCGCATGTGCAACCGCGTGAGCGTGTGCGATTTAATACACTCGCGTACAATGTTATGTAATATGATATGCGTTATGTATTGAAATTTTCAAGTGATCTATCGTGCTGTTTAGTTGAACTTCCCTCTTATGTATTAGATTATAGGGCTCCCACTCGCCATTAGATAGGCTAAAACGGACAATAAGCCTATGGCTGGCTGGTTGATTATCAGTTGCATTAGTATTACGTTATCGGTTTTATATTTCTACAGTGGGCTTTGAAAATATAAGAGTAAAACAAATATATAACAAGTACAGAAAGACAAAATTTAAACACATATATATCGGCCCATATCTAGAAACTATATGGAGTACGACAATTGACCAGTCGTTGTCCGAACCTTTATATAATATACAGCGAAAATATTGTTATCTATCACATTGGACATAGTGATTTTAAATATGTATTTCCACGTTTATTTCAAATATATAAAAGACGTAACAGAAAAAACACATCTTCCAAGTACCTAATACCATCTATGCATGTTGTATATTTGTTATTTTCTTTAGCTTATAATTTGCCTTTGGAATTTTGTGCGATAAACGTGTATAGGAAACGAATTATGAAAACACTAAATAGTCGCTGGAAACCTTTTGCACTTGAAGGGTGATTGCTATTATACGGAGTGTTTATCGATTTTAAATAGTGTGTTTAAAAGTTTTAAAGTTCTGTGATTATTGTTATTTATGCTCTGAATTTGTATTTGATAATATTGTTATTTCATTGTTTATATTGCGATTATTGTTTTTTCTGTTTTGTATTCACGCATGCGTCTATTGCCCACTCATACGCAAATCAATCAATTTAATGGCTTGAGTTCTCACACGAAAATAATTTGATTTATCGCTCGACTTGTCGCACGCTTCATTACTCTAATTATGTATTACATACAACGTTACTTATTATATAGAATGTACTATGTATTAGTACGACGACATCAAGAGGCCAATTGTTTTTATATAACTTATGTATTGGGGATCGGGTTTGGTTATCGGGATGCCAAAAGTGAGGTGAACATTGTTAACACACATAATATTTTTACATTAACAGGCGCAAACTTTTTCACCAAAATAATATTTTGACATTAGTGCCATCGGATATATCCGAACTTCCAAATGTTAAATTTGGATTATAAAACTTTTTGCCCTGTACGTATATTGAATTTGTTATTGCAATTAATTGAATATTGAATTACTGTCCTTAATGTTGGTTAATTAGATATGCGAAAAATTCATCCAATGAAAGAAGATTTTAATTCGATAAAAATCATACAAATTTACATACTTATTAAACAGATTAAGCAGTTTGGACTCAGAAATAATTGTAAATTAATATTTAATATAAAATAACAGAAACAGAAGA
The DNA here is from genome assembly GCA_963854165.1 of Sylvicola cinctus. Taxonomy (NCBI): domain Eukaryota; kingdom Metazoa; phylum Arthropoda; class Insecta; order Diptera; family Anisopodidae; genus Sylvicola; species Sylvicola cinctus. The sequence continues at coordinate 30,808,907 of OY974082.1, forward strand.
GTTTTAGATGTTTATAATATTTATTTCATTGATAATTCAATTTTCATTTTTTGTGCATTTGTCTTTGCGTTATAAGGAAATGGTTATCGGAATTTTTTTTTCTCACGGTATTATACACATGTCACACACATATGTTCTGTATATAACCATGTATATAAATTTAAATACTGTGCATCTTTAGAAGAAATTTATTTAGTATTTATGCACGCGCAATTTTTGCAAAATATATAATATTGATTGTGCATTGCTATGTATATACATAGCGTGTATCTATCGGTGAAAATTATTTAGTATTCATTCAGGCGCAATTTTTAAAAATTGTCGTGATATTAGAATAAATTGGCTGGATATTAGCCCACATATATAATGAACTTTTTTATGTTTATGACAATAAAATTATTTCCACTTTTTATTTTAAACCAAAACTGTACGAAAAACATTTTCCAAATTTGTGTAAATACACACATATTGTTTGAATGTGGTGTAGTGCTGTGAAATAATTTATCACAGCAGGAGTTTTATTATTAAGTAATCCATCATTTGATGGAGTTTTTAAAAAGGTTCTACATAAAAAACAGAAGTTTTTGCAATTTTTTAAACATTTTTTTTGAATGTTACAGTGATGTAAGTTACTGTGACGTTATTTAAAAGAAATTTAAAATATAGCAAACAATTTTACTGTTGGTTTTCGACGTTTAATTTTGATGAAGTTATTGTTACAGTTATGATTATAGGTAATTGTAAATAAAAACAACAGTTTTTTTTTTATTTAGTATAAAAGAATTACTACCACTTATGCTGGAAAAAAGTTTGGACTCCTTATATCACAGAATTACACAAAAAAAAATTACAGTAAAGGTAATTTAATCATATATTTACTCGCAGTATATAATTTTAGAGATTGAATACTCGAAGTATTTAATAAAATAAATAAATAGATAACAGTCTTTGATAGTTTAATTTTTAGTTAAGATTTAATACAAACATAGCATTTTAAATCAATTTTAACTTTTGCGCATAACTACCGGTTTAAATACTACGGCTTGATAACCAGAATCTGAAGATATTTCCTGAGAAGATTGTTGATTGTTTAACTGGGCCGTTTGTGACGCTACTACTGCTTGATGTTGTAATAGCTGCTGATACTGCCATCGTTGATAAATGTCGGTGGGTTCCAATGTTTGACGACGGTCAGTACTACTATCTGATGATAATAATACTCGGTCAGTTCCATAACTTGTTCCTGGCAAAGGCAATGGTAGTGACACGGGGGATTTATGAGAAAAACTGATACCACATGGTGCGTACCTGTTGTACATTGATGCTATTAAATTTGATGTGCACTGCTGAGGATATAAAAATTGACCGAACTGAGAATATCCAAAGGCGGGGAAAATTGGCGAAACTAATGATCGTTTAAATGCAGCTAGCCTCGATCTAGTTGCGGCGGTTGATCGTCGACGTAATTTTCCAGTAGACCCTCCAATGAAGACATCTTCGGCAGAAGGATCCAACATCCAATAATTACCTTTACCGGGGTCATCATAATGACGAGGTACTTTTACAAAACATTTGTTAAGGCTTAAGTTATGTCGGATTGAATTTTGCCATCCTTGTTTATTGTCACGGTAGTATGGAAAATTGTTCATAATATATTCATATATGCCGTTTAATGTCAATCTTTTCTCTGGACTTTGCCGTATCGCCATCATAATTAACGCGTTATAGCTGTACGGGGGCTTATCATTTTCTTTTCGAATATCACTTGATTTATTTTCTGAATTCACTTTACACTGAAATTCCATATTTTCTACTATCTTATTGGGAAGTGTGCAATCAATTGGTGAAGGAGTACCCGTAACATCAAGATCTGAGTCAGCTTCTGACATTTCATGTTCTGACACTGTAAACGATTGATAAATGCTTGGAGATGATAACATTGTTTCAGGAAGAATTGAATTAATTGAAAAATTTGATTTTAATAGTGGTCGAGCCATTTCAAGAAATTTATATGGAAATGAAGAGGGAAACGAATCCACTCTAATCATTTTAAAATGTTTTTTTATTTGTTTTGATTTTATTAATCACTTCACAACAGAAAATTTTCGTATCGGTAGGTAAAGCGTAACTGTTTTATTTATTTCCATCACATTTCACTGAAACTTCATGCACTTAAGTTAACACCACTGACCAATGCGGACGAGAGACACCACTCAACTAAATTCTCATATTTAAAAAAAAACTTCTATGATATATGATATGTCATATGTTGTGTAAAAATTCGGATATGGCTCCACCCTCTTTATGTTAATGCTCAACTACCAATCACGAGTGAGCATCGTACCCACACGGCACACCGCATTGAATTCGGGAATCAGGTTGTGTTGGTTTGATCTGCAGTATTATACAATTTGTATTTCATATTTTAAGTTGTAAGTTGTGTTGTATCTATGGCCTGTGCTTAAGGTATGTAGATTAAACATGGTAATATATTGTGCAAGTTTCATACATCGTAACATCACTCTCTTACAATTTCTTTATCAAGTACACATTTAAGTGAATTTGTTTATTTTAAACATTGTAATCATACAACAATGATGCAACAAGTTTTTTTAATTGCAATATTAAATAAATTTTAAAATAATTTAATTTTTCAAATATCTTTGATATGACTGAAATAAAGGAAGAAATATTAATAAAACAAAAATATTTTATACTTAGTGAGTGACGTACATGCGCAGTGGCCCATCAAACATTATATAAGGGGTATTTGAAAGTATATAACAGACAATTTCAAGCTAGATCAAACCGATACATATATACAATGTTTATGGATTAGTAAATAATGCTAATTTGTGCGTGAATTTATATACGACTGTTGCTTAACTACATTTTAATAAAGCTTTTCTGAGATATTAATAATGTGGAATTGAAATTTCTGAGTTTTGACCTTGATTTTTGTCGAAAATTACTTTTATTGAGATTAGCAATAATGTGGAACATCATAGTACACTAAAACACACAGTTTTTGAATTACATATTTTCATTACAAAAATATGACCTTGAGCTTTAAAATGTTGACCTTGAAATGTTCTGCAAGCTTTCTAATCTTATTTAGTTCTATAATAATGTGAAAAAAAATTTCAAAAATATTTAAGGTTTCTGAAATATAAAAAATTTGACATTTAATTTTTCGTTTTTTACCTTGAAATGTTCTGCAAGTTTTGTTATCTTATTTTATCCCACAATAATCTGAAAGAATTTTTTTGATATTGTGTAAAAATGGAAGGATTTGTCTATGTCTACCCCCTTTTTCGCCAGAAGGAGCATCTAACGGGATAAAGGACATATGCACTTTGGTTAAGAATACCTTGAAGATTAATTGTTCTGAAAATGAATAAAATTCATTATTGTGAGATTATATAAGACAAGAAAACTAGATGAACATTTCAAGGTCAAAATTTTAAATATCCAGGTCAAATTTTTTATATGTGAGAAACCTCAAATATTTTTGAATTTTTTTCGAACGTTATTGTAGGATTAAATAAGAAAAGAAAACTAGCTGAACATTTCAAAGTCAAAATTTTAAATCTCAATGTTTTTTTGTAATGAAAATATGTAATATGTGTTTTATGGTAGTTCTACTTTATTAGTAATCTCAAAAAAAGTACCAATTTTGGAAGGTCAAAATTTAGAAATTTCAAGGTTAAATTTCCCACATCTTAGAAAAGCTTTATTAAAATGTAGTTAAGCAACAGTCGTATATAAATTCACACCTTGCTCTCCCTGCGATGTAGTTTTTTCTATAGTATGGCGTACGGTGTACAAATGTACATTTGCTCATTTTTTCTAGACAACTTTTTTGGAATCAGGGGGTGTAGGTTTCTGCATCGTCAACTTTTTTTCCGAAAAAAGTCGGAATGCAAATATTTCTATATGCCCTTGGGGTCGTATTCAAATTAATGATTTCTTAGTACTTTAAGTATTTTATTATTTATTTATTAATCAAGATGCAATAGCATATTTGTTTTGTTTTGTGCAGCAAGTATTTTTTTGGCTAATTCTATTAATTTTTTTTGTTTCTTTTCTTAATTTTTTATTATTTGAAACATTTTCCTAAAGCTTCGATTCCATACATCGATTCGTTCATAAACTAATTGAGACAAAGTAGGAAGATACAATAAACAGTAAAGCCAGTGAGGGACAGCACTACAAAAATGCAGCAAGTGCTTGAAAAATGCAGCACGATGAGTTTCAAAAATTAAAAAGTATTTTATGGGATCAAGCAGATACCGCACAATTGCAATAGTTTTGAATCTATTTGATTTTAGTGATTTGTGCTGCATGTCAGATAAACATATAGAAATTCGATGTTTATTGTGAATGATTTTATGGTGGAAAATCCCGCTCAAATATTTGACATAACAAATGTCAAGGCAAATTAAAATATATTACTTATTTCAGTTTTTATTGCGTCCAAACAACAGTAATTTACAATGAATAAAAAGAGTAAGTTTTTAACTTGAATGAAAATAATTTTAAATTTTATACATAATAACTTTTTTCTTTACAAATATTAGTACACATTATCAAAACGGAGGTGCTGAAAAGGCCACTCAAATATGTGACACAACAAATGTCGAATTAAAATGGACTACTTATTTTATAGAATGAATAAAAAGAGTTAGTTTTAACTTGAATAAAAATATTTATTCAAACATGTTATTATGTTCATATTATTTAGAATATCAATTATTGTAGGAACTTCAATGTCACAACTAGACGCGTTTTTGCACAAATTGGTTCCCTTGTCAATTTGGCTTTTGTTACAATATGACCCACCAAACAAAATAGTTCCTCGAACTGACTTGAAGTCATCCTTATATAATTTTTAAACATTATAGGATCCTTCAAGCTGCTGAAAATTGTGATGAAAGCACCTGTGGCACTCCGGCCTTCGTGGTACGGGTCAACCCAACTTTTTTTTTTACGCACATATTGGAGTTTCTTGACCACAGAACTAACGGCTTCTTTTTTTCTGGGCTTCTTGCTACAATCCGTTAGCCAAACGTACGCTAACATCAGGAAATCTTCACTCAATATTATTAGTTTTTAATTTATTTTGCAACAAAATATTATAATCACTTTTTATTTATTAAATTTCAATGTTGTATTGCTATAAATGTTGCCATAAAAATGACAGTTCAACTCATCGTTTAGGATTTTATATATAAATTATATAAACTCGCTCTTATGAAAGACCACATAAGTCTGTCGCTTTCACTCGATAAGTTTGATATTTTCAAGCGCATCCATGGAATCACCAAAACGATTTATGGAATATTAGCTTTATGCTATCTGCGGCATTCTTCCAATCCTTCCATATATTTTGTCATTGCTAAAAAGCATTAATTTTATATATACATGAAGAATTTTAGTTTCTTTATTCAGTTTTGAAAAGTATTTATTTACTTACAGCCATTATATAGTCAAAACCTATGTATGTTAACTGTAATATTAAGTTAAATTAGTTAAATTTTTACAGAACATTGAACATTATTTAAATAAAAATTCAGACTTAAAATCTATTTATGGGTTTTTAATGTAATTTATTTATTTGTTGGTATGCGCAATTTTTTTTGTTTCAAAATTCAAAACTTTTTAGTGAAAACGAAGTTGAATGATGAACATTAATGTAAGTCCTTCACTTAAGTCTGTCATTATCTTTTTCAAACCTCTCACTTTACCCGACCGCCAATATATAAGCTTACGTGGAAGAAACGACCATCGCATCTTCTTTACTACTATTATACTAATAGTATAACGTGTTATGTTATACATACATTAGGCATTGGAGCATATCGATCGTGAGAATACTCGAGCGTATTTAAAAAAATACGCAAATTGGTGACAGATTAATGAGTTTAGTCAAACTGTTTCATAAGTTATCCTTATTAAATGTTCGTGTTTCATTACGAATTTACAATATTGGCGTCAGCTTGTTTTCCAATTCCGAAATTTTTTTGGGGTGCCACATCAATTTTTTCAATTGGCATTACCAAAAATAAGTTTTTCGGAAAGTGATAACTTTATCACCAATTATTTGGTGAAAGTTATAGAAACGGGCCACAGCAATCATTATCCTATCACTGCAAAAGGTCGAGCGACTGCCGACTATTTAGTGTTTTCATAATTTATTTCCTATGCAGTATTGGGTACTTGGTAGATGTGTTTTTTCTCTTACGTGTTTTATGTATACATATTTTGCATGAAATATGTGGGAAAATGAATTTAAAATCACTATGTCCAATGTGATAGATAACGAGGAATTTCTTATGTACTCCTTATAATTGTTACAGATTGTCTTTCTTTATTTTGCATATATTTTTTTTTACTCTTATTCAACGCACAATGTAGAAATATATTACGGATAGTACGTATTAATTATGCATCAGTTAGTAAACCAGCCATCCATAGGCTAATTTTGCCATTATATAGGAAAACAATATAATGTCGAATGGGTAACTACATAAAAGTGTCAGTCTGTCTACACTATTAGCACCGAATAATAACAAGCAGAATCCAAACCTTGTGATTGTTGTATGAAAAGTTGAGAGATCCGAAAATTTATAATTTGGCTATGTATGGTATGCACACAGTACATACATATTGTTAACAGTTTTTCAATAACCTTTTTGGATGCATAGTTTTATAAAACTATTTCATGAATTTTTTCTGCCAATGTAAGGCATTAGAAAAAATCTGAACACAATATCTGCTAGGGTTATCGGAGCAATAAAACTCAATTTATACGTGTTGTGATCATCTTTCGCAGCAAACATCTTATCAACATTGCAATGAGAGAGCAATGATACCAAAATAGAGTAATTTTATTTTCATTTACTCCCTTTTAATATGGTGTGTTGGAAAAGTATTGCGGATTCTTCTAGAATCGATGCACGTTTAAATTTGGTGCCACAGCGATGTTGAAGCTCTGATATTTATTTACTTTGTGTTTTCAGCGATTTTAGAGCTATTCAGGTATGCGTGCGTCGTACTGCCTGTACATGTGCCATCAAGCTAACCTATTTAATAAATTAATTTTAAATTAATACGCTTGAGTGCACGTTACGTATTATCTAATATGATACGCATGGCTGAACGTTATGTATAAAGTATGCATTTAAATTTTTAAATGTTCAGTTGTACTGTTATTAAATACTACCGCCTTATGTAATGGGTTGTGTAGAAATATATAACGCATTATTTTGAGCTATACTCGCAAGCTATGTACATGGATATATGCGGCATGTTATTTACCAGAGTTGCAATATCCCATCAAGCAAGATATAAGCTTATGTGTTATACTAATATATAACTTTCTATGTGTTGTAATTAAAACTTAAATTGGGCAATACTGAATCCTATAACATTTGTCTGTACTATATAATGACTAATATATAATCTTCCCTTTTATATTGAACCACCAAAGAAGACGGACGTTTTTATTTGGACTTCACTTTTACTTTCTAAATCCACTATAATCCCAACAGGTTATGGGCCGAGAAAGCCTGGAATGTGTTTAAAGTAATATATTTATTAAAGTTATTTTTAGTTGTGCTCCGCGTTTATTAAATAATTAATTTTTTGGAAAGCACGTTTTCATTGTTTTGGTAAGGTTATATATCAGTCAGTATTAAAAAACTCCTCGCGAAATTTTGACAAAATTGCGCCTGCATAAATCTAATATATAAATTTCTAAACGACCATGTATGTATGTATGTTACGCAATAACGCCAAAACTGAAAATGGGATCGCCACGAAATTTTACACATGTATTTGCCAACTTTCTAAAAGTAAAATAGGCATATTTTCAACGCGAATATAAACCGCGAAAACCGCGGTTCGCGAAAAAATTGCCTTTTACCAAAAATGATTGCTGTAATCGGTTTGTCAGTAGTCAGTTAATAAAAAACAAGACGCGAAAAAATATTCGAAATTTTCCGCGATTTTCCGCGGGACTATCTATTTTATATATTCCTAAACGACCGTGTGAGTATTACTCCAAAACCGACAATGGGATCGCCACAACATTTTGCACACGTGTTTGCCAACATTGTAGAAGTAATATAGGGGTATTTGTACCGCGGAAACAAACCGCGAAAACCGCGAAAAAAATGCCGGTTCGCGAAAAAATTGGCTTTTACCAAAAATGATTGCGGGAATCGATTTGTGAGCATTTAATTAATAAAAGCCATGTCGCGAAAAAATCCTCGAAATTTTCCGCGATTTTCCGCGGGACTATCAATTTTAAATATTCCTAAACGACTATTTTTCAACATTTCTGAAGTATTTTGGAAACGCGAAATACCTCACGAGGAAAGCTGTCAAATTGCTAAATTTTTGTTGTTTTTCCTTTTTTGAAGTTGAAAGATATTTCAGAAAAAAAGAAAAAAAATGCTACGAAATGGAAACCATTATGAACAAGCAGCAGTACCATGACAACAAATTTCTGCATAATAGATGTCATCGTTATCAATTTTTACTTTAATTACAATAAATAACTATAGATATTCTTTTATCAAATATTTATGATATTAAGGTATATAAGTGATTACTAAAAACGCTTTTAGAAAACAATATGTTGTGATCAAGCAGCGCACGGGTTCCTCCGCTAGTACAAAATAAATTTCACAAAAATTGTGCATGCATAAAAGAAATTTCATCTAAAAATATACAGTATTTAAACACACAGCTATACATAATCATGTGTGACAATAGTGTAGACAAAAAAAAACTATTCCGATAGCCATTTTATTATAACGCAAGACAAATGCCCAAAATATGAAAATCGAATTATCAGTGAAATAGCCATCAATTATTTCTGAGACGAAACTGTATAATTTAACAACAAATTTGTATGTTTAATAATTTTTTTAAATAAGAGTAATTAAATTTAAGTGGGCGCTGCTTTTTATCGAATTAAAGTCTTCTTTCATAGGATGAATTTTTCCCCATCGCTGTCATCCTGCTCCTCACCAGGTTTGGCAATTTAAATGTTGATAAATATGTTAATTTTCTGACCTAAAATATTTTTAAATTTAATTATAATTTATAAAATTACATATCTTTAAAAAAAAATTATATTTATCTTTTCCCGACATACTGATATATTTTTTTAAAAATTTACCTCTGATTTGATTTTAAACTTTTCTAATCGCTATTTGCAGCGGCAATATTAACTATTTTAAAATTGAGGTTATAATCAATTTGGGCGAATGACATTTAAATTTTTCTACAAATTATATGTACGGCAAGTGAAGAATTTCGATACTATAAAAAAACATAACCCCAAAAAAAAAAAATATTAATACAATATAAATTTGTTATTAAAATTTATTAATTGCAACTCCCCGACATTTTATTCAATTCTAAATATATTTTTCTCAATGTACATAATAATAAATTCCCGTTTGCCGCCGAAAATTTGCACCACAAATATTTAAATTTACCGCCAAATTCTACAGCAGATGAAAATGTTTGACTTTTTATGGGTGTAGATGAAAAAATTTCCTCTCTTTATGGTAGCAGATGACGAACGCAGATGAAAAAAAAGTAGTTCCGTTCTTCTCTGACTTCAGTATATTTTGTATCTCATTCTTTCTCTTTTTCGCACTCTGCGTTCGCCACCGTGCAAAGCCTCATCTCACCTCATTTAACCCGCAATATATAGTTTCATATAAATTGTCTTCAATAAACTTTGTTTTTCTATATGGGTGCGAATGTGTGAGTTTCTTCCGGAGTTTTTTTTTAAATACAAGGTGGGCAGCTTTCTTCGAGTATGCTCATGTATACCGTGTTTTAGACAAAATGGGAAATAAAATTGGCACATGTGTAATATAATATATATAAAACTAGCGCTTTTAATCATATTTATTTTTCGAAAGTCAAAAATTTAGTCAGCCGGGCGAAGGCGCACGAATAAATATAACAGATTTAATTATGAGCTCGGTTTTATATAATGTCGATTGGGGACTGTCGTCTATAATATATTAAAAATCCACAACACCAATATACTGAGTATTTCCCCACAAAATACGCCCAAAATGGCATCTCGCGCGTCTTATTGGATGTCCAATTGCGTGTGACAATTGACTTTGTGCGCATTACGTTTTATTGGGCGGTCTCTAAATTCTAACATTTTAGGTGTATATAGTAAATGCATCGATGGGCAGCGATGCCGATTTTTTTTTTTAAAGTGGCGCTCTTGATTATTCAGAATAATTATATTTTTACCCAACGACCAATATATAGGAAATCAAGCAGAATTAGCCAATAGATGGCTGGTTTATTCTTTGATGCATAAATAATTAATACGTACTATCGGTTATATATTTCTACACTGTGCGTTGAATAAGAGTAAAAACTACATCGCAGAGAGAGCGAGGTGTGAATTTATATACGACTGTTGCTTAACTACATTTTAATAAAGCTTTTCGGAGATATGGAAAATGTGACTTTGAAATTTATGAATTTTGACCTTGATTTTTCTCTAAAATTGGTACTTTTATTGAGATTATCAATAATGTAGAACATACATTTTTTGAATTATAAAAATATGACTTGAGTTTCAAAATTTTGACCTTGAAATGTTCAGCAAGTTTTTTTTAACTATTATATATCCTACAATAATGTGAAAAAAAACTTCAAAAATATTTAAGGTTTCTGAGATATAAAAAATTTGACCTTGAATTTTCGGATTTTGATAGCGTACCTTGAAATTTCTAATTTCGATCTTGAAATCATCATCAGCAAGTTTTGTTATCTTATTTCATCCTACAATAGCGTGATTTTTTTTTTTTAAATATTAAAAGTTTCTAAGATAAATAAAAAAATTGACCTTGAATTTTCCGATTTTCACCTGTAAATGTTTTGCAAGTTTTTAGTCCTTTAGTTTTTATTTAGTCCTACAATAATGTGAATTTTTTTTTGATGTTTTGTAAGGTGGCGGAGATAGAAAAGTGGGGTTTGTCTTTGTCCACCCCCTTTTTCGCCAGAAGAAGCATCTAGCCAGATATAGGATATATAGAGTTTTGTTTAGAATGCCTTGAAGATTATTTTTTGTGAAATTGAAGAAAATCTTAGGACCCGTTTTTGGCCCATACACGAAAAAAACTGCCCTTGGCAATAACTTGACCTTAAAGCATCTGACCTTGAAACAGCGATAACTGCATTCTTATATTTTTCTCTAATATTTTACAAAAAAAAATTCACACAAATCGGACCAGGATTTGCTTTTTACTCCATAGTACCTACCAAGTACCGAATACCATATATGAATGTAATATTTGTTATTTTCTTTAGCATAATTTGTTTTTGGAATTTTATGTTATAACTAATAAGTGTATAGCAAATGAATTAGAAAAACACTGAATAGTCGCTCGACATGTATTGCTATTGAAGATGGTGATTTCTGATATATGGAGATATGTACATCGAGTTTTAATAAGATATGTTTTATTATTATAAGTTTTAAAGTTCTGAATTTGTATTTTGAAATATTATTTTTTCACATATTGTGATTATTGCAGCTAGGGACCGAAAATAAGAGTTATTATTTTATTTAAATTGAAAAAATTATTAGCCTACCCACAATTTAATAAATATTTTTTTGGAATATGGATGATGTGACCTTGAAATATTTTCATTTTCATCACTTTAAATTTCTGTCCAAAATTAGTGACGCTTGTTTCCAACATGGTATGCATGCTTCAGACTCGCTCAAACCAAATCTTCGAAAAAATACTACTATGTACATAAAAAAAAAAAAAAACAAAAATGGGTATTTTAAATTAATTTATTTTCGTTTATTTTCGTTTTATGCTGACAGTTTTTGAATTATTTTCATTATGAAAATTTAATTTACGTTTTTAAATTCTTTACCTTAAAATATTGAACAATTTTTCTTGCCTAATTAAATGCTGCAATAATGTAAAAAAAATGTGTTTAAAAATATTTCAAGCTTCGGAGCATAAAAAGTATGACCAGCGAACACTTTTATTATTATATATATTTTCCTAAAATATTTATCGTTTTGGAGATATAAAAAGTTTGACCTTGAAATGTTTTTTTTTTTCATTTTTTTGCATTATGACACAAAAAATAAAACATTTCAAGACTTTGTACCGATAAAGAATGTAAATTAGGTTCTACTATTAATTACTCACAGTCAGAGGAAGTTCTTTAATTAATTTATAGTACAATTTTGTCTAAATCCAGTTTTTGTATATGTCAATAGAGGTAGTTTAATTAATAATAGAATAATAAAAATGGCTTTTATAAGTATGTAATTTGTTTATATTTTAATATTACAAATTTAAATAACAAAAATAGATGACTGTAGGCTGTAGCGGTAAGTGGTAGTCGAAATTTTTAAAATAAATCGTAGCTGTCATAAAATAAGTCATCATTATATAACGTTCATGGGGAGCCCACTCGACGTTATATAGGCTAAAACGGACAATTAGCCTATGGCTGGCTGGTTGATTTCTACACTGTTCTTTGAAAATATAAGAGTAAAAAAATATATAACAAGTAAAGAAAGACAAAATTTAATAACATATATATCGGCCCATATCTAGCAATCATATGGAGTATGTATTATGTAAAACAAATGACCAATCGGCGTCTAAAACTTTATATAATATACAGCGAGATTTTTTCGTTATCTATCACATTGGACATATTTTTCAAGTTTTTATGTACTGTAATCAAAGTAAAAATTGAAAACGATGACAATTATTGTACAGAAATTTGTTTTCATGATTATTATTATTTCAAAATTTAGAAACCTTATTTCGTTTTTTCTCTTGTTTATGAAATTTCCGCATTGGATGTGATTATAAAAAAATGTTTACTATACAACCGAAATTGTGGAAAATCACAGAATTATGGTCGAATTATTTGGCGAGGTGTTTTTAATCATATTAATTTCGAACTTATTTGACGAACTTAATTACCGCGGAAAATCGCGGAGTTATTGACAGTTTTCATCGTGAGGTGTTTTTTTTACTAAAAAATACTGGAAAATTGATTTTTTTCGCACTTTTCTCTATTTATTTTCGCGTTTCCAAAATACTTCTGAAATGTTGAAAAATACGTGTAAAATTTTTCTGAGCGATCCCATTTACAGTTTCAGCAAGGTTTTTCGCAAGGTGAGTTTTCATGGTTCTCGTGTTTCATTTCGCTTCAAAAAAAGAATTTGTTGTTTCCGAATGCTGACAAATACTTGTGTAAAATCTCTCAAAATTTGTATTTGTATATGTGAAAATTTTTGCCAATGCCATTCCGTGGCGATCGGGGAATTAATTTGATTTTCATATTTTAAAATGCCTAACGAGATTTTTTTTTTTGCCTACGGCGTCATACACGATTGTTATATATGATTATGTATGGCTATGTATATAAATACCATGTATCTTCAGATGAAATTTATTTAGTTGATGTAAGGTTGAGTTGATGTAAAAATATTATTTTGTTGAACAAATTACGCTTTGTTGAGTTTCTTACGAAATTTTTAAGTTTCTCAACTTACTTTAGCCGCCACATAGAGTTACATATAAATTCTCTTCATCTTTAGTGTTTTATATGGATTCGAATATGTGAATTTCGTAGGGCGTTTTGGTTTAATTTACAGCGTGGGTTAAATTGGTCTGTTCGTTTATTAAAATGCTTTAATTTCGAGAAAGTTCTTTCACAGTCCGTCTCACATATATAAAAGCTATTAATTCGAATAATGTTGAATATTTTGTATGTTTTAAAATACGAGTATTTCTGTCTCCTACGTCAGAAATGTTTTTTTTTTTATTTCTACGAAACCTGTGTTTTCCACAGCTTGTTTTAATGATTGCGGCTGCTTCTTCGCTTATCAACACTACGTCTAAGTGAACTCTACCCCAAATATCTTCCTTTTCTTAACGGTTCATTTCAGAAACCCATAATTGATAGAAATGAACATTCATTTCCGATTAAATGATATTCGAAGACAAGATGTCTTTGCATATTTGAATTAACGCAGTCCAACCCGTCCAATCTTAACAATATTGCGTTGTGACTACTGCGGCGGAAGTTAAAGCCCAGGATTTAAGTTGTGATATAAATTCGAAAAAGTTGAGCAAAAAATTTCCAAAAATATTCTTAAAAGCACAATAACAAATTCAAAATATGCCATAATATGCAATTTTGAATATGATATGCGAAAATGAGCTCTAACGAATAGATACCAAAATTCATAGTTTCTTATGAATGGGACTTCCCACTTACTCATTTTTGGATCAACCATCAGGAAAAAAATAGAGTTACACCAATCAAATCTATCCGCAGATGTGAAAGCAATTGCGCATGATTGTGATATGCTTGCTCCACCCTCAACAAAATCATTTACAATCAAATTTAAACAAAATGCTCTTACTTTGTTTTTAAATTTTGATTCAAGTATTTAAAATAAATGACGCAGTCCTCATACCTGTATTTCCTTTAAAGAAAGAGCACTTGGTATAGTTTTGTATGCGAGATTATCATTTCTTTTAAAACAAAAAAAAAAGCATTTTACTTAGGAATGCATAGTTGTTGTTACAAATGTTGTAACAACAACAAGCAGTTGCTCAAAATCTTTTGCTGTGAAAGGTCGTGATTGCTGATATACGGAGATCAATATTGTACATTTTAAAACACAACATACTAAAACACGTCGTAATGATAAGTTTTACTATTATAAGCTTTTAAATTCTTCTGTGATTATTGTTTTGTGTTTTAAATTAAAAATTAATGCATGAGCGTGTGCGTGTGCTTGTGTGTGTGTGCAATACATGCACGGTACATTAAACAATAATCAACGATCAGTAATCAGTACCGTCGTCTTTTTCTGCGTTTGGCCTTATATATATGGTGGTTGGGGCAGTGCAAGCGAGAAGGTAGGTATAAAATTAAAATGATTTCCTAATACATAACGTTGTACATAAGAATTGTCGTCCAACATTTCTTCGCTCGCCTAGTACATTCCAACTATATACGCCTATATACGTAGCGGTTGAGTGCTCTTGCAATCATTAATGATAGTTTTCTTCAGAGATGCTAAATGGGTACATAATCACATATGTCATACATGTATAATGCAGTAGACAAAAAAAACTATTCCGACAGATATTTTATTACAACGCAAAGACAATTAATGCGCAAAATATGGAAATCGAATTAGCAATAAAATAAATATTACAATCATCTAAAAACTAAAACTTTACTGTTTCTCTTATTTTATATTATTAATTGCTACAAAAGGGGGAAGGGTCAACCGCTGTGTTCTAAACGGGTTCGAATGTATCAGTTTCGTTAGGCGTTTTGACTTAAATTTCAAACTGGGCAGTTTGATATAAAAATATCGCTTATCTGGAAAAAAATTACTAATTAAATAAATAATTTCAGAAATTATTTGTGAGTGTTTGATTCTTTAAGAATATTTCTGCGGTAATGTTTATAAATGTCTGAAATCTAAATGACACCCAAAGCGAACCCTTGATTACCACCACATTAAATCATGGTTGGTGAAAAAATTTTATTAATTACAAAAATGGTTGCAGGAATTCATTCACATACATTCCTAAACGTCGGTGTGTGTATACCTTTCAATCCGCGAATAATCTAAGATATAAAAATTTAAACGACCGTGTCGAAATAGGACAACCAGGCTAAAACTGACAGTAGATCAATACGAAATTTTACACACGTATTTGACAACACTCGAGAAATAACATAGGCATTTAAAAATGAAAATAAACAGGAAAAATTGACTAATTACAAAAGTGAAAAATTCCGCGATTTTCTGCGCTTATGATTTCGTTACGAGATTTTACACACGTATTTCAGCATTCTGAAAGCAACAAAGGCATTTTTCAAAAGCGAAAAGAAAGGCGAAAACAATAAAAAATTGCGGTTCATGAAAAGATTGTCTAATTCTTAAAATTATTTCAGAAATCTGTCAAATCGATTTCCTTCTTTTTTTTGTATTCCTTGCGGAAAATTCCGTTATTTTCGGCGATACTATCAATCAGGCTGAAACTGTAAATGGGATCACTCCGAAATTTTTCACACGTATTTTTCAAAATTCCAGAGTATTTTGGAAACGCGAAAATAAATCGAGAAAAATGAGAAAAAATCGCGGTCCGCGAGAAAATGATCGTAGGAATCGATTTTCCAGTATTTTATTACGACGATTACTATAGATAACTATATTGCTCAATGTTTGTTGCGTTCCCTTTTATGAAGTTGAAGGATATTTTCAGAAGAAACAGAAAAAAAGGTACGAAATTGAAACCATTATGAGCAAGCAACACCATGAAAACAAATTCCAGCATAATAATTGTCATCGTTTTTAATTTTTACTTTGATTACAATACATGAACACTTGAAAAATAGACACCCTAAAAAACACAGTTTTTGAATTATGTATATATTTTCATTATACAAATAATATTATACAAATATTCACCCCAACTATCGTCTCCGAAGAAAACTATCATTAATGATTGCAAGTGCACTCAACCCATCAAGCAATACATAAGGCTGAGAACGAGAAATTATATATTATATGGAACAGTTCACAGTATACATTTATTCACAAATTTTGTATCTAAAACAGAGGGAGAAAGAAATTTTTTTTAATTGTGATGTTGTTGATGCTTTGTTTAGCTGGATTCTGCTATTTCTGCCGGCCGCTGTGCCTAAATCGTTTCGCTGGTAGTTGCACTCCTCAGTCCTCAGATCTTTGGGCGCCTCGCCGCTGCAATCAATATAAAACAAAACACAGTATATTACTACATTATTTACACATTTTTATGAAAATTTAATACTTATTTTTCACAACGCACGCCTTAGTGTTTCGAAATTGTTGCAATGACTAACCTAAGAAAACAAGAGAAATTTTTTAGAATTAAAACTACACTGCAACAATATTAAACAAACTTATTTCACAAATTAGTACTTACTTAATTGATGATAACACCGTATCTTGCAAACGACGCGATTGAACACTGCATGCAAACCAAACGTAAATAACATGAGTCGGCACTCTGCAGTCCGTATCCATAGTCCATATATGCTAGTTGCATACAGACCAATTCCGTTCTACGCATTATTTTGCACACTGTAGCATGCTACGCGTATCACACTACACACTATTCACTCTCAGGCCTATAAACGCGCATCCATGAATGTACAAATGTACAATTATCATTTAAAGGCGCATATTAACAAAGTATTCTACGCACGGCATGGATACAACTCGATTTGAAAGATTGTCACCAAATCATTCTGAAAATTACAATTTGTCACCAAATTTGTTTCAAGAATCACCAATTTTGTCACCAAAAAAATTTTTTTTTTATTACTTTAAAATGACTAAAAGTCATTAACTTTATTAATGATGTCAATCTCTGTGGGTTGTACCGATGCATTTGATAGATATGAAGAGAAACTCGCACTGAATGAGAAATGATTTTTTTTTTATATTTAAGTCTTATAACTATTTACTTATATTTCCAAATCATTCAAGCAAAATTATCTAATTAGTGAAGTGAGTTCACTCGATTAATCCATTAGAGTCATTAAATACGAATCGGTCTTATGTTCTCATGAATTAATTCACAGTCTACAATTTATCGTGGGAACAGCCGTTTGAAAGAATATTTAACTATCTATTTAATATAAATAAATATAATACTATCTACATATAGAAAGACTAATTGAACATAGTTTTCAGTACACTGAAAAAAAATTGTTTGGTAACTTAAAGGTTTTTGTGCAATTACCAAAATGAGGAAATTAATTTAAAGACCCATTAAAAATTTGGTGACAAAACGAATTTTTTTGTCACCACTGGACTTCAAAAATCACCAAATTGGTGACAAATCACCACACTTGGCAACACTGCATGGATAGCGCACTAAACACACTAAGATATGCTGAGATAAGTTGAAGTACGCGTACGTTAAAAAACATACACATAAAGGCGCATGTTAAAATATCATGCTACGCAAAGGCAACGGCATGAATAGCGGCTAGCGCACTGAGCATACGTACGTATACTAATAAAAGTTGGAGTACGCGTACGAAAAAAACACAATACAAGTAAAATCGCAGCACTCGATGTGTCTCGTATATAGAACGCGTACTATAAATCTTAGTACGAATTTGTAATACTTAGTATAATTCGGTACTCAATGCTTGGCACGCTGTGTACAAACACTAGAAACTACATTTAAAAAAAAGATTCTGACGAGACGCTTGCTGGGAACCGCTACGTATGTACTAGGCGAGCTAAGAAAATTTGGACGATTCTTATGTACAACGTTATCTATTAGGAAATAATTTTATTTACCTACCTTCTCGTGTACACTATCGCTTGCACTGCGTATACAAAATTTGTGAGGCATCATCCACACAGCTATACTGCGGGCTGCGCATAATAATGAGTTATACGAACTCACCTGTCCACATCTGACTGAGTTTGTGTCGTGTATCTACTGTCATGATCAGTAATGCTACTAACCTAGCTTTTAGACTATAATCTCGCCCACAGCCGCCAACGGTCCTGTCGGCGTGTGAGCTGCTGATAGACGTGCGTGGCGGCGTTGTTTGTAACGGCTTACTTTGAATCTTAGGTTTAATTTAACAATAAGGTCCTGCAGGCATGGTATATAAGTACTTTTTGTTATATGTAACGCTCATTCTTAAATAAATATACTACAAAAATAAATTAAACACATCCCACTTTGCATCTTCAACTTTTTTTCCGAAAAAAGTCGGATTGTCAAAATCTATTTATGCACTTCGGGTCGTATATAAATTTAAAATTAAGTAAAGCTTCATTCCTATACCATGAAAAAATTCCCCACAAATAATAATTAACAATCAACTTACTGGACGCAAATTTTTTATTTCGAAGGCATTTATATTATTCAAAAAGCAATATAGCCTATAGGGACCCTGGAGCGTCCTGGAAAATATTTTATATGGGTAGTGTTCACTGAACTGAAATTTGTTAACAGAACCGTGGTATCAAATTTCAAATCCATTTATTTACCTTAGGAAACTGACATTTATGATCAAATGGTAAAGCTTAGGGCAACTAAAATGAGTTAACGGATAATTTCGGTCCTTCTAAATTTTTGTAAAATGCTTATGTTACCTTAGGGATAACAGCGTAATGTTTTTTAAGAGTTCATATCGAAAAAAAAGATTGCGACCTCGATGTTGGATTAAGAATAAATTTAAGGTGCAGAAGTTTAAATATTAGGTCTGTTCGACCTTTAAATTCTTACATGATCTGAGTTCAAACCGGCGTAAGCCAGGTTTATTTCTATACTTAATAAATAAAAATATTATTATATAATAATATATATATATAATCTAATATATAAATTTCTAAACGACCGTGTATGTATGTATGTATGTATGTATGTATGTTACGCAATCACGCCAAAACTGAAAATGGGATCGCCACGAAATTTTACACACGCATTTGACGTCATCTTCCATCTCAGAAACTTTACGTAACATGAAAAAAATTTACATCGCAGTTTAATAAGGCTTGTGACATTGAAATTTCTGATTTTTAATTTATATACGACCCCAAGGGCATATAGAAATATTTGTAATCCGACTTATTTCGGAAAAAAAGTTGATTATGCAGAAACTCGTTTTGACTACTATGATGTTCTACATTATTGATAATCTCAATAAAAGTACCAATTTTGGACAAAAATCAAGGTCAAAATTAAGAAATTTCAAGGTCAAATTTTTCATATCTCCGAAAAGCTTTATTAAAATGTAGTTAAGCAACAGTCGTATATAAATTCACATCTCGCTCTCCCTGCGATGTAGTTTTTTACCTTTTATACGACCCCAAGGGCATATAGAAATATTTGGAATCCGACTTTTTTCGGAAAAAAAGTTGATGATGCAGAAACTCGTTTTGACACCCCCTGAGTCCAAAAGAGTCGTCTAGAAAAAAAAATGCAAAAGTACGTCCGTACGCCGTACGGTGTATGTTGTACGCCGTGCTATAGAAAAATAGTGCAAAAAACTCCCAAACTACTGGAGCGATTTTTATGAAATTTTTTTTGTAAAGTATTAGACAAAAATATAAGAATAGGATGTTCGATTTTTGAAGGTCAGATCCTTCAAGATCAAGTTATTACCAAGGGATTTTTTTTCGTATAGGGGCTCAAAAACGGGTCCTACGATTTTTTTCATTTCCACAACAATTAATCTTCAAGGTATCTTGAACCATGTGCCAGATTTTATAACTGCTCACACTGATCTTTAACACTCAACTTTCCGCTGTCAGCACTTTGTTAAATACGTAATCAAGAACTTTTTTCTTTTTAACTTCTCCACTTATTTTAACACTATATTTTTTATAATTTTTTATTGAGCTCTTGCTCTTTTTTATTAAAATTTAAGTTAAAAAACAAATGTCTGGTTATAAAATATGTTTAATTACCAGAATCACTAACTTAAACAATTTGTTGTGAGTTTTTATACTGTTATATAAATTAAAGAAATTTTAATTATTCTATTACAACAGATTACAACTTTTTAAATCACAATTCAAGCGATAACTACTTTGACTAAAAATAACAATTCTCACTTAACAATAACAACTGACTGAAAAATAACAACTCCCACTGATTAATCACAACTCTCACTGATTAATAACAAATGAATGAAAAAAAACAACTCCCACAGATTCATCACAACTCTCACTGATTAATAACAAATGAATGAAAAATAACAACTGAATGAAAAATAACAACTGACTCATTGATTTGAGTCTTTTATTAACTTAAAAAGTTATCTGTCTAACTCTAGTTGTTCTGGATCGAATAAATAAGGATGGACATGGCCGTTATCTAAAGCCATGGTTGCCATTTCTGCGTCTAAAACTAATTCATTTAGAAAACTTGCTGCTTTTAAATTGTTCAAATCATAATCCTCTATGGTTTGAATCTTTTTGAATACTGTTGCTATCCGTTGCATCAAATCTTTATGATGTTCCTTAATAACCGAAACTGTTTTTGTTACTGTGTCAATAGTGGATTTGACTACAGTATTTTATTTGTCTAAAATATTGAGTGTAGACGCACCTTTGTTTAAGAAGGAATTCAATTCAGATTCTTTTTTTTCGCGGTCTTGGTTATCCATTGTTCCGAAAAGCTATTTGTTAGCGGATACCACTACGTTTAGTAAACCTCTTTTGGGTCTGGACGACACGCCTAGAACTGAATTGATTTGTTTTTGGTGCAAATCTACTTGGTTAATAAGGTAATCGCAAGTACTTATTTTTTGTTAGCTGTGAGAGGGATTACTGCTGTACTGAATTGTGTTGCACAGTCTGGTTAGTGAATTAGTTATGTTTTTTATCCGTGAAATTTCGTCGTTGCGGTCATCATGGTCCCAGATTATTACCACATTCCAGCTTTGTTCGTATAGCCATGCTTCAGCTATACGTTCGAAGAAAAATCCAGCGGCTCCAAATGGTTTGTAATCATAATTCACGGGTGAAGCCATATTGATTAATAATGCAAGGACGATTACACTTGTGTAACAATCAACATATACCTTCTGATAGATAGCCATGTTTTTAGTCTCTTCTTTACTGCGTATTTATCGTATTCTGTAATTATAAAAGCAACATTATTAACCTAGAGAGAAATTGGGTTATGGTTAGTTGCGTCAATAGTTTTGCCAGTGGTTTGCTAATTAGATTTTCTCCGACTCCTTATATAACTTAATTCTGTTATTATGGACTCTTTTCAACCCTTTTTCGATTCTTATAGTACAATTTTCTTCAGAATCAATAGACATTACCATGTAGGGACCTTTGAATTTATCTGATAATTTACTTCCTAAAGGGGTGGTTTCCTCTTTCAATAGGACCATTTGACCGACCTCGAATTTTCGTTCTCGAGCCGTTTTATTATAGTACCGCGCAGAGGTTTGTTTACTAATTACTAAACGTTCCCTAGCGATTCTGTATGTATACTGCAAACGTGCTTTTAGTTCGTTAGAATAATCATCATAATTATAACTAACTTCTTGTTCTCTGTGCATAAATTGCGGGAGTACAGATTTGTATCCATACATTAGTTCATATGGGGTGTACTTAGTAGCTGTATGGGGAGTAGTGTTGTAGACAAACATGGCGTATTGAACGAAATCATCCCATGTTTATGGGTGTTTTTCCGCAGTAAATGCCCGTAGATAGTCGGATAAACCTCGATGTGTGCGTTCTAATCCGTCATTAGATTGGTGGTAGTATGCCGTTGTTTTAACTTGGCTGATTTTTAGCAATTTACACACCTTTGTAAAGAAATCACTCAGAAAATTGGTTCCCTGATTGGTACGAATAGTATTTGGGATACGGTGTTTTAGAATTATTGTATATTGTCGATTAGGGCCCGAGCACAGGTATCTGCTTCCTGATTTGGAAGTGGGATTGCGAAACAATACTTTGTAAGATCGCATTGTGCGGTGAGAATATATTTATTATTATTGTCAGATACGGGTAGCGGCCCTACTATGTCTAGCGATATCATTTCAAATGGCATTTTCGCAGTGGTTGTTAGCTTTAAAGGCATTTTTGTTAAACCTCCTTGTTTTTTCCTTTGGCAGGTGTCACAGGTCGCTATATATTCCTGGACATCTTTTTCCATGTTATCCCATGTATAGTATAGCTTTAATCTATGCATTGTTCGTCATACTCCCGTATGTCCTCCCAAGCAGGCATTGAAGAGTGAGCAAAACTCGCAACTCATTTGACAAGCAGCTCACGCGATGAGTATTTTCGATGCTCATTTGTGAGTATGCTCATCGTTCACGAGTGCGAGCACAAATTTGAAACGAGTATGCTCACGCCACGAGTAATGAGTTTCATTTTTTTTTAAATTACTCATCCTTGATGAGCATTTTTAAAAATTTTGAAAACGAATGCTCACGCCGCGAGTAAAATTTTTCAATTATTTTTGGAATGCTCGTTTTGATTTTTTATATAGGAAATTGATGCAAAGTTGTTTGAAACCGTCATAAGAATAGAAATGCATCAAAAAAATATCCGAAAACGCACATTTGACGTATGAAAAGCCGCCGCGAGTATTAAAAAAAAAGTAACTTTTTGGCCCAGCATTCTGTATGGGAAAATAATTTTTGCAGAATAAATACGAAATGTATGGGCCGCGTGTAAATAGTTTTGGGGAATACTCGCGGCGGGTTTTTATACAGGAAATGTTTGTTTTCGGAATTTTTTTTAATGCATTTTTATTCTTTTGGTGGTGTAGAACAAGTTTGCATAAATTTTTTTTCCAAAAACGCACATTTGACGTATAAAAAGCCGCCGCGAGTATTTAAAATCAAATAAATACGAAATGCTTAGACCGCGAGTAAAACTTTTTTGGAATGCTCGTTTTGATTTTTTATATAGGAAATTTTCGTTTTCGGAATTTTTTTTGATGCAAAGTTGTTTGAAACCGTCATAAGAATAGAAATGCATCAAAAGAATATCCGAAAACGCACATTTGACGTATGAAAAGCCGCCGCGAGTATTAAAAAAAAAGTAACTTTTTGGCCCAGCATTCTGTATGGGAAAATAATTTTTGCAGAATGTATGGGCCCTGTATTTTATTTGGAACACTCGTTTTGATGTTAAGGTATAAAACATCATCTGTATTTAAATTTAATTTTTATGATATATTAATTATCATTGAAACTAACTTTTATTGAGCTCGAAAATAATTTTTGGGTAATCAGTACTTTTTGGGGTCATAAAAAGTTTTGATTGCAGGTAATTAATTTCGAAAAGTCAATAAAAACTATAATAATTTAATTTGTGGTTTTTCCGGTAGCCTTTCATACCCTTAAAAACTAATTACTATTAATACTATTGAGTTGTCACAACTCACAGAAAGAATTCAATAAAGAAATACATTGACCAATAGAAATCATTTAAACAATATCCCATACATTCTGCAAAAATTATTTTCCCATACAGAATGCTGGGCCAAAAAATTACTTTTTTTTTTAATACTCGCGGCGGCTTTTCATACGTCAAATGTGCGTTTTCGGATATTTTTTTGATGCATTTCTATTCTTATGACGGTTTCAAACAACTTTGCATCAAAAAAATTTCCGAAAACGAAAATTTCCTATATAAAAAATCAAAACGAGCATTCCAAAAAAGTTTTACTCGCGGCCTAAACATTTCGTATTTATTTGATTTAAAATACTCGCGGTCAAATGTGCATTTTCGGACATTTTTTTGATGCATTTCTATTCTTATGGCGGTTTCAAACAACTTTGCATCAAAAAAATTTCCGAAAACGAAAATTTTCTATATAAAAAATCAAAACGAGCATCCCAAAAAAAATCAAAAATTTTACTCGCGGCTTGAGCATTCGTTTTCAAAATTTTTAAAAATGCTCATCAAGCGATGAGTAATTTAAAAAAAAAATGAAACTCATTACTCGTGGCGTGAGCATACTCGTTTGAAATTTGTGCTCGCACTCGTGAATGATGAGCAAACTCATTTTGAAAAATTATTCATACTCGTGAGTTTGAGCATCTGTTTTTGCTCATCACCGCTCATTGAGCGAGTATTTTCGATGCTCCCAAGGGTAGTGAATGGTATTGCTTCAAAACGTCCAAAATCTCTTCGAGAATTAAAAAAAGTACTTATGTTATTTTTGTAGATATATAATGTTAGAGGCGAAATGGGCTCATACAACAATTTTTTTAATATCATTTATATGAATACTTGAAGTAAGTGATTCTTGTTGAATTGCTATTTCTGATATTTTGTGTTCCTCTCTGTCATTAATGTTTTGAGTTCCCGTTCCATTATCTATAATGAATATAGTAATACGAAGGTCGACATCTGATATTCTTATATTATCAGCGACTTTCACTGCCTCTATGGGTGGGTCATGGTCAGTGAGAATTTGAATAATGTGCATATTATTGGATACGGTTTTGTTTCTTTCTACTACTACCAGTTGGGAAACATTTGGTAAATCGGTGTAGATGTCGCTAAATTGAGCTTTGGCAATTTCTATATCTTTTTGTTGTGCTCCTGTTACCACTAATACTGTTGCTGGGGGATTCCTACTTAGTGCGTCAGCAACAACATTGTATTTTCCCTCTTTGTGTATGCTTGAGTAATCGTACTCTTCCAGTTTTAATCTAAATTTTAAAAGTCGGGAAGTTGGGTCTTTGACACTAAAAATCCATATTTGCGAAACATTTCAGGTCAAAATAGAAAAATTCAAGGTCAAATTTTTTATATCTCAGAAAGCTTTATTATTTTTTTAATTTTTTTTTCACATTATTGTAGGAATAAATAAAATAAGAAAACTTGCTGAACATTTCAAGGTCAAATTTTGAAAACTTAAGGTTATATTTTTACAATGAAAATGTTTAATTCAAATACTATGTGTTTTAGGGTACTATGATGTTCTACATTATTGATAATCTCAATAAAAGTACCAATTTTGGACAAAAATTAAGGTCAAAATTAAGAAATTTCAAGGTCAAATTTTTCATATCTCCGAAAAGCTTTATTAAAATGTAGTTAAGCAACATTCGTATATAAATTCACACCTCGCTCTCCCTGCGATCTAGTTTTTTTTACTTTTATTGACATTAGCAATAATGTGTACCCTAAAACACACAGTTTTTGAATTGCATATTTTCATTATAAAAATATGTCCTTCAGTTATGAAATTTTGACCTTGAAATGTTCGGAAAGCTTTCTTGTCTTATTTAATCCTACAATAACGTGAAAAAAAATTTTCAAAAATATTTAGGGTTTCTGAGATGTAAAAAATTTTGCCTTGAATTATCTTATTTTATCCTACAATAATCTGAGATAATTTTTTTGATAAAGTATAAGGTTTCTGAGATAGAAAAGTGGGGTTTGTCGAAATGGCATTTGTATGACCACTATAGTACGGCGTACGGCGTACGCCGAACCTTGAAATTTCCAATTTCGACCTTAAAACGTTTAGCATGTTTCGTTATCTTATTTAATCCTACAATTGCGTGAAATTTTTTTTTAATATTAAAGGTTACTGATATATAAAAAAGTGTTCTACAAGTTTTCTTATCTTATTTAATCCTACGATAATCTGAAAGAATTTTTTTGATATTGTGTAAGGTGTCTGAGATAGAAAAGTGGGGTTTGTCTTTGTCCACCCCCTTTTTCGCCAGAAGGAGCATCTGGCGGGATATAGGATATAGTTATCTATATATTGTATTATATAGTTTTGTTTAGGATACCTTGAAAATAAAATTGTGAAAAAGAAGAAAATCGTAGGTCCTATTTTTGAGACACTATACAAGAAAAAAAGATTGGATTTGGCAATAAATTGACCTTCAAAAAACAAGAATTATATTTTTATATTTTTCCTAATATTTTACAAAAAAAAAATTCACACAAATCGGACCAGTAGTTTATGATTTTGTTTTTCCCGCCATAGTACGGCGTACGGACGTACATTTGCAAATCTTTTTAAAAAAATGAGTTTAGAAGAATTGTGTAGTTTTGAGATAATTTACAAGCTCAAATTAGTTAAGTGTATTCTAGTCGGTAACTTTTTTGGCAAAAAAAATTCCTTTCTTTTTTTTCTTTTCAGTTACATCTGTTTTTACACGTTTTTTTTACACGCTTTTGATATAACACGGTTGAGGAAAAAAAATTGATTCCGTTTTTAAACGATTGCATTCGAAATAGCAAGGTTAAAAATATAAAAAAAAATTTACCGTTTACTTTTACAAATTTAAAAAAAGACATCGCTTTTTTAAATTTGTAAAAGTAAACGGTAAATTTTTTACGTCCTTATATTTATACTCCTTATATATAAATAAAATTTAGTAGGGATTTCATTTGTAATTTATGTTTATAGAGTTTAATGTGCCTATATTTTTTAGTCTTAGCTTGATTTTCAATAAGATTGGTTGTGTTGTGTTGTGTTTATTTATTTTTTATTTTAACGGTTTTACGGATTTCGAACTAATCCCCTTTTTTACTATGTATAATATGTATTTTTTTACACGGTTTTGTTTGGAACGTATCTACCGTGTAAAAACAGATTTGGGTGTATTTATTATAAAAGCACTTCGTAGCCCAATATATAGATTTTTCCCATAGCTACTACATGCGTGAACATTGTCTTGATGGAAGAGCATAACAATTCAAATTGTCATTGAGTTATCAAACTGTACTCGTAATTGAATCGAGAACGTATTTTAATATTTCAAGCAAAACATCAGACTGCAACAAAATCAAGAAAATTATGTAAAACCAAAAATGTATTGTAGTTCCTTAGAAAAAAAAATTATTAGTGTCGGTAGGTAATATTAAATGAACTAATGAGGCTGCCATAAAATTTTGATATGATTTTAGAAACAGGTTATGCCACCCATTTTAAGTTAACCCTTTGCACTCGAGATCTACAATTATTATTACTATTTCTAATAAATTCACACTTGGGTATGCATATGATGTATTTTGTACAAGGTAGTATCAAATTCACACCTCGCTCTCCCTACAAAGTAGTTCTTTTGGAAATAAGTTGATTTGTATATTGAATTTAATAGTGGACGCCCAGCTTAACAGATAGCTCTGTTTGTATATACATGTATTGTTATATTTTATGCGTTATAGATTATGGTTTTCTCTTTACTCTAAGGTTTTTTCGGCATTATGTCGGTAATTTCTTTGAGAAATGAGAACCTATTTCAATTTTTCATTCTTTTGTGTTCCACCGCATCACATTATAAACTAGTAGAATAGGCTAATATAACAAAAAGAGCAAATTTTACATCTCTTTCCCTTAACAGGAAGCTACAACAAAACATAATGAAAAATAGGCGCACCAGGTACACATCTTGGTAGTCTATGGACTATAATGCACATGCTTATGTATTAACTGTGAAGCGGCGATCTGCATTCGGCAGCCTTTGAAAAATCTGTCATTTTGTAAGTAATGGCAAGCGTTACTAATGTTAACAAAATATTTTACAAATATCAATATCGGAAAATTGAGATGTTTTATAAATGTAAATAACTGTAACAGAATTAATAAACACAAACTACATCGAAGGGAGAGCAAGCTGTCAATTTATTACGACTTGTTTCACATTACAAATCTGGAATGCGAAAAGTGAAATTATTAAGTAATAGAAAAGTAACGGATAAGTAAACGGTAGGTTGGAATGAGGGTGGTCGTAGTTATACAAATTCCGTACATATTCGAAGTACATATTTATTCTGCACGTACACTTAAGAAATGGAAGAGATATGTGTGGAAGCACAAAAAACTACATCGCATGGAAAGGAAGGTGTGACTTAATATAGGACTGTTGCTCAACTACATTTTAATAAAGTTTTTCTAAGATATGGAAAATGTGACTTTGAAATTTATGAATTTTGACCATGATTTTGACAAGTCAGCTCAGTAGTTACTGAAATGGCTTTAATTTATTATATGGCCACCATAATACGGCGCGTCGCACGGCGCACAGTGGGACGTGTAGTGAAAATGCTGTGCCAAAAATAAAAATTTCGATAATTAAATTTTCCATTTTTTAATCGTAGTTTATTAACCAACTAGTAATAAACAAAAGTCCTTTTTCAAGGAAATCCCGCCCATTAAAAATTATACCTGTTGAAAATCAAAGTCATTAAAAACAAGCTCTTCGGAAATTTTATCGTCATACGTTACGTAGTTATTGGAAAGTTTAATAGTG
This sequence comes from Sylvicola cinctus, assembly GCA_963854165.1. Lineage (NCBI taxonomy): Eukaryota > Metazoa > Arthropoda > Insecta > Diptera > Anisopodidae > Sylvicola > Sylvicola cinctus. The sequence continues at coordinate 30,837,761 of OY974082.1, forward strand.
AATACAAATATTTAAAACGCTAAATTCATTTTAAGGTATGTACTTTATATTTCTAACTATCTTAAGATAAATAAATGAAACAATTAAAAAAAAATTCATTTTATAAATATCATTTATGATAAAAAATGACTTTTCGATGTGATTTTCAGTACAACATTTTTGAATTCAAAACTGATTAAGTATCTTCCTGTTTCCAGTGCACAACAGATATTTCCCTTTCCACAACACCAGTGGCGTAACTAGGGTGCCGCAGGCCCCGCGATCGCGGGGGGGCCCTTTAAAAAAAAAATGAATCAGGGGGCCCGTATAAAAATAACAAAAAAACATTCTTGTACCAAATCGCTCAGTTTTGGTCAGTTATGAAAAAATTCAGATATATCATATAACCCATTTCCCATGCATCAATATAATATTCTATGTTACAATTTAGATTTTTATTTCGAGTTTGCTAAATGCTAGGTTCGTTTTAGCAAAAGGATCATAAAATGAAATATATGCTTAAGATTCATTTGTCCCACAGCAGATTGTAGTAATATTCGTTTATTTATGCGTCCGTCTAACAAGATGGGCCCTTATATTTAGTTAAACAAAGTATCCTTTATTGCATCGGTTCATCAACAGACTGTAGTAATCTTAGTCTACCCTTATTTTATATGTTTATATTATTTATGTTTAGAATATTGATTTAGAGGTCTACAGTTGTTTCCCTTTCGTTAAAATTTAGTTTGAAACAAAAAATATCACAAATATTGCAATCTAAAGAATTAAATTTAATTCGGGCCTATGATATTTAAAGGACTATTTCAAATAAATTTGATGAATATCGGAAAAATTTCAGTAATTTTTTGAATAAATCAAAAAGTATATTGAAACAATTGCGAGTTTCGCCTGAATTTAAAAGTAAAAGAGTGAGAATAGTGAAGTGACCCTTCGATCAATTTTTTTAAAGATCATCGATTTTTGAATGAAACAATAATATTTGAAGTCAATGTTTTTAACAGAATTTTAGATATAGTTTTAGGATAATACAGCGACGATTTGGGAGCATGTCTAAAATTTCAAAGTTTTTATAATTTTTATTGCCTGATAAACTGTTACCTTTAAATAATAACACTAATAATTAGATACCAACTCTAACAGATTAATTCAAAAGTACAATACCGTCATTAGCTTTGCTTTCCCAATACAAATTTTATTATACAAACATAAATTTAGCAACGATATATAAGAAGCCACATCCATTTTAGATTTATATCATCATATAATGAAGTAATATACGTTTTTATTCTTTTTTTATCCATTCCCATAACATCTGCTAGTGCTGAATGATATTTCAAAAAGTTAAAAATCTAAATTATTTAAGAAAATCTATGTCGCAAAATAGATTACGTTTTCAATTTTAGCGATTGAGGCTGAAAAATCTAAGAAAATTGACATCAAAAATGTTTTTAATTATTATTATTTCCTATAATTTCTTTCTTATATTTTCAATAATAATATTAACCAGAAACCTTTGTTTTTAGATTTTTATTTATTATGTCTTAAAATAAAAAAAATGTTTTGTTGCAATACAATTAAATATTATTGTTATGAAAATTGTGTTTTAATATGCATTCTTATTATGTAGTAAGATTAAAAAAAATTTCAACTAATTTCTGAGAGTCAGGCAAACATTGCGGGAGGGCCTTTAATTTCTAGTTACGCCACTGCACAACACAAAATACTAAACATCAATTTAATCAAAGAAGAAATTCGATCGGCGTCACTTTATACTTTATACACACAATGATTTCGTTTGGTTAGAAAAGCAAAATTCAAATCATATGGAAAACCACTGCATGTATAAATATTCCTAATCCAGTGTTCAAATGCCGTGTAGATATTTAATTATGGTGCGCTAAGTAAACGCGCACACAAATTATGCGCATATGGCTTTTATATGTATAATATATATGGTGCGCTTACTTAGCAGTTAGCACACCACATTTAAATACCCATTACGCACATCTATAAATGAGCCTATGACCGTACGACGCATTGATACTCTACACTAGCAAAGTATATCTAAATTTTCTTCAGGATTTATATCGGATATGTGTATTGTGTACGCGTTGCGCTTCTTTGCATAAGAAAATGTAAATTTTTGTTAAAATTTCTAATTGTGTGTGTGATTCTCGCTCAAAAAACAGCAAAAATAATATTTCTTCTCCCAGCACGCCGAAAACTTCTGATCGGGTATATATTCGCATACCTCTGTGGTTCTCAGTTTTCTTTCGTCTCTACATTCTACCATATGTGTAGTGTGTACCGAATATTATATGCATAAATTTCTTGGAGATAAGAAAAATGTATTTTCCCACGTTTTATATGCAAAATTACCTGCTACGTATACCAATATGGTTATACGTATTATCGGTATTAGGTTCTTTTAGTAAATAGTTCTTACCAAAGATGCCAGAAGTTTTGAAACAATTCTGCTAGATTGGGAAAAAAAGAATGCTAAATTATGCTAAATTGGGGAAACAATAATGCTGAAGTGGAATACTTTTTCGGTTACTTTGTTGAGTACCTTTTTTCTTTTTTTTTGCATCTCACTTTTGCCAATACTTTTTACGCTAATGTTTTCCGTTATTATTTATATGTAGTATCTACTGTACTCGTATTTAAATGAACACATTATTGGGACTAATTTTTAGTTTTATTGCACATCGAAATCCGAATCCATGACATACTCAAATACTTCCTTGCTGCCCATCATTTCAAGCATATCATCCGGAACATCATAGTTCGAGCAAGAAACGTCCTATCCTGCAACCGATTCCTCACTTTGGTTTTCACGATATTCATTGTTCTAAATAGGCGCTCCACGTCTGCTTTCGAAATTGGCAGAAGATTAGTAGCAGAATTCTGTTTACTGTTATCTGTTACTTTGCCAATGATCTTTTACTTTTTACACTTCTTTTTTCTATTTTGCATTTATCTGTTTCCTACTTCTTACTCATCGAATGTTCATCGAGTTCCATACTGTACATTTTAAAACACAACATGAAATAATGAATTTGTGCTATTTGTTAATTATAATTTGTGTATATGTGGTTTTTATGTATAAATTGTGTAATAATAAATGTTAGAAAATTATATATCGGAAGACCTTAAGATGGTCATCTTAAGTAAATGGATTAGTGAGTACTTAAAACATAACATAATGATAAAAATTATGCATCGAACATTGAATATCAATTATTCACATTAAATTTATTAGTCTAAAACAGAGGGAGAAGGCGGGATAATAGTTTGTATTGTGTAATATGTCATGTATGTCTATAATGGCACACTCATATATACTGACTCAAAGGAAACTATTCAGACAGCCATTTTTCATAATCTGGAAGGGAAAAGCAATAAAAATCGAATTATGGGCACATAATCATTATTATAGTAAAAAATCGTTTTGGTTTCCTCTACTTTATATTAATATATATTATATATTAATAATTATTTTTGGACTAAAATTGTTTAATATAGTGGCACATAAATTTGTGTCATGAATAATTTTTTTAATAAATGCAATTACATTTTATTGGGCGTCGATTTTTATCGAAGTAAAATCTTCTTTTACAGGATGAAATTTTCTTCGCACAATTAATTGACCCATATTAACAACAGCAATTTAATATTCAAGTAATTAATATGATAAATGCATGTATATTTCTGTATACTCATATTATATATTTGTTCGATATAGTGAATATACTTATTTAGATGTGGAGGTTTGTGTACAATTTGAAATTTAGCTAATATTCAATATATCTATTTTAAGTATATTTATGCGGTACAAACAAAAGATATTTTGCATTATGTAGTATAATGTGTACGCAGCGCCGTCTTTTATATGTTCAAAATACCAGTACGGCGCGCATGCGCAATACTTTCAATGCTCTCTGCGCAATTAAAATTTTCATATGGGCATTCTGGCTGCTGTGACGGCAGCCACACGACTGCGAGAACTGACTGCCGCCTGGCAGCCAGGCGTATTATCGGGTAATACAATATACGTATACGATCCGATATTGAATGAGGGGCTCTATGTATACTAATATGATAAGTGATTGACAGAGCGGCTCTGATGATAAATATAGTGATTTCAATCACCGGTTATATAATTTTTTGAGAACATGCTGTGATATCCCGATCAGAAGTTTTCGGCATGCTGGGAGAAAAAATATTATTTTTGTTGTTTTTTGAGCGAGAACCACACACACAATTAGACAAGTGAAATGAAGAGCTGTTCTCAATAATAGGTTCAGTGAATAACGTTACAACTCTAATATTTTGGTCTACTTTTGTACCCGCAAAAATGTTATCCAAATCCAGCCAGTTAGATTTAAAATTATTATTATCTAAACTGGTTGAATCAATGTATTTTTTTATTTGAAAATTCCTGCATATTTGCGTTATTAAATTTTTATGTCTGGGTAACACGTGAATTTTGACGTCCTCAGACTGCATTTCTTTATTTAGTTTGTTAATAATGATCAAAATATATTCCAGAGCTGGCGCATCACAGCCATTTCTGATGCTGAGTTCATCTCTGAAGATTATGAAGTCTTCAGAAAGGATCGGCCTGTGCAACTTCTGCTACTCAGCGAGGTAGTAGAGTCTTTGTTGCTGTCAAAAGGGGTTTCTTTGTGTCACATTTGGACGACTTCAGGCAGGAGCCTGATTTTGGAAGTCCACATGTGTCTTTGAAATTGAAGACTCAGTTTGTACATATTTTTGTTGTTTACCTGCAACCAAATATTTTGTTTAACAATTTTGAAAACTTAATAAAAGGAATCTTAATATTAGTAATAAGATTAGTAGTGTGGGATCAGATGACATCGTTCTTGTTTGCGGCGATTTCAATTGCCACATTGTATGGATTGAAGTTAATGGTTCTCTGGTGCCAACACAATTGTGTTCGCCTAAAGACCATCTTCTAGTCGATGCAATGTGTGATTTGGGATTGCAGCAGTACAGTGGCGTTTGTATTCTCAAAAAAAGTAGAAAAAGTGTAAAGTTTTGACTTACTGCAAAATTAAGAATCCAGTACAGTAAGACTACATACTTGGAGACTTTATTTTAGAGCGCGTGAATACAATTCTTGATCTTGGTGTCCTTTTTTCCTCTGATCTATCTTTCTCTACTCATATAGACTCAGTTGTGACTAAAGCCCGATCAATGATGGGTTTTGTCATAAGACAATCAAAGGACTTTTAGGATCCTTTGACTTTTAAGTCACTATATTGTGCACTTATCAGGTCGCAACTGGAGTATGCATCTGTGGTATAGGGGACCAGTACTCTTCGTGACATAAAGAGAATAGAAATGATCCAGAGGAAATTCCTATGGTTTGCTTTTAAAAGACTGTTCCCTGGTAGCATAGTTCCTCATTATGATCAATTATGCTTACATTTCGGTTTGCATTTGCTAGATGACAGAAGACATGTTGCCTGGTCGAATTAATTGTGATTAGTTTTCTGAGTTAATTGTTTTTAATACACCTCCTGAATCGCTTATTCATCGAGAGCTTGTACATGTACCATTCTATCGCACGAATTATGGTTTGAATGAACCAATCTCTAAAGTAACGCGTTGGTTAAATTCAGTCTCAAAGGCATTTAGTCCTAATATATCTAAAAGATCGTTTAAGGATAGTGTTTTTATGATTTCTCTCACAGGCGTCATAACACTCGATTTCCTAGTAATAAGTTTTGAATTCTAGAGTAAAAATTATGAATTGTTTGTTTTTCCTTTCTTTTAATTTCACTACCTACATTGTAAATTTTGTTTCATTATGGTAAATTACGTTTTGTAATGTTTTTGACGAAAATAATAAATAAATATTTTCCAACAATCTGAAAGTAACTTAGGCGTATTTTCAACGCGAAAAAAATCGCGGTTCGCGAAGAAATTGACTTTTAATAAGATTTACTGCGGAAATCAATTTTCTGTATTTTTTTTGTAAAACATCGCGAATAATTCCGCGATTTTCTGCGAAACTAACTAAAATATATATTCCTAAACGACTGTGTGAGTATATCTTTCAATCAAGCTAAAACAGACAACAGGATCGCTATGAAATTATATACACGTATTCGCCAACATTCTGAAAGCAACTTAGGCGTGTTTTCAAAGCGAAATAACCTCCGAAAAAAATTGCGGTTCACGACAAATTGTACTTTTACCAAAAATTATTGCCGGATTTCAATCACGCTAAAAGTGACAGAAGGAAAAAAATCTCGGTTCTTCAAAAAAATTACTAATTACATAAGTGAAAATTTCGCTATTTTCTGCGGTTATTTTTTATAATCCAATATAAAAATTCAGACGACGGTGAAACTATAAACGGAATGTCTACGATATTTTACACACGCATTTGTCAGCATTCGAAAAGAAACAAAGGACTTTTTCAAAAGCGAAAGAAACGCGAAAACCATGAAAAATCGCGGCTCATGAAAAGATTGACTAATTCCTAAAATTATTTCGGAAATCGATTTTTAAGTGTTTCTTTTTGTAATAAACACCTTGCGAAAAATTCCGCTATTATTTTTACTATCAATCAGTAAATAGTATCAAAAAAAGTGGTATAGAAAAAACTACATCGCAGGGGGTATGAATTTATACACGACTGTTGCTTAACTACGTTTTAATAAAGCTTTTCGGAGATATGAAAAATGTGACCTTGAAATTTATCAATTTTGACCTTGATTTTTGTCCAAATTAGTCCAAATTAGTACTTTTTTGTGATAAGCAATAATGTGGAAAATTATAATTTTTTAATTAACTATTTTCATTATAAAAAAATGACCTTGCGTTTTAAAATGACCTTGCAATGTTCTGCAATTTAGTCCTATAAAATGTAATGTGAATTCCGATCTTGACCTTGAAATGTTCTGCAAGTTTTCTTATCATATTTTATCCTACCATAATCTGAATTTGTGATATTGTGTAAGGTTTCTGAGATCGAAAAGTGGGGTTTGTCTTTGACCACCCCCTTTTTCGTCAGAAGGAGGATCTAGCGAGATATAAGATATATGCAGTTTTATTTAGAATGCATTTGTCTATAATACGGCACACGGCGTACGGACATATTGTACATTTGCACATTTTTTCTCGATCACTTTTTTGGACTCAGGGGGTGTCAAAACGAGTTTCTACATCATCAACTTCTTTTTCAAAAACACCAGTGAGAACACCATTGCAGTGAAAAACAGTGCACCACCGCCGCTGGAGTTCTGTGAATACAATTTTTTCGTTTCATATACAGATTTTTTAAAAGTTTGTGTTGAAGTTGGCAAATGTGATAGCTCTAAAACTGTTTTTTTCATAAGGGAAACTTGCGTCCTTTTTAAAAAAAACGTTTATGATATTTATAATCTGACCATATCGTCTTATATTGCAAACATCTTTCATGCACTATGTCATAAAAATCATTGCCAAAGCTGAATAAAATGGCAGCATTTTCAGTTTAAGCTTAACTCATGGGGAACTGAAACATGAGAATCTCATCACCAGGTCTTGTAAGGGGGCTCAAAGAGTATTTTGAAACAAATTTTAGAGCTTAGGTATGCTTCTGTATATAGAATGAAATTACTCCCTTACGGATTTGCTTAAGAATAAAAACTTGCAAAACCTACACGACGTATACCGAAAAATCCGATATACAGATAAAGCCTTAGATCCGCTAACAGATCTTATTTTGCACTAAAAATCCGACTCTGAAAGTCCGGAAACCTCAAGACTTTTCACATCCGTATGATCCCGACACCACTTCTGCAACGACAATGTCCCGTGATTTTCTTAAAACTGCATACAACAATTTTCAAAAATACGGGCATGGAAGTTGCAGAATTCTTTTGCATTGATGCCACTGGGTCACTAATACGGCCCATTTAAAATTTCTTTCAACCAGAAAAGTCTTATTTCTCAAGTAAGAAGGTGAACCAGACAAAACCTAAGCATTATTTACTCTTTGCAGGAGTAATAAGACTACCACTCCAATATAGTTCTAGCGCTGGAAATCCGTTGCTGGCCCTTCTTTAATGAATGGGTCTCCGATAAAAGTCACCTACTAATGACAGCTTCTATGCAGGCTTTCAATGCTTTAGATTACTTCGATTATTTGAACTTGCTTCATTCGAACATCGGCAATAATCAAATCGTTCTGACAATCCTTCTATCCATCAGTTATGTGGCGTTCATTTGATGAAGAATTTAATAAATGACACAACCCAATATAGTGAATTATGTTTTCAAACTTCCGACTTACAAATCTTTGTTGACATGGTGTCGGTATTTTTTTGTTGTTCTTTTGAGTCAATAATGCAGTGCATTAAATAACTCATTATCATTCCTCGTAAATTCCTCGTAAATGTATGATATGAATAAAATGATGTGTATTTGAAGCAAGTTTGGCGCAGATTTGAGCATGTAAATTTTTCAGTGTTGTATATGATCTTATGTGATCTTATAACGCGAGCGGTTGTGTGGTGATGAGTATTGATTTACCGATTTATCTTGATTTATTTTAATTATTTCTAATCAATGATAATTTCTGTTCAATTTTTCGGTCATTTTATTATATAACTAGTTTTTCGTTTTAAATAAAATGTAATTCAAAGTATATTTAATCATTGTTAAAACCAAAGTGTGAAAAAGTGAGTTGTTATTTTTTTTTATGACGTTCTTGGTTACGTATTTAAACAAGTGGTGACAGCGGAAGCTGAAAGTGTAAGCAGTTCCTAGTAAAATCTGCACATAACATCTCTTACTTCGGAGCCTTTTGGTATTCCAGTTGGAACACAGTTAGTAATGTTTTTGTTTTAAGAAATTATAACTAGTTCTAATCTAGCAGTTAACCAGTAAGCACATAGTGCTCGATGCTGTTTATTAATAAGTTCTCAATAAAAATCGGGCATAGCTTGAAGTAATAAATAATTTTTTGTTGTGTTTTCATTTATACACAAACTTAATTTATACACAAAATTCCAAAGACAAATTAAGTTAAAGAAAATAGAAGTCGGTAGATGGTTTTATATATATTTTGCATTAATGCATGGTAAAATAAATTTAATTTTTTTTACAAATTTCCAATGAGATAATTAACAAGAAATAAAAATAAAACTACATCGCAGGGAGAGCGAGGTGTGAATTTATGTATGACTGTTGCTTAACTACATACATAAAGCTTTTCGGAAATATGAAAAATGTGACCTGTGTGAAATTTCTGAATTTTGACCTTGATTTTTGTCCAAAATTGGTACTTTTATTGAGATTATCAAAAATGTAGAACATCATAGCACACTAAAACACACAGTATTTGAATTACACATTTTTATTATAAAAATATGACCTTGAGTTTTCAAAATTTAACCTTGAAATGTTCAGCAAGTTTTCTTATTTTATTTATTCCTACAATAATGTGTAAAAAAAATTTCAAAAATATTTAGTGTTTCTATTATATCTTCGGGATATAGGATATATGCAGTTTTGTTTAAGATACCTTGAAGATTAATTGTTGTGGAAATGAAAAAAATCGTAGAACCCATTTTTGAGCCCTTATACGTAAAAAAATTCTCTTGGCAATAACTTGACCTTGATGGATCTGACCTTGAAAAATCGAAGAAGTTATTTTTATATTTTTGGCTAATACTTTACAAAAAAATTTCATAAAAATCGGTCCAATAGTTTAGGAGTTTTTTTTTCCACAATAGTACGGCGTACGGACGTACTTTTGCATTTTTTTTTCTATTCCACTTTTTTGGACTCAGCGGGTGTCAAAACGAGTTTCTGCATCATCAATTTTTTTCCGAAAAAAGTCGGATTTCAAATATTTCTATATGCCATCGCAGTTCGTCAGTTCTTCAGATTGAGAGTTCTTGATTTCAGCACTTCGTTAGTTCTTAAGTTCGTCAATACGTCAGTTCTTTAGCAAGTCATACGTCAATAAGTCATGCATCAGTACGTAATACGTCAGTTTGAGAGTTGAAACGCCAGAACGTCATACGTGAGTTCGCCAGTTCGTCATACGTCGGTCCGTCAGTTCTTCAGTTGGTCTGTTCTTGAGTTCAGCACTTCGTTAGATCTTGAGTTCAACAATTCGTTAGTTCTTGAGTTCAGCACTACGTTTGTTCTTTAGTTCGTCAGTACAAAAAACATAAGACAATTAGTCATACGTCATACGCCAAAAAGCCATACGCCAGTGCGTCATAAGTCAATAAGTCATACGTCTTACGTCAGCTCGTCAGTTCTTCAGTTTGTTAGTTAAATTCTTGAGTTGAATTCCTAAAATTATTTCGGAAATCGATTTGGCAGTGTTTCTATTCGTAAGAAAAAAATTAAAAATTGCGACAAAATTCCGCTATTTTGAGCAATACTTCAATCAGGCTGAAACTGTAAATGGGATCGAAATTTTATACACGTGTTTTTCAACATTAGAGAAGTATTTTGGAAACGCGAAAATAAATCGGTAAAATTGCGGAAAAAATCGTGGGCCGCGAGAAAATGATAGCGAGAAATTATTTTCCAGTTTTTGATTAGTAAAAAACAGCTCACGAAGAAATCTGCCAATAACTTCGCGATTTTCCGCGATAGTGAAGTTCGTCTAATATACAAAAATTTATAAGATCCTGTAAAAAACAACTCGTCAAAAAATTCGAGCGTAATTCTGTGGTTTTCCACGATTACGGTTTTATAGTAAAAAACATTTATAATCACATCCGATGCGGAAATTTCAGAAACGAGGGAAAAAATAAAGTTGCTAAATTTTTGTTGCGTTTTCTTTTATGAAGTTGAAAGTTATTTAGAAAAAAGAGAAAAAATGATACGAAATCGAAACCATTGTAAACAAGCAGCACCATGAAAACATAATTCTGCATAATATTTGTCGTTTTCAATCTTTAATTTGATTACAATACATAAAAACTTAAAAAATAGACATTGTTTTATCAAATATTTATGATATTAAAGATTACTAAAAACGGTTATAGAAACATCTTGTGGTCGAGCAGGGCACGGGTTCTCCAATAGTCTAATATATAAATCTTAAACGACTATGTATGTATATATATTTAGTAATTAATCACGGTAAAACTGACAATGGGATCGCCACGAAATTTAACACACGTGTGAAAATTAAGAAATACCTTGCGAAAAATTCCGCAAAAATTCTGCTATTTTCGGCGATACTGTCAGTCATTCTGAAACTGTAAAAGGGCTGACCCAATTAATAATAACGTAATATATTCAATTAACCACTTTTAACTGTATTAATTCGTCTGACAACGTGACATTGAAAACATTAAATTCACATCCCTTCTTCTTCCACATCAAAATTTTAAACAAAAAAAAAATCGTAAAGACATGATAAAATATATATTATATAATATATAAAATATATTTTTATTAAAAACTATCCTCAGCCCATTATCTATTTGCTTTGCATTTTCCTTCATAACTTTCCGAATAAAAAAGCATTTAAACCCCATCATTTGCCGTCGAGTTACCTAACAATAGCCCTGTTGTGTTATCTCAGCAAAATACTGCATAAGATTATGCTGAAGCATATGAAGCTAGTTATCGGAAAAAAACCTACTCCCATTTATTAATTTGTTTAATTTCAAAGTAGTTACACATAAAATGGCGCAGTCAGTAGGATATCTATCAAGAGAAAAGATATCCAGTGATTCGAAAAAATAAATAAATTTATGTATAAGTGGGAAACAACGTGACTAAAGTGAAATTCACTGGTCGCGAAGAAACAACACAATAACAAAATACAAACTTAAAAATCAAGTGTGAAACAAAGGTGTGTGTTTTTGCAACTAACATGTTTGCTAGTTATCACTTTTATATGAAACTCACAGATTAAGTATTTATTTCTTGACTGTCCTAGAGAGTTGAGTTAAAAAATAAGCTTTATTTTGTGCTTAGGTTTGTCTACACTTTTTTTTAGTTTTGTTATAATATAATATTATAGTTGTACTGCTTGGAATATTTGAAATAATCTCGATTTAACATAATATATGTTTTAATTTTAATTATACATATGTACGTGCATTTCTTTTATAATTGCACTTTCGTAGTATTTTTTATCTTTCTTCTGAAATATATCTTTCAACTTTATAAAAGGAACAAAAATTTTGCAACTTTATTTCGTTTTTTCCTTCGTTTATGAAATGTCCACATTGAATGTGATTATAAAAAAATCTTTACTAAAAAACCGTAATCATGGAAAACCACAGAATTATGTTTAAATTTTTTAGCGAGGTGTTTTTTACAGGATCGTATCAATTTTTATATATTTGACGAACTACACTATCGTGGAAAATCACGGAATTATTCAGTAGTTTAGTTTTGGTAAAAGTAATTTTTTTCGCGTACCGCGATTTTTTTTACGGTTTTTGGCGGTTTATTTTCGCATTAAAAATAGCCCTATGTTACTTCTAGAATTTTAGCAAACACGTGTGTATTATTTCGTGGCGATCCTGTTGTCAGTTTTGGCGTGATTGCATACCAAGTATATATACATGCATTAGTTTAGAAATTTATATAATAGACTAGCGGAGGAACCCGTGCGCTGCTCGGACACAACATGTTGTTTTCTTAAAGCGTTTTTAGTAATCACTTATATTCTTTAATATCAAAAATACTTCATAAAAGAATGTTTATTTTTCAAGTTTTTATGTATTGCAATGAAAGTAAAAATGGAAAACGCTGACAATTATTATGCAGAAATTTGTTATTATGGTGCTGTATGTTCATAACGGTTTCGATGTCTTAGCATTTTTTCTCTTTTTTCTGAATAATCTTTCTACTTTATAAATTATTATTATTATTATTATTATGAGTGTTGAGGTAGGAGCTATATGTAGCCCAAGGCACTGAGACACTATCCATTGTACCCAGACCTCACTCTGAATTAAATTTCCATTTCTAGGCTTTTAAAGTAGCCTAGTATGGTTTTCAGAGTATATTGTGTTAGTTCGCTCGGAGGGCACATCTGCTTTCCCAACGCAACTTCTCTATGATTGCTTAGTGCTACGCAGTAGCATAGGATGTGAAGAGTATCCTCTGGAGCAGTGTTGCAGAAACGGCAATCTGCTGAAGGTACCAGTTTCATTTGATGGAGATTAAAGTTGAGTGCACAATGGCCTGAGAGTAAACCAGTTGCAACTCGTAGATCCTTTTTTGAAATTTCATAGATCTCCTTTGTCCATCTATGATTTGGATGTAGGAGCAGTTTGGCCCTACGGAGACCCGAAATGTTGTTCCAGTGATTGATGTGTTCCATCTTTATGAATTTGTTTATGATGTTCCTGGTATTCGATTTAGATGGAGGACATGTGGGAAAAGGGCCTATGAATTTCATAGACGCCGCTTTCCTTGCAAGTGAGTCTGCTATGGTGTTGCCCCTACACGACGAATGTCCTGGGACCCAAGCTACGGTGAGACTTGTGTGAAGTGCGAGGTTGTTTAATTGTTGTCTGCATTCCGATAAGAGTTTGGATGCACAGTTCCTTGATTGCAGAGCTTTTATCAGAGCCTGGCTATCACAGAAGATAACTGTTTTTGAGCCAGGTTTGATGCTACGCTTACTACATTCTACGGCACATAATGTCATGGCAATAGTTTCTGCCTGAAAGACTGACATGTCGTCCCCTAGCGGAATAGAGATTCTTCTTCTGGGTCCGTATATGCCTGCACCTGATCCCGTAGGTGTTTTCGAGCCATCCGTGTACCAGATGGCCTTGCTTACAGCTAGCATCGCCTTGCTGTAGCTGAGCCACTCATTCTTTGGAATGATAAGTGTGAGGAATTTCCTGTCTAGTATGGTTTTCTTCTGCAATAGATCATGGAGTCCAATCTCTAGTGGAGTTCCCTTGAATGTGTTGAGTATTCCTAGGTGGCCAGTAAGGTCCCCCTCTTTTAGGTTCATTGATTTTGTGATGTTCAGCAACTGAAGAGCTGCCGTTGCCTGAAGGTGTATATGTAGCGGAGGAATCCCCATTAAGGTTTCCATTGCTGCAGTGGGGCATGTGCGGAATGCTCCAGTCATCAAAAGACAGGCGGGTCTTTGAGTTTTCTGGAGGATGGCAGTGCCAGTTACTTGTTTTGTTTTGGGCCACCATATTTGACAGCCATAAGATATGGTTGGGCGGACGATTGCTTCGTATATCCATTTTATGATATTAGGTTTAAGCCCCCATCTCTTTCCAACCATTTTCTTAGTGATCCACAAGGCACGTGTTGCCTTTGCAGTGATGTTGGTTATGTGAGTGTTCCAAGTGAGTCTCTTGTCTAGAATCAGTCCAAGATATTTCACTTCGTTGCTCAGTTGAAGGGGTGAACCGTTCAGGTTAAGCGATAGAGTGTTGATATTATTTCGCTTGGTGAATGGAATTATGTGAGTCTTTGTCGCATTGATTGTAAGGCCTTGTTTTGTGCACCACATCCATGTAGTGTCCAGCGCGTACTGCATGCGTTCCTTGATGGTCGCCTCGTATTTGCTTTGGATTAGAATAGCTATGTCATCTGCATACCCTATGGCCGTGATTCCATCTCCAGCTAGGATTTCTAAAAGTCCATCGATGACCAGGGACCATAATAAGGGCGATAAAACTCCCCCTTGGGGACATCCCTTTATGGCCCTGATGGTAACCTTATTCCTTATATCACCGGTGGAGATTATGCGGGAGCGAATCATATTCATAATCCATTTAATGATGTGGTGGTTTATGTGTTTGTTTCTTGCAGCGTGCCTGATTGATTCATAGCTTGTGCAGTCAAAGGCGCCCGAGATGTCTATAAAGGCACCTAGAGTTATGTCCTTTGCCGCATAAGTTTTCTCAATTGTGCTCGTAATTGCGTGAAGGGCTGTAATTGTGGATTTGCCTTTCTGGTAGGCATGTTGAGTCTTGTGGAGTGGCATATCCTTAAGTGCCTCTTCTCTTAGGTGGTGGTCAATGATCTTTTCCATTGTTTTAAGCAAACATGATGAAAGACTGATTGGCCTGAAGGATTTCGCTAGATTGGACTTCTTGTTGCCCTTCGGAATGAAGATCACATTCGTTTCTTTCCAGTGTAGCGGGATGTGGTTTAACGAGAAACTTGCATTAAACATATCCATCAGAATTGGAGTAATGTGCGGAAGTCCCTGTTGGAGTAGTGCTGGGAAAATTCCATCCGGACCTGCAGCCTTGTAGGGCTTAGAGGTCATGACTGCCCACTCTACTGATGCTTTGCAGAAAAGCCTAGCCGCAAGCCTATCTCTGGTGACGCTTTTCTTATTAGGTGTGTGCCAGTTGTGGTTACGTTCTTCTTTACTGATTAGCTGGCAGTCCGGAAAGTGTGTTTGTAGGAGGAGTCTATTGGTTTCCAGTGGTGTTTTCGTAAAAGAACCGGGTCCCATCTCAATGGAGCATGGGCCATTGTCGTGTTCTTTTGCTAGGATTTTCTGTAATCTAGCGGCTTGGGAAGTGCTTTCGATCTCATCCGAGAATGTTGCCCACGTTTTCTTCTTTGCTTCTTCTATGTGGTATTTGTAGGATTGTAGTGCTTCATTATATTGAGCCCAGTTGCCCGACTTCTTTGCTCTATTCCATTGTTTTCGTACAAGGGATCTCATTTCCTGCAAGGGCTGGTTCCACCAGGGTTGTTTCCTGTTAGAAACCCTCTGTTTTAGTGGGCAGCAGGAGTGATAGGAGGAGATGAGCAAGTTTAGAAAATTGTTGCTTAGTTGTTCTAAGCCTTCTGGTGACTTCACAAGCTGAGGGAGTCCTGCCACACCGGCTTTAATCAAATCAGCGTACTCTGGCCATTTAGTATGCATGGGAACTCTGTTGATATTAGCCTGCTTTTGGCAGTTGCTTTCGATTGTGAAGGTGATGTGCATGTGGTCCGAGAAAGACATGTAGTCTGACACCATCCATTTTGTAAGACGATTGCCAACGAAGCCTCTGGAGAAGGTTAGGTCGAGAACTTCCTGCCTGATCGCATTGCGGAACGTTGGCTTGTCCCCACGATTATGAATTTCTAGGTTATTTGACAGAGCATACTCAAGAATGTACTCACCTCTAGCATTGGTGTCGGAGCTACCCCAAATCTTGTGATGGGCGTTGGCGTCACATCCAAGAATTAAAGGGAGCCCCTAATTCTTGCAGTGAGTAATGAGGTTGTCGACCTCTGGGGGAATGGCGTTTTCATTCCCTCCATCGAAGTACGCAGATGCAATAATGGTGTCTCTGCCTTGAGCAGCTGGGAGTTGGATAGTGACCAAGTCCTGTGTGAGAAAATTTTGGTGAACAAAGTATTTTAATTCGTTCCTAATTAGTGTTAGTGCTCGTGGCTTAATTGAATTGGTGTCATAGACACATTTACCTTGTTGCATGTTTAGTCCTTTGACTTGATAATTGTGTGCCCAGGGCTCTTGGATTAGCCCAAGGTCCAGGGACTCTTCAATAAACCTATTCACTAGCGCAGCCGAGGCCAGCTTAGCGTGATGTAGGTTCACCTGCACGACCTTGATGTTGTGGTCTGCCATATTGTCCCGATTGGTGGTGGAGCTCCCTAGTTGTCCTTAGCACCTTTGGAAGTGCTTGGAACAGCTGAGGGAGAGTTGCTGCCGTGTTTTCGTCGTCGTTCTCCAGCCCCAGGCGTGCTAGAACCGGACCGATGAGATTTGCTGGCCTGGGATCCTAGGTCTGTTTTAGCGCTAGGCGAGCTACGCCTTGAGCTTGGACAGGAACTGTGAGCATGGCGAGCGGTTGATGCCTTGGACTCCTCCTCAGTGGCTTTTTTGTTTAGCCTACTGTAGAGCATCTCGCTGTGGGATTGCGAGGGCTTCGATGCGGAGAGCCTATTGCGTAGGTCCCCTTGGGGAATTCGATTCTTAGCTGGGTCATTGCGCCTGGGAGGATTGCAAGGAAGAGGCGTCCTACCGACCTGCTTCCTTTTGTCCTCTTCGGGTTTACGCTCAGTCCTCCTAGGAAGAGGCGTCCTCGAGAGAGGAGAGACCCTTCGTCTCACGACTCAGAACTCTCCAGTGCTGAGGCTTCAGCTCTGGATTCTGAGTGCGGATGGCCTGGATCAGGTCATCATCCTGCATCTCCGCTGCGTTTGGGATCAGTCCTACCACGACTTTACCCTTGGTAACGTCCGCCTCGTAAATAACCTTTAGCTTGGCTCCCTCCCACGGTGTTAATGTGGGCACCGTCTCCTTCAACCAGTCGACAGTTGTTGCCGTCTTGCAGAGTAGGATAAGGAACCCTACTCTGTACAGACAATCCTGAAAGGCTGGTGGACCGTGTGTGGAAGTGCCATTCCAAATGGCGTTGGTGATCGCCTGTTTGGTGGCATCGAGTTGTTGCGTGGTGAGGAGGGTCTCTGGAAAAGACACGTCCATCACAGTCATCCTCATCAGGCCTACAACCTGACTGTAGAGGTGGGCATATTTGCTGCCCGACTGTGCCGGAGTTCGTTCCTCAGCAGATTGAGGCTGCTTGGGCTGCTTGCTCGGCCGAGACTCCGGGGTGACGTCATCTGACCTCTGTCTCTTTGTGGCAGGCTTTGTGGATGGGACGATGTCATCCGTTGATGGTTGAATGGCCTTGGCTCTGGCCGCTTCATAATCCATGCCAGCTGCCAGAAATCGCTTGATGCGTTTCCTAGCCGCCCCACTTAGTTTTGCAGTTGGAGTTGTGTGAATGGTCAAGCTGCTGGTGCTTTTTATCAGCCCCAGAACTTCACCAGAGGTTGTTTGCTGGTCACTTTGTGGAGGAGATTCACTGGTAATCTCCATCTGATCTGCGTCAGCTTCGTTGCGACATACTTTATAAATGGAAACACAAAAAAAAAAATTTGCAATTTTATTTCGTTTTTTTCCTTAAATTTCCGTATTGGATGTGATTAAAAAATTATAAAAAAATCTTTACGTTATAGTGAAAAACCACAAATTATGGTTGAATCTTTTGGCGAAGTGTTTTTTAAAGGATCGTATATCAATTATTATGTATTAGGAGAACTTCATTAACGCGGAAAGTCGCGGAGTTATTGACAGATTTCATTGTGAGGTGTTTTTTATACTATTTAAATACTGGAAAATCGAATCTCGAGATCAATTTCTTGCGGACCGCGATTTTTTTCACAGTTTTCTCGATTTATTTTCGCGTTTCCAAAATACTTTTGTTATGTTGAAAAAAAGTTGTGAAAAATTTCAGAGCGATCCCATTTACAGCATTTTTTGGATAAATATAGGTTATAGGATCGGAAATTTTTTGATGCAAATAATTGTTTTTAATTATCTATTTATTATTTTTGATAATAAATATTTATTTAATAATTAGTGACAAGGGAAAAAAGCGAAGGAATAATTATAGAATAGTGGGATTCGAACCCAATGGTATAGCGTAATTATTGAACCACCAGATCCTTTAAACAACTGGTCTAAAGGAAAATCCATTGTAAGTGGACCGTGGTGGAAAGTATTGTACACTGACGGCTCATTAACAGACGGCAATGCCGAAGCAGGGGTCTACATGGAGGGCTGCAATAAGGTAGTAGTTGCTTGGGTGCCGGGTCACAGCGGTAACCCTGGAAACGACATTGCTGACACTCACGCAAGTGAAGGGTCAGGAAACGTCTTATGTGGACCAGAACCTTGTATAGGGATCTCCTATCTAGGACTAAAACAAGAAAGGTATAAAGAACTGTCAAGATATTACTTAGATTATTGGTAGGAGTCAAACGAAAATATTTGTGGTGGGTCCCGATGCTAAGAGAACTAAACTCCTCTTAGTACTAAAACGCACAGACCTCAGGAATGTGGTGTCGATTGTGACGGGGCATTACCTACTGATCAAACATCTCCACAGAATCGGGGTTGTTGTGTAAAATTTGTTGTGAAGAGAATGAGTCGGCGGAACACTTATTGTGTGACTGTTCAGCTTACAATCAGATTAGACACAGAACACTTGGGGTACACATGCTGGATAGCACGGACCTCCCGCCACTTAACCTCGCCATGGTGACCAACTTCAAAAGAAGGACAAACCAGGAGAATGAGTGAGAGGGGCAGTCAGTTGATGTGATATCCAGGGATATAAAAAATAATATGCATAGTTGAAAGAAGGTGGTACAATGGTCCGAAGGTCGAAAAGCCCAGACCACATTTACATATTTTTTTTACTTTTACCAAAACTGATTGCTGGAATGGATTTGTCAGTATTAAATTAATAAAAGTTATTTCGCGAAAAAATCCGCCGAAAATATTGACTAATTCCAAAAATTATTTCGGAAATCGATTTGGCAGTGTTTCTCTTTGTAAGAAACGACTAAAAATTCCGCTATTTTCGCTCCGAAAATTTTCACACGTATTTTTCAGCATTTCTAAAGTTTATTGGAAACGCAAAAATAAATCGAGAAAACTGTGAAAAAATCGCGAGAAAACTATCGCAGGAATCGATTTTACAGTATCTGATTAGCCAATAACTCCGCGACTTTCTGCGGTAATGAAGTTTGTCTAATAAGCCAAAAAATTAGAGCATAATTCTTGTGGTTCTCCACAAATTCAGTTTTATATTTTTTTTTTATAATCACAATGCGGAAATTTCATAAACGAGGGAAAAAACGAAATAAAGTTTTTTTAATTTTTTTTGTGTTTTTTTTTATGAAGTATTTCAGAAGAAAGAGAAAAGATGGTACGAAATCAAAACCATTATGAACAAGCAGCACCATGAAATCAAATATCTGCATAATAATTGTTCTCAATTTTTACTTTCATTACAATATATAAAAACTTGAAAAATAGACATTCTTTTATCAAATACTAGCTGACCCGTCGCGCGTTGCTGCGTCTAAATTCTCAAAAAAGGAAATTCAAAAAAACTCGTGATAAGATTCAACTTACATACATATATGTACATTATGTAATTTTTATTGAAATTTAAACATTCAATTCAAACAATTGAAATAATATTTACAGTGATTGTTTATAAAGAAAAATTATTACTATAGCATTATTAACATATATACAGAGATGAACTTGTTGTTTTTTTTAAATTAAATAACAAAAAACATTGAATTGAAAAAGAAATAAACGCAAACAAAAATGTGAACGAAAATTAAATTCTATTCTGGAATGCTTGTGGATATACGATATTTTTGGTTTTTCCATCTGGTGCGTACATAAACAAATCAGAAGGTTTGCCAACACGTGAGCAGGCTACGTAGAGTTGGCCATGTGAGAAACATGGATTTTCCAAATCTAGTCCACATACTTCAAGGGATTGTCCTTGTGCTTTGTTGATAGTCATTGCAAAAGCGAGTCGGACCGGAAACTGCAAACGTTTGAATTCAAATGGCATATCTGTTGGGATCATTGGTACATTTTCACCTTTAAATTTTCCATTTAAAATAGTAGCTTCGATGATGTTGTTCATAGTCTGTTTCACTGAAAGTCTTGTACCGTTGCAAAGTCGAGGTGGATTAATGTTTCGAAGAAGAATGATAGGCACTCCAATTTTCAATGTTAAAATGTGTGGTGGCATACCAGGCAAATCCAGTGAATTCAAAAATTCTGTTGGATAATTGACAAATTCGTCTTGATTCATCACAGTATCGATGGACTTATACGTTGTCGTGCCCTGAACTATTATAATAGTTTTTCTGAAAATATCATGAAAATCCGTTCGGCAGTTTCTTGAATGGCACAATAAAAAAATTACGACTTTTCGGGTGGAAATCGGGTCCAAAAACGATGATCCGAGTCCTCGGGTCATGTACAACATTTTTTTCATTATAAACCTTATCGATTGGCATAATAAAAGTTTTTCGATTTTTCCGGTGGAAATCGGGTCCAAAAAGGAATATCGGGTCCAACTTCGGAAATAGCCCCCCGATTGACAAAAACCGAAACCTTCACACAAACCTTCCCGGGACTATTATATAGTATTTCTGAAAATTTCGTGAAAATCCGTTAGACAGTTTCTGAGTCTATTGGAAACAGACAAACATACATTCATTTTTATATATATAGATAGATAGATTTAAGATTTAAAAAATCCGTGAAATTTTCCACGACTCTCCGCGGAACTATCTATTATATACATTTCTGAACGACCGTGTGTGTATACCTTTCAATCACGTTAAAACTGACAGCACGAATCGCTACTAAATTTTACACACGTGTTTGCCAACATTCTAGAAGCAACATCTGCGTATTTTAAACACGAGAATAAACTGGAAATCGCGAAAAGAAACACGGTTTGCGAAAAAGTTTACTTTTCCTAATAAAAGAAACACCTCACGAAGAAATCAGCCAATAACTCCTCGATTTTCCGCGGTAATGTAGTTCGCCTAATATATAAATATTGATACGATCCTGCAAAAAACACCTCGCTAAAAATTCGAGCGTAATTCTGTGGTTTTCCACGCTTACGGTTTTATAGTAAAGTTTGTTTTATAATTACATCCAATGCGGAAATTTCATAAACGAGGGAAAAAGCGAAATAATGTTGCTAAAATTGTTTTGTGTTTCCTTTTATGAAGTTGAAACATATTTCAGAAGAAAGAGAAAAAAATGCTACGAAATCAAAACTATTATGAACAACCAGCACCATTAAAACCAATTTCTGCATAATAATTGTCATCGTTTACAATTTTTACTTTGATTACAATACATACAAAGTTGAAAAATAGACATTATTTTATAAATTTAATCCGCTAGTATTATATATTTTTATATCTAAAATGTATAACACATTGAAATTTTTAAGTGCAATATGAGCAACCCTACATCATTTATTGTTTAATTTATTTTGTAACACAATAATTGTTTATGTGCGTATGTATTAAACTTGGATTCAGTGGCTTTCATGGATATAGCGAGCTTTGAATGTCTATGATTGCAACCAATACTGGAAGTTCATTTTGTTAGATTTAAAAATTGAAATTACATTTCCGTATTTTCATTTTGCTGGAATGTACAGAGATTTCATACATCGACTCAAAATTGAAGTAATTAGAACTATGGATTGCTATAAACATATTTATTTTTTCATGGTAACCTCACTAAGTGTTGCGAAATTAATTGAATAGTTTTAATTGTACGCAAAATGTTATTGGTTTTGCAGAACTATTACTGATAACCATTCGTTATTTATTTGAATTTTGAATAGATGCTTGATTGAAAGAATTAAAATATTTTATTGTGGAATATTAAATTTTCTCAGAGGGGAAACCTCCTTTAGGAGCAATTATTAACAAAAACTTCCTTAAGAACGACATTTTTGGCTTAAAGTACCCTTAAGTATAAAAAAAGTGCCAACTGCGAATGCCTTGCATTTCGATGAACATCCATTTTTGTTCCCTAAAAAATTCGTCCACACTGAAATTGCAACTTGCACCTTTATACTTGTTAAATTCTTCAAATATTTAGCTACCTTACATAATTATCCTTGAATATTAAAAATGAGGTAATAGGACTGTTTATAGAGCAAAAACCCAGTAAAAAATAATATTCACCTATTTACTTTAGTAATATGTAACTAAATTGTGATAAATAATAAAAACTTACACCAACTGGACACGAGAAAAATATCACATAAAATTTAACGATTTAAACGATTTAAAGAAAACAATAGTGGGCAATGGCAAGTGAGTGAAATTACAATCACACATCACATATTTATTTACTAACATAATAGAATGAAATATAAAAAGTTTATTATCAACGGGACAGAGTTTAATAAGTAATGTTAGAAATATATTTAGAAGCTATTATTATTATTATTACACTAAAGATTTTCTTAAAAATCCATTCAACCCACAAAAATGGATTCTCGCAAATTTTATTTTTCGCGGTATAAATGAATACTGACAAATCGATTACCGCAATAATTTTTATCGCGATTTCCATGTTTTTTTTTTTGCGTTAAAAATGCTCATATGTTTCATCATGTTGGCAAGCACGTGTGTAAAGTTTCGTGGCGATCACATTGTCTGTTTTAGCTTGATTGATTCCTAAATATATAATACATACATGCAAACATACATACATAGTATTTTAGAAATTTATATATTAGATCCATAGACTAATTTATAAAAGACAAGAAATCAAAAGAAACTTACAATGTGATTGGGAATTGAGGTTTTATATGTACATACTACGCGCCACTCGAATGTCGATGTGTTAGTGCAAATTATTTGGGCAGTTCAAATGAAAACTTATCTAATTGGGTATTTAAAGTGTGTTTAATCCTCTGTTCAGTGACACTGAAATTTAATTAAAATACCAAAAAATTATTATTTCCAAAAATAAATAATGGAACTTCTTTCCCCGACGTGGACGGACCAACCAAAGAATGCATACTCATTTTCCATGATGATATTTCACTTTTAAGGAGTAATAACTATTTATTTGGGCATATTTATAAATACACTCGGGAACAGAGCACTTCGTTTTAATATTTAATTTTAAATATTTGAAATAATTAATATAATTATTTAATAAAAACAACTGTCAGGATAGTGGTGGAAGTGATAGAAATAGTTTGATGTCAAAAAAATATCAATAATTGTAACTTAAGCGCGATTGTTGTAAATCTTTTATATTCGCTTCTTCTCGCACGAATTACGAATCTCCCTCTCCGTCAACGCATGGTGCAGTTGGCACAAAGGGTGTGCGTGACAGCTCGGCCAATTCTGATTCTGAGGTGTCCTCACCGACCAATGTCTCGTAATCAGAAGTTTCGTTGTCTTCTGTCTCGTCATCATCCAAATCTGATGGGTTACGGCACAATGGTCTTCGAGGATGTGAAGATCGAATTGAATTGGGTGATTTGGAGTCCATCGATGTCTTCAATCACATAGCGATCATTTGGCAAACATTTAATTAAGGATTTATATTTAGGTTCCAATTTACGTGATTCACCTGCAGTAGCGGTTGGTTCGTTTTCAATTACCACCAGGTCATTGACGTTGTACTTCGTTGGTTTGGCGTAACGGTTGTCGAAATTTTTCTTTCAGCGTTCATGTTCGGTTCGGATATTGTAAAAACCTTTGATGTGAATGCGGTTCCGCTGTCGGTTACAATTTTCCGTGGTAATCCAAAGTAGCCAGTCAGGTTCGTAAGGGCAGCAATTACTGATGCTGCCTTCGTCGATTTGACTGCTTTTACTACGATATATTTGCTGAATGCATCAGAAATCGCTAATACGTAGCAGTTGCCACGATTGCTCACTGTTGATATTGCTGATATGGGGTAACATTTCCTTTGAGAATATCAAAAATATTCCGCAAAGACGGATCCTGCAATTGCATTGTTAAAAGCCAATTGTCACTGGTTGCTTTTATGTTAAGCACGAAACCAGCTGTTTCCGTTTCTTTCGGCGGATCGTGAGGTTGATGCATCAACGTGAGCCATCTGTGCACCTGGCGGATGAATTATTTCAAAGTCAAATTCTAACATTTTCATCCACCATCTCGTAATGCATGGTATGAGCTCGGTTTTGGCCTTTGTTTTTGTAATGGCTGCACAATCCGTGACCAAACGAAAGTGTTTTCCTAACACGTAGATTCGGAAGCGTTTCAATGTTTCTACCACGGCCAGAACCTCCAACTCGTAGCTGTGACGAAATGAGTCTTCTTCTTCTCGACCCAAAATAAATTTATCAGCATTTAGTTTACGTAATAACATGGTAAGTTTAGAAATAATTGCAAATTTAGGCACAAATTTCCTAAAGAAGACAGTTAACCCAGATATCGTCGAACTTCGGTTACGTTTGTCGGCTGTGAAAAATGCAACAGCGCTTGCACCTTTTTCCACGCCTGGGGTGATTCCATTTTTAATTACATCATGACCCAAATATACGATGGAAGTACATAAAATTTGACATTTGTCCAATATTACCCAACTAGCATATATATAAGGCCAAACGCAGAAAAAGACGACGGTGCTTACTAATGACCGTTGATTATTGTTTAATGCACCGTGCATGTATTGCACACACACACAAGCACACGCACACGCTCATGCATGCATGATTAGCTCTGAAATCTCTGAAAAAGAATTATACTATACTACGCATACATAAATACAAAGAGATGACCATTTTGCCTTTCAAAATGATCATTTTTCAATATTGCACATTTTAAAATACAAAACAATAATCACAGAAGAATTTAAAAGCTTATAATAGTAAAACCTTTCATTACGACGTGTTTTAGTATGTTGTGTTTAAAAATCTACAATATTGATCTCCGTATTTCAGCAATCACGACCTTTCACAGCAAAAGATTTTGAGCGAGTACTCATACAGTGTTGCTCGGCCGTATTACCAACAATAGTTTCTAAACTCGAGTAATAATCCACGTTTTGTACGTTTTTATACGCTAATGTTATACCAAAGAATTTAAAAAATTTCCCAAGCAAGATTTAAAATAAAAAATGTCGCACAAAATTTTTAAATTCTTTTGTTAAACAAATATATATAAAATGGAAGTGACATTGAAGTAGGAAGTGATGCTTTCATATAGAAGCGATTCACTTCGATTGAAGTGACATCGGCAACCCTGTACTCATAACTCAATAAATGCAAGCTAATGCGAGTAAAACTAATTAAACCGATAATACGTACATAACCATATAGTGGTATACGTAGAATGTACAGAATAAAACGTGGGAAAATACATTTTTCTTATCTTATAATGAAGGAGAAAAAAAAGAGTATGTGCTCAGCCCGCAGTACAGTGCTGGGAAGTCGTGGGAAATTTCCCATTTCGTGGGAATTTTCACACTAAAATTATGGAGAATGGGAAAAAGGGAAAAAAACGGTCAGATATGGGAATTTTTAAAATTTTTGATTTATAGTACATTTTTGGAATATTTTTAAATTTTGCGCCAATTTATAAGAATCTGTAAAGTTTACAGTTTTTCAAATTAGTGGAAGAATCCCATAAAACATATTTATTGTTTTAAAAATCAATCTGTTTTAATGTACTGTAACGAAATCAATATGCTCTTTCAGAGTAAACGTGTATTCATACACAAATATTGTGAGGGAATGAAAAGTTTCTGAAGACGAATTGTCTGATGGTGTGATGACCAGATGTGTTAAATGTTCAATTGACAGAAGAACTTATAGCAGACAATTACAATTTTTTTCCATTGACTCGGTGTATTGAGGGCCAGATTATATAACATAATATATTTCATAGAACTTAATGAAATCGTCAAATTAGATATTCGGGAGTATTGTCAATCCTTTTATATAACGGCACTCTCGGAAGTGATAGAACGACTACTCGTTCAAAAAGTGCTCTTTTTAGAAATGAAATTCTTGGAGTCTTTATCGATCGGGACGGGATGTTGTTCCTAATTTAAAATATCTTACCGCTCATTTCGAATCGGACGGGACCGACCATCCACAGACATAGAGTCAGGAGATATCGTCATATCGATTGGGATCATCGACATTTATGTCAACAAAAGTGTTGAAGAATTTTGGGGACGTTATAATTGAAAATTTACACCGACATTAAAACAAAAGAGATAATACTGTCCATCGAATTTGTGCTTGAAGGGAATGTGCATTGTTTTCACAACTTGCCAATGAAGCGGCCTTCAAATTGCGTATCTTTTCATTTTTAAGCCAGATACTAATCATATAAAATTATCTTTCACTACCTTACTAATTGTGATGATGTTATGACTGAATTATACAATATGTAATAAATAATAATAATGATTTAAACTTGAAATTAACGTGCATTTTTTATTATGGGAATTTTGAGGGAAATTCGTAGATTAGCTGTGGGAAAAAAGGGAATTTTTTCCTTCGAATATGGGAATTTTTGCCATTAGTAGTTCCCAGCACTGCCGCAGTATAGCTGTGTGGATGATGCCTCACAAATTTTGTATACGCAGTGCAAGCGAGAAGGTAGGTATAAATTTAAAATGATTTCCTAATATATAACGTTGTACATAAGAATTGTCGTCCATCATTTCTGCGCTCGCCTAGTACATTCCAACTATATACGCCTATATACGTAGCTTTTGAGTGCTCTTGCAATCATTAATGATAGTTTTCTTCAGAGATGCTAGATGGGCAAAGTTAAACCGACGTGGCGATCATTCGTCACATCATCGTTTGGAAGACTGCTGGTGCATTTACAAGTCCAAATGGGATGCGATTGAATTCATACTGCCCTTCCGTGGTCACGAATGCCGTGTACTGACTTGAATTCTCAGAAACCCAACTACCATATATATAAGGCATAACGCAGAAAAAGACGACGGTTCTGATTACTGATCGTTGATTATTGTTTAATGTACCGTGCATGTATTGCACACACACACAAGCACACGCACACGCTCATGCATGCATGATTAGCTCTGAAATCTCTGAAAAAGAATTACTATACTACGCATACATAAATACAAATAGATGACCATTTTGCCTTTCAAAATAATCATTTTTCAATATTGCACATTTTAAAACACAAAACAATAATCACAGAAGAATTTAAAAGCTTATAATAGTAAAACTTATCATTACGACGTGTTTTAGTATGTTGTGTTTAAAAATCTACAATATTGATCTCGATGTACAGTCTCCGTATATCAGCAATCACGACCTTTCACAGCAAAAGATTTTGAGCGACTACTCATAACTCATAAGTCATAACTCAATAAATGCAAGCGAATGCGAGTAAAACTAATTGAACCGATAATCCGTACATAATTATATACGTAGAATGTACAGAATAAAACGTGGGAAAATACATTTTTCTTATCTTATAATGAAGGAGAAAAAAAAAGAGTATGTGCTCAGCCCGCAGTATAGCTGTGTGGATGATGCCTCACAAATTTTGTATGTACGCGGTGCAAGCGAGAAGGTAGGTATAAATTTAAAATGATTTCCTAATACATAACGATTGTACATAAGAATTGTCGTCCAACATTTCTGCGCTCGCCTAGTACATTCCAACTATATACGCCTATATACGTAGCGGTTGAGTGCTCTTGCAATCATTAATGATAGTTTTCTTCATATATGCTGGTTGGGGAAAAGGAGAACAATCATCGCACTCATATTTTCATACATTTTGTACAAGCAAAGTTAACAACTAACAATTTGCTACAAAATCGCTCCCCAACCAGCATATATGAAGAAAATGATAATTAATGATAATTAATGATTGCAAGAGCACTCAACCGCTACGTATATAGGCGTATATAGTTGGAATGTACTAGGCGAGCGCAGAAATGTTGGACGACGATTCTTATGTACAATCGTTATGTATTAGGAAATCATTTTAAATTTATACCTACCTTCTCGCTTGCACTGCGTATACAAAATTTGTGAGGCATCATCCACATAGCTATACTGCGGGCCGAGCACATACTCTTTTTTTTCTCCTTCTTCGTGTGATAAGAAAGATATATTTTCCCACGTTTTATTCTGTACATATTCTACGTATATAATTTTATGTACGTATTATCGGTTCAATTAGTTTTACTCGCATTCGCTTGCATTTATTGAGTTATGAGTATTGAGTAGTCGCTCAAAATCTTTTGCTGTAGAAAGTCGTGATTGCTGATATACGAAGACTGTACATCGAGTTCAATATTGTACATTTTAAAACACAACATACTAAAACACGTCGTAATGATAAGTTTTACTATTATAAGCTTTTAAATTCTTCTGTGATTATTGTTTTGTGTTTTTAAATGTGCAATATTGAAAAATGATTATTTTGAAAGGCAAAATGGTCATCTATTTGTATTTATGTATGCGTAGTATAGTAATTCTTTTTCAGAGATTTCAGAGCTAATCATGCATGCATGAGCGTGTGCGTGTGCTTGTGTGTGTGTGCAATACAGGCACGGTACATTAAACAATAATCAACAATCAGTAAGCAGAACCGTCGTCTTTTTCTGCGTCTGGCCTTATATATATGGTGGTTGGGTCTCCTTGTAGCACTGCCATAATTTCTCGAATGCTTGTGAACGGATTATACACAATATCGTGGTGTGCATGCATTTCGTTGGAGCTGGAATTCAATTGTCCATTGTGGCATGGCGTCGTAGTAACATGTGTTGGTGACGTTGACACATGTTCTCGAATATTCGCATTTGGAAGTTGTTGGGTTTCACAACTACTATTGTGCATCGTTGTATGTACCTGTGTTGGTACATCGTGTAGATAGTGTTGCGTGTCCGAGCGAGAGAAACATAGTCGTGTTATGGCACTCGAATACTTTGCGTTGCCGTTGTGTGAATCGTACGTTGGTGTGATCGTTTGAGCATGCTGTGAGTGAGTGCTACTGCCGCACTGAAATATACCGTCGTCGTTGGCATATTAGTGTATACGATGGCCGTAACACAGAATCTTCGTTGTATGGTGATGACGATGCCACTGGTTTCGCCTTGAAACCATCGCCATTTTGGATGCTCAAATTGCTGATGGTTCGCTCCAAAACCGTGATGCGATCCATCATTGAACAGTCCCGAACTGTTCTGTCGTCCAGCTCATCATACAGCCGTTTCACCAATTGTGGCTTTCTGCCGTTTGTTGGGAGTCCAGCCTTGCGGCACTCCCGTTTCAAACCATTCAACGCCATTCGCTCAAACTCCTTTTTTTTCTTTTTTTATACTTTCACTATACTCACCAATTTTTAAGTTATCCCACTTCTGACTTATCAGGATGCTGGAAATATATTTATTTTGTAAAAAAAAGAAAATGATATCAATAATGGTAACTTAAGCACCATTGCTGTACGTCTTTTATCTTCGCTTCTTCTCGCACGAATGAATCTCCCTCTCTGTCAACGCATGGTACCCCGATCGCCATGGAATGGCAGTCATCGCAAAATTACGCTCATTTTTCTACAATTTTACCGCAAATCAGAAACCTGTGAGAGTTATCACAAAATTATGATCATTTTTTTTAAATTTAGCCGAGAAATATTAAAGATATTAAAATTTCGCCATCCGATCGATACTCTGATCGGTACTCGGTTTTACACAATATCAACATACATATGTCATGTATATCTAATATAGCACACACATATATACTGACGCAAAAGAAACTATTCATACAGCCATTTTTTATAATCTGGAAGGGAAATAAAAAAGCAATAAAAATTGAATTACGGGTCATTTAATCATTATTATAATAAAAAATCGTTTTGGCTTCCTCTACTTTATATTAAACATTAATTTGCAATTATTGTTGGACTAAAATTGTTTAACATAGTGGCAAATAAATTTGTGTCATGAATAACTTTTTTTAATAAATGCTATTACATTTTATTTGGCGTTGATTTTTATCGAAGTAAAATCTTTTACAGAATGAAATTTACTTCGCACAATTAATTGACCCATATTAACAACAGCAATTTAATATTCAAGTAATTAATATGATGCATTCAATGTATATTTCTGTATACTCATATTATTTATTTGTTCGATATAGTGAATATACCTATTTAGATGCGGAGGTTTGTGCACAATTTGAAATTTAGCTTATGTTTAATATTTCTATTTTATGCTATATTTATGCGGTACAAAAAAAAGAAAATTCTACATTATGTACGCAGCGCCATTTATTATAGGTTCAAAATACCAGTACGGCGCGCATTCGCATGCTTTCAATGCTCTCTTCTATATAAAAACTTTCATATGCGCATTTCGGCTGCTGCTCCTATGCGAAAAGTACAGACTGTTAAAAATGTGTGTACAATATTGTGTCGAAAGCGCTATATGCAATAAATAAAATAAGAGAAGATAAATATCATTTTTGTTCAAGTCCCCGTAACCGTCTCCACGTTGACTCCACGTTGGTATCCAGGATCGATATCCACGTTGATATCAACAAAGATAAGGTGTGTGAAAAATATTAAATGTATATTTCTATATGAAAAATAAAATCTGTTATATGCATATATCTATAATTTGAATTTTCAGTGCTGCCAACATAAAAAAAAATATTCTCACACACACACACAAAGAATAATCATATAAAATTATTTGACATTTTAAATTGAATATTTGAACAAAAAACAAAAAGAACAAAAAGGAAACAGACAAAATTTGATAATAAAACAAGAATTGCTGTCCCGGAACGAATGGCCCATTTCAATTCACTGCCCTAATGAAATTGAATAATAAATTTGTAGACGCCGAATGCATCCAGTTGATTTTTTCTGGAAATAAATACATTGATTTAAAAATCCATTAAAATTTGGATGCAAAATAAATTCTTACCCACATATGGAAGATTGATTCTGCGATATTGATTCTTCTATTCAAATTTCCATTCTCTTGTCGCATCAGTTATTGCATTAACCTGAAAAACGAAAAGAGACACCACAAACAATGCCCAGTGAGGTTAAGTTCCATTTGTTGATAATTGTTAAAAAATGTCAAAGAACTACTTACTTTTGATCTTTCTCTAGCCGCCTTTTACTCTTATTGTCATTTTTATTATTTTTAATTAATTAGTATTCATAAATATTATATATATGTATATATTTATATATACAGCACATGCAAACCAAATTACATCATGTTCACACATGTTAATGAATTTGCAGAATTGTCAAATATCATACGACAAATTTTTATTATTTCCTGCGAGCAGTTGGCGGGGCCGATGTGGATATTTAATAAAAAATTAATGCTTATATCCACTCTTCATATGAAAATGGTATAATGGTAAGAAAGAAACATACCTAAAATATTTCTATGTGTTCAAAACGACGGCGGGGGGTGTTTGTCTAAATCTAGTGTATTAAAAGCACTAACACCGTTTAAACCTTATATGGATATGATATGTCTTAACTTGCCAGTGAATACGACGCCGAATCAGCGCCGAGCTCCATGATAGAAAACCGAAAACCACGTAGTTTACGGCATTGAGCCGGTTTCCCAACACGGCTTAAAAAGAAACATAAATCCGTCTTTTTCTAATTTTGAATGTTTGTCTCGCTCTACCTTCTTCTTCATATTTATTTGCTGAAATAACAAAAAAAAAAAAAAAAAAACAATTCTGATTCATATATACGTTCTTATATGTAATCATATTATTGAATATATATATTTGCGTTATGTTACAATATTCTTAATATTTTACTATCACATTAAATTCACCACGGCCACATTTTGCTAATTAAATAATCCCAAAAATTCTGATCCAGCTTCATCCAGAAATCGGCTTCTCAGGCCGAATGGTTTTTATTTCACACCCATCATCCAACTCAAACACCAATAGCTGTGTGTTACTAAATCCTGTATGCAATCTATGGAAGATTCAATTGTAGAAGTGTTTTTAATAATTTTAAAGGAAGTGTAACAAACCTTTGATCCTTGATTGTGGTAGAATTAATATTCGGACACAACACATTTCGGTAGAGATTCGAATATATTATATATAATAGATAGGTCAGCGGAAAATTACGGAAAATTTCGCGGATTTTTTCGCGATATGTCTTTTATTAATTGAATACTGAAAAATCGATTGCCGCAGTCATGTTGGGTAAAAGTAAATTTTTTTGCGGTTTATTTCCGCGTTGAAAAAACTCCTATATTACTTCTAGAATGTTGGCAAACACGTGTGTAAAATTTCCTGGCGATCCCTTTGTCAGTTTTTGCGTTATTGAAAGGTATACCCACACGGTTGTTAAGGAGTATACAAAATATATAGTTCCGCGGAAAATTGCGGATTTTTCGCGACCTGACTTTTATTAATTGAATACTGACAAATCGATTCCCTCAATAATTTTTGGTAAAAGTCAATTTTTTTCGCGGTTTTCGCGGTTTATTTTCGGGTTAAAAATACGGCTATGATACTTTTAGAATGTTGGCAGACACGCGCGTAAATCCCATTTTCAGTTTTGGCGTGATTGCGTACCAAGCATAGCCTTCTTATAATAAGCCTGGTAAAACATTGTTGTGTGTAGTGGTTAGTGCTAACGGCATTGCGTGAATGCTTTATTATTTGTATGACAGCGCAATATCTACTTCTTTAAAAAATTAATTTTTGTGGTGAAAAATTATTTTATCTGTGATAAAAAGTTATTAAACTTGAATTTATATGTTTAGTGAATATTTAAAAAAAAATTATACAATAAATAAATAGAGTAAAATAAATACCTCACGAGGCAAGCTGTGAATAACTCCTCGATTTTCCGCTTTAATAAAGTTCGTCTAGTACATAAAAATTATTATGATCCTTTTAAAAACACCTTGCCAAAAAATTCGACCATAATTCTGTGGTTTTCCACAATTCCGGTTTTATCGTAAACATTTTTTAATTTATATA
Organism: Sylvicola cinctus; assembly: GCA_963854165.1. Taxonomy (NCBI): domain Eukaryota; kingdom Metazoa; phylum Arthropoda; class Insecta; order Diptera; family Anisopodidae; genus Sylvicola; species Sylvicola cinctus. The sequence goes on from OY974082.1 coordinate 30,871,126, forward strand.
CGACCCCAAGGGCATATAGAAATATTTGTAATCCGACTTTTTTCGGAAAAAAAGTTGATGATGCAGAAACTCGTTTTGACACCACCTGAGTCCAAAAAAGTGGTCTAGAAAAAATGTGCAAAAGTATGTCCGTACTATAGAAAAATGGTAAACTATTAAACAAAAATATAAGAATAGGATATTCGATTTTTCGAGGTCAGATCCTTCAAGGTCAAGTTATTGACAAAAATTTTTTTTCGTATAGGGGCTTAAAAATGGGTCCTACGATTTTTTTCATTTCGACAACAATTAATCTTCAAGGTATCTTAAACAAAACTGCATATATCCTATATCCCGCTAGATGCTCCTTCTGGCGAAAAAGGGGGCGGACAAACCCCACTTTTCTATCTCAGCCACCTTGCACAATATCAAAAAAATTCTTGCAAATTATTGTAGGATAAAATCAGATAAGAAAATTTGCGAAATATTTCAAGGTCAAAATCGAAAAATTCAAGGTCAAACTTTTTATATCTCAGAAACCTTTAATATTTTTAAAAAAAAATAATTTCACATTATTGCTTAAATGAGAACAGAAAAAATTGCTGAACATTTCAAGGTCAAAATCGGAAATTTCAAGGTTCGACGTACGGCGTACGCCGCACGTATCTCAGAAACCCTAAATATTTTTGAAATTTTTTTTTCACATTATTGTAAGAATAAATAAAATAAGAAAACTTGCTGAATATTTCAAGGTCAAATTTTGAAAACTCAAGGTCATATTTTTACAATGAAAATGTTTAATTCAAATACTATGTGTTTTAGGGTACTATGATGTTCTACATTATTGATAATTTGGACTAAAATAAAGGTCAAAATTAAGAAATTTCAAGGTCAAATTTTTCATATCTCCGAAAAGCTTTATTAAAATGTAGTTAAGCAACAGTCGTATATAAATTCACACCTCGCTCTCCCTGCGATGTAGTTTTTTTTATAATCACATCCAATGCGGAAATTTCATAAACAAGGGAAAAAATGAATAAAAATTGCTAAATTTTTGTTGCGTTTCCTGTTATGAAATTGAAAGATATTTCAGAAAAAAGAGAAAAAATGCTACGAAATCGAAACCATTATGAACAAGCAGCAGCACCATGAAAACAAATTTCTGCATAATAACTGTCATCGTTTTCAATTTTTACTTTGATAACAATACATACAAATTCGAAAAATAGACATATATAAATAAAATAGAAATATATTTTTAATATTAAAGAATATAAGTGAATACTAAAAACGCTTTTAGAAAACAACATGTTGTGTCCGAGCAGCGCACGGGTTCCTCCGCTAGTACAATATAAATTATTAATAAAATTCATGAATTACAACTCCCCGACATTTTAAAACTACTAATAATTTCACGAAAAAACTGTCTTCCATAAAGTTTTACCCCCATTTAATTTTTTTTGATTTCATTGTGCTGATTCGTCATAATATGGTTTCGATTTCGTAGCATTTTTCTCTTTCTTCTGAAATATATCTTTCAACTTTATAAAAAAAAACACAACAAAAATTAAGCAACCTTGTTTCATTTTTTCTCTTCCCAGCTGCGCACTTAACGCGAAGCCGCTAGCAAATTTGCACAGCTTCGGGTGAATTTTTCATATGAAATGCCAAGTTTTTCTTTTTTTGAAAACTCTCTTGCTGCCTCTAATTAATTCTCGCCATAATTTTTATGCGGACCGCTATTTTTTTTTGCAGTATTCTCTATTTATATTCGCGTTGAAAATACGCCTATTATACTTTTAGAATGTTGGCAAATACGTGTGTAAATTTTTACATACATACATACACGATCGTTTAGAAATTTATATGTTAGATTTATACTAAACTAATCAGTTATTTGTAAAGAGGGGTATTTTCTTTCTAATTTATGGTAATTGGTTCCTTAAAAATTCGTAAATATTTTTGTAACAAGAAACAATAAATACTTTTTTTTTTTTTTGAAAAATATGGACAAAATATGGGAATCATAACTCGGAAACAAATAGTTTTACAAAAAAACTGTATTTCACAAAGTTTTAGCCGATTTCATTATAATAATTTAATGGTATAAGGTTTTCTCAAAAAATGCATGATTTTTCAACCATAGTACAAAACAAAAAATGAAGCACATCTTTTTTTTTACTTTACCTAAAATATTGATAAAAGTTATTTGATTGGTAATAAGTAAAAGCTTATTTCATGTTTTAAATATATATTTTTTATATTTATTTTTATGTTACAAAATAATCTTTTTTTGTCTCAAATTTTGGCATACTTCTCCTCGAAATTATTGTGATTCTGTTAACACCATCTCGCGGATCAGCACCACAAACTGTGGCCGATGCTGCTGTAACATTTTTGGCAGCACGCTCTACTGTCTGCGTGTGATATGGAATGGATAATTCGGTATTTAGGTCATTCCCAATCTCTTTTAATTCTTCCAGTGAAAACTGGCTAAGAATGGGAGACTCAGTTAACTGTATCGACTCCCAATTAAATAAATCATAATAATAATTTGATTGTAAATTAATATTAGGCACTTTGAATTCCCGTTGCGAAGATGGGTATACATAATCGCGTTTGCCGCCGAAAACTTGCACCACAAATATTTAAATTTACCACCAAAACAATTATACATATTGTGCGCGTGTGTTTTTCATCTGCAACCATAAATTTATGGTAGCAGATGAAACAGTTTGACTTTTTTTTTTATGGGTGCAGATGAAAAAATTTTACGTCTTTATGGTAGCACATGACGAACGGAGATGAAAAAAAAAGTAGTTTCGTTCTCCTTCGACTTTAGTATATTTCGTGTCTCATTTTCTTTCTCTTTGGCGCGATCTGCGTTCGCCACCGTTTGAAGTCTCCATAATGCATTCTCGCATACAGGGAATGGGGAAGGCTTCTTTTTTTTAATTTTGTATGACCTAGACGCATTCTTACATAATTTGTTGCGTGAGCAGGAGTAAGGTATAGAGTTTTGCAACCCGTGGAGTTAATTAATTTATAGTTGTTGCCGTAAATTCCCCATTCAGTTTGTTTGACTTGGGCTAGGTGATTAGGTGATTTTTTATAATATTTAATGTGTCCTTCCTTTCCTTTGAAACGAAATTAAGAGTTGATGCGAGTGAGGTGTCATAGGCTGCTTTGTCTGCATTTTTATTTCCTTTTATCCCGACATGACCGGGATCCACATCAAAACAATTTTATTGGGGAATTTGATACACATATTTTTATTGGCCTGCTCCATTGCTTCCATGATTGCTTATAATGTGATGGAGGTACAGTGTTCATCTAAATGTACTGTAGCTATTAGAGTACCATCATGATTGACTACCGCAAACGTTGTGGCAACATCGATCTTAGATCCATCTGTGTATATAATATTGCATTTCTTATTTGCGTATTTTTCTGCTACTGCCAAAAACAATTGCCGGTATGTCGCCAGACTTGTATTGTTTTTAGGATGGTATGTCATGCTAAGATCAAATGATGATGAATTTAGAAACCACGGTGCGTCGGGATCGGGTCTCACTTGTTGTGGTTTTATGGTTATGCTAAGTTGTGGCTAGTTCAGTGCAACGGAGAATGGTGGATTTTAGTTTAGGTTTATTTTTTGACGAATAACTTATGTAACATCTTTATGAATCAGAGTGGTAGTGCATTGTAGAGTATGGAAATATGTGAGATATTTACAAACGTAACTCCTAAAATGTTCAAATCATTAAAAAATCGATGGTCTACCATCATCACTAAGTTTTAGAAGAAATAGTTTTTATACAAATATGCAAGATTTAGCTGTTTTTCAATGAAATTTGTGCTCCAGATGTTTGCCCCTATTTTTTTATGTCGTTTAGAATGTCCAAGAATATTTAATTGACTTGACTATTGTCGTTCATTTTAATACATATATGATAAAGTTTGCGTCGGCATAAACGGAATGATGTATGTTTTCCTGTTTGGAAATGATATTACTCAGCTGATCAAATGCAATTATAAAGAGAACTACATAACGGAGAACCTTGTGGAATACCATTGCCCAATGCATAAGTGTGAAAAGTTTCTGAGTTTATTGTAACACGAATTTTTCTGCTCGTTATAGAAATGTCTTTACGAAGTTAAAGATCTTGCGACCAACTTTCCAGGCTATAAGTTGTTGCAGCACAATTTACCAAAAATAAACAACTTGATTATGAGAGACCAGTTTTTTACATGTAATGAGCCACATTAGTCTTCGCAATTATTTTCTCCATCATTTTAACCATGCAGGGTAAAAGGGAAATCGGCCTAATGTCATTCACTACAGATAATTGTTTGTTGGGTTTGTGTATTGAATTGAATTTTGCTATTTTCCAGATTTGAGGGTAAGTACCTGTCTCGAAAATATTATTATAATGCCTGACGAGACACTCCTTGGTAGGAAATTCAATCGGAATTCGGGGTCTTACCTTTTGCCTTTTGTAGTACAGTTTCAAACTCCAAAATAGAGATTGTGAATTCAATTTTTTTCGCTGCTGGGAAACGTGTCTACCCAAGTATGGCGTTTTTAATGTTTGTTTTTTATTGTTAATGAATTCGGTTTCAAAATTTTTATCTTTGGATAATTCTGACCAAGACTCAGCAAAATTGAAATGTCTTTGGACGACACTAATAATTCAGAGTTGTGGTAGATGGATTTGATACTGTTGTTGTATTTACATGTGCCTTTATGTTATTCCAGTTTTTTTTGATATCGGAGTTAGGATTTATTTGTGATGTGAATATTTCCATTGGTAATTTTTTTAATTCTTTTACAGCTGCGTGAAAAATTGCATTGGATTTTTTATAGTGTATGGGCCGAAGGTTGCAGTATACTTTTTTTAAATAATACCAGCTATCTTGTTTTATTTTGCGGGGATCTTCGAGATTTTTGTTCCCCATGGTAAAGTAGATTTAATGTAAATCGGTTTAGTATGTGGGATACTGGAATTTGCTGCGCAACGTATGGTCTTAGTTATTATTTCAGCTTCTCTGTTTATGATAGCTGAAATACTCTGATGGACAAAGGCTTGATCACTAAGTTTACAAGGTCCCAGTTGGCAAAGTTCGTCTTGAGTTTTATATTCAATCGGAAGTTTTTAAATTTTGTGTTTGTACTCAGAGTGGTAATAATAGGGTAATGATCGCTGCCATGTAAATTATTTGCTATTTTCAAATGACATTTAAGATCGAGTTGTGCGGAACACAGCGTGATGTCAATGTGGGTGCAGGAGTTGTGTGTAGAAAAATGTGTAACTGAACCGTCGTTAAGGATGATCAGATTTTGGACTAAGGAAACATTTTCTATAGATATGACCTTATTGTTGAGTGATTGCGATACCCAAAGTGGGTTCCAGACAATAAAGTCACCGGATAGGAAATATTGGATTTGAATACCTGATAATATCAATAACATATCTTCAGAAGAAAAGGTCTGGGCTGGTGGGATAAAACAGTTACATATCGAAAAGTTAATTTTGACTACAATAGAAGAGATGAGTTCGTTAGCAAAATACAGCTCATGCGTAATGTGCTTCCTGTTCAAAACAGCTGCTCCTTGTTTCCCGTTGGAATTTGATTTTTAATTATGAAAGCAACCAACCTCTCACCAATCCATTCGTCGTTTCGTTTATCCAATCGATAAAATTAAACAACCCACAATCCGGCAAGAGCTTAGACGTTTTTTGGGTATGATAAATTTCTACAGGCGTTTCCTTCCACAAGCTGCCACTTCAAAAGGTTTTAGGACCTTGCATGAAGAATGACAAAACGAAAATTCAGTGGACACCAACACTGCTTGAAAAATTTGCAGCCTTTTGAATGAACATCATCTGCAACACCACAAAAAACAACATAAGACCCTAAATCCCACGAACTATGCAGGAAGAAGTGTTTAAGTTTCATCATTCGTTAGTATACCCGGGAAAGAAAGCTACGACGCGACTTATTAGCGATCGATTTATATGGCAAAACATGAAAAAAGACATAGCGAAGTAGACAACGAATTGTTTAGAGTGCCAACGCTATAAGAATAATAGACACATCAAAAATTTCCATTGGGAACGTTTCAAATTCAGAAAAGATTTCAGCATGAGAACATTGATATAGTAGGACCATTACCGCATTCAAAAGGATTTACAGACTGGGTGACAGAATTACCGACGATTTTTTTGGGACTCACGGTATACAAAGAGGACATCGCAGCGACCACCGCTGAAATGATCTACAGTTTCGTCTACCCGGTATATTCTTTCAAGCACCGTCGGTACAGAAAGAGAGCGAATTTGTGAAGGATCTTTGTCGAGAAGTTGCAAAATTAAGACCTACCACCGCTGCTAATCATACGATTGAGGAAACAAATTTTCATTCTGAAACAACTTGTTTTGTGCTCACACGTTTTCGTTCGTCACGATGCGATGCGGACACCACTGATTGATAAATGACTGTCATATATAACGCACATTTAAAAAACTTAACAAATAAACCTCTAATAATCATAAGCCATCCTAAACATCTATTTGTTTTATTTACCGAGAACACTTATTATAGTAGCAAAAGAACTAACTTCTGAACCATCCATCGGATAATGGTCCTTACGAGTCACTACCCACAGAAAACACGTATACGTTTTGGTATATTTAGGTGCCGTAGTTTTTGAGTTTACTGGCACCGTTCGCACACAGCTATCTTATATAGATAGAGATAGAGAAGAGACAGAGAAGAGATAGAGATAGAATTAGAGATTGAAAGTTTTTTAGTTAGTTTTCAGTTAGTTATAACAGGGATAATACAGTTGAATAAAGACGCAATTTGCGTTGATGTCATGGCCCCCGTTATACTCATTCTAGGAAATCGCTGAAGTATCGATAACTGCCGCCTTGATATTTTCTAGCTTATTCTCGTACACCACACTATAGCTCCATATAGGAGATATGGTCTTATTATGGATACATAGTACATACACCTCTTTTACACTAAGTAACAATGAAGTGTAACTCACGATGAAAACTAAAGATGACTCCAAAGATGACGTTGAAGCAGATGTCAATGATCAGTTAATTGATTTATTTCCAATCGCAGTTTTAAACGACGATGTAAGTCGCAGCCACGATTTACTGGCCATATCAAACAATATGATGTATAGGATGGAGAGCGGTTATATGAAAAAAAAAGTTATGCGATCAAAGCTTACATTATATGTACAAGATAGGAAATCTCTGTAAATTATTTGTACACTGTACAGGGTGCAAGCGAGAGCACCAAACAGCACATAATACTAAACCAGATGCGTAAGTATTTCTCGTTTCGTGCACCACCTACGATATATAACAAAACGAATATAAGGAGTGCATAAGCCCTCATTGTATCCTGCGCCACTGTAATTTTTAGTAAGATTTTTAATAACGGTTTAGGTTTTTTATCATGTTTTAACAGTTTATTTTTGAAATTCCTTTTGTCGGTTTATTTTCACTTATATATTAATGAACATAAATCAACAAGTTTTGGGCCTTTTGATAACGAAATGAACTAGAAATTTGAATATTTCGATGACACTACACGCACATTAGTCATCTAAAAAAAAAATTAAAACCGTATTTTAAAAATGAAATTTTTACAATATTTTATTTTACAATGGAATAAGTAAATTTCACAAACTGTTACTGTCAATTAATTTAAATAAAAATTTAACTATTAAATTTAATTATTTAACTAATTATAATATATTTATAATGAAACAGATCACACAGGTAGTTTCAAAGGTCTCCGGATTTTTTTTTTTATGAATATATTATGCGTTAAAACGATAAAAATCAAAATGTTTAAGAAAATATCAATATTTTTTAATTCATAAAAATTATGAAACCCAAAAAAAATATTTAAAATGAATTAGAAACTTGCATTTAAAAACAACACTGTGCATTTTTTCCGGCAGTCCTAATCTTATTAAACTCAAAACTGACCAAAAATATGCTTGTTTTTTACAAACAATGTAACGTGTTTATACACCCAGGCACTGAACATTCTAATTTATGCAATTATTTTAATAAAATTGCTTTAAATGATTTATTATTAAAGTTTAATAAAAGCAATTACAATCACGAACAATAAAAAAATGTCATGGCTTGCTTGAACTAATCTTCTATGTATTTGATGCTTCAATTAATACTCCTGCAAGAAAGAGTGAAATAAAAACAACCTATTTTCAATCTCCATCAGCGTGGGCCAGAATAAGATAGATAGTGCTTACTTATTTGTTGTGTATGAACACTGCACAATTTAATTAGTAAGTGTTTAAGCTAGAAAATATGAGAACATGCACAAATATTTCAGTAGCATTTAAATATTTTTTCTATCTAGTACATATAATCTAAAGATCAAAGACCCTTAGGACGCAAAAGATGGGTTATTGATATTCCTTCAATTTCCTTCGGTACTACACTAAATGCAAAAAATTTAACTCCTGAGGAGCACCACGACTTCAAAATTTTGATTTTTTGCAAAAATATGGAAAATTTGGGGTTTATGGCATCATAACTCGGAAGCCAATAATTTTACGAAAAAACTGTCTCACACAAAGTTTACCCATTTCATTGGTAAAAATTTAATAATATAAGGTTTTATCGAAAAAAATGCATGATTCCAATGTCTTCAATTCTTCGAAAGGTTCTTTGGTTGCAACGTACATATGCAGAATACGGTTAGCAGTTGTCAGTCACCGTAAATGCGCCATTTTCACGAGAAGTTTTAGAGTTTTGCTCGGCAAGAAGAACTATGTATTCTTCCATGATCACTAATTGAGTTCACGATAGTGAATTCGTCACCTGTATATTGTATTTGAAATTATCAACTAAGTAAGCAGGGTAAGTATAACGTAGTAATTGAAAAAAAAATCTCAATGCAGATTACAAAAGAGGTACTTTAATATAACATCAACTTCCGGATTAAGTTGGCAAGGCTGCTGCCGACTGCGGTAATAAAATTGCTTATGAATCTGAGGTAATTAACCACTTTACGCACCAAGTTTCGCAAAATTCTTAATTAGAATAATGCTATTGTTCTTTGTTTTAGTTTTTGTTTTGTACTGTGGTTGAAAAATCATGCATTTTTTCGAGAAAACCTTATATCAGTAAATTATTACCAATGTAATGGGCTAAAACTTTTTGGGAGACATTTTTTTCGCAAAATTATTAGTTTCCGAATTATGATGCTGTAAACCCCAAATTTTCCATATTTTTGCGAAAAATCAAAATTTAAAACCTAAGAACTTGATTTTTGCATTTAGTGTAGTACAACAAATTGAAGGCAAATCGATTACCCACTTTTTCCGCCCTAAGGAAGGCCGAAATTCTACCGCACTCCACCCTAATGATGAAGCAACAAATCAAGCAGTTAATAAATAATAGATGCGTAGTATGTGCTAGTTAAGTGCTTTGATTCACAAGTCGAAATGCGCATTACCTTGATGGTTATTAAGCAAATAGAAGTAGAGTTTAAATTATCCCATAAATTTTCATTAAAGAAATGACAGTTAATAGTTTTACATGTATATTAAAATTAATAAATAATAAAACTGCCAAAAAAATATTTAAAAAAAGCAATAATAGCATATTCAACAATTTATTGTAATTTTCAAACATTGACAATAAATATATGCGATAATATAAGAAATACTACCATTAGGTTTGAACACTGTTATTGTTTGCTGCAGACCTCGTCATTACTGTCATTGTCCTGATTCCAGTTTAAGACACAATCTTCAGAAATTTCCTAGGAAACAAAAAATTAAAATTTAAGGTCTTGTTAACAATTTTTTTTTATTCGCTATTCAATTTGACAGTTACATGACCACCAGAATGTAAATCTATTATTGCGTTCACGCGCAGCGTATCGGAGTAGAGTGAATTGGTAAAACCACTGCGTGAACACCGAGAAATGTATACCTTTACAACTTCAAATTAGAAATAAAGAACTTTAAATTGAGAATAAACAATTTCAAAATGTAAAAAAAATATTTTCAAAATGGAAATAAACAATTTCAAATTGGAAATAGACAAGCGACTTACACTTGCCAAGCAGTAAGTACACATTTAAAATACAAAATATAATATGTAGAGGCACTAATTAGAGATATATAGGCTTACGAGAAGTCTTTATAGCCGAACAGCTGAGAATCTGAAGAAACCAGATCTTATATCAAATATATATGAGTGATATATCAACCTTGGGAGCTAAAATTATAACTGAATAGTGATATAACTAGCCGTATATCCTCATTTAAGGCTTTCGGTATGGCCGATTTTGTTACTTGGACAATGTTAAACCCAATATAACTTGCGTGCTCGGCTCTTAAAGCTTCTGTTAAACGAGTTTTAGCGAGCGAAATGCCACAGATATTATCAACTAAAAATAGGACAAATCTGACCCAAACAGAATTTCGCCTACAAAGGCTTGAAAATATTATACAACGGAACTTACCAATTTTATCAATTGCATATTGTGATAAATATGTTACATAATATCCATATTCAAAAATTCATACCAGATGTTTTAAATTTAAATGATATGATTTTTTTATTTAGTATGTATAAAGTTATTACTTATGAAAATAAATACTATGTGTTTTCCTTTACAAAAAATTTAATTTCAAATTCGTATTTCCATTTTAAAATTGTTTATTCTCAATCATGAGAGATTAAAGGAGACCAAAACAATGAAGTAATTCTCGAGACTAAATTCAGTTAAAGGCTCAATGTGGAGTAAAGAGCTAGAAAGGCCAGCATTGCACTATATGCTTGTCGGAAAATGCTGGGTAATAGATGGGGTTCAAAACCAAGAATGACTTTATCGATGCAATAAGGAGTGAATACATTCGTACTCTACTAGGTCGAGTGCAGTGGGGCCCATGTGTGAGTATCACTGAGGCGTTGAGAACGACTTCGGAGCACTTTCTGTGCGAACCTATATCTTTTTTCCACTGGAATACCACATTAATTATATGTCAATTTGTGGAGCCATCAGACTCAGGGAGATTGGTGGCTGACGCACAAGACCTTACGGCCACGATGCCGTACTTGAAGAAACAGTAAGTGGGTTAATTCTGAGAATAGTGCATTATACAACTCCAAAAGTGGGGTTTGAAAGAGGCTTTAAACCATTGATTCCATTCAGGAATCAATTAGTCGTAAACCGTAAATGGGTTCGCTACGATCTACAAATGTGTTCTGAAAGCAACATATGCGTATATTAAATACAAAAATCAATCTTAAACATCGCGAAAAAATCCACGAATTATTCCGCGATTTTTCGCGAATCTATCTAAAATAAAAATGACCTGCCAGGTTGAAAGGAATCAAGTAGGCTGAAACTGACAGTAGGATCAATACGAAATTTTACACACGTACTTGACAAAACTCTAGAAGTAACATTGGCATATTTTAAAAATGAAAATAAACCGCGAAAACCGCGAAAAAAATCGCGGTCCGTCAAAAAATTAACTAATTACAAAAGTGAACAATTCCGTAATTTTCTGCATGTTATGTTTTATAATCCAATATAAAAATTCACAGACAGTAAATCTATAAACGGAATCTCTACGAGATATTACACTCGTATTTGTCAGCATTCGGAAAGCAACAAAGGCATTTCCAAAAGTGAAATGAAGGAATAAATTTTACAGTATCTGATTAGCCATTAACTCCGCTATTTTCTGCGGTAATAAAGTTTGTTCAATAAGCCAAAAAGTTCCAGCATAATTCTGTGGTTTTCCACGATTTCGGTTTTATAGTAAAGATTTTTTGTATAATCACAATTCGGAAATTTCATAAACGAGGGAAAAAATTAAATAATGTTGCTAAATTTTTGTTGTTTTCTTTTACGAAGTTGAAAGATATTTCAGAAGAAAGAAAAAACATGCCACGAAATCGAAACCACTATGAACAAGCAGCACCATGAAAACAAATTTCTGCACAATAATTGTCATCATTTTCAATTTTTACTTTGATTCCAATACATAAAAATTTGCAAAATAGACATTACTTTATCAAATATTTATGATATTAAAGAATATAAGTGATTACTAAAAACGCTTTTAGAAAACAATATGTTGTGATCAAGCATCGCACGGGTTCATCCGCCAGTATAAAATAAAACGTTTTAGATGATACAAAGATTTTTCTCATTGATAATTAATTTATCTACGACCCCATGGGCATATATATTTAGATTTATGGATTCTGGATTTTTTCGGAAAAAAAGTCGACTATGCAGAATCTCGTTTTGACACCCCCTGAGTCCAAAAAAGTGGTATAGAAAAAATTTGCAAAAGTACGTCCGTACGCAGTACGCTGTAATATAGAAAATGTTGTGTTTCATATGGGGAAAAAAAACTGCTAACTATTAACCGATTTCCATGAAATTTTTTTGTAAAATATTAGAGAAAAATATAACGAGGCGATTTTTGATTTTACAAGGTCAGAGGCTTCAATGTCAAGTTGTTGAGAAAAAACAGTTTTGCTTGTATGGGCTCAAAAATGTGTCTTACAATTTTATATTCACAATAATTAATCTTCAAGGCATTCTAAACAAAACGGCATATATCTTATATCCCGCTAGATGCTCCATTTGGCGAAAAAGGGGGTGGACAAAGACAAACATCACTATTCTATGTCAGACACCTTACACAATATCAAAAAAAAAATTCACATACGGTCAAAATTCATAAATTTCAAGGTCACATTTTCCATATCTCCGAAAAGCTTTATTAAAATGTAGTTAAGCAACCGTCGTATATAAATTCACCCTGCGATGCAGTTTATTTAAAATATAAACCTTCCGATTGCTTGTTGTGTATGCAATTTTTGCAGTATATGCAATATTGCTATGCGCAATGCGCGTGGAATAATTACTTATAACTTATAAGATATCCTATATGTAATAATAAAAAGCGACAAAAATTGCATGCATGACAAATATTGTTCATGCACGTTTCTGTGTATAAAAAGGAAAATAGCCGAAATCCAGAAAAACTTCATTAAACCGCTTAAATATGAAAGTGCTGAACGCAGGTTCTCATGCATTAGCAAAAAAAAAAACATGTGCGACGTGGTCAAATTACTTTGACCATTCAATTTTCTATTTTCTGCTGACAATGCAAGCCCTTGGGCCTTGTGTTAATAAAAGACTCAAATCAATGAATTTGATTCAGTCAGTCAGAATCGCAGTCTTTTAGCAGTGTAGTTTAGTTGTAACAAGTGGTGGTACACAGTGGTTGTATGGTGATGAGTGGTGAAGATTGGTGATTTTCTAATTCTGCTGATTTTCCAATTTCTTCTGATTTCTTTAGATGATTTCTGATCATTTTTTGTTTTAAAAAAGTGCAAGAGCTCAATTAAAATGAAATTCAAAGTATATTTAATTGATGTCATTAAAGCCATATTGATAAAAAGCGAATTTTTATTTTATTATTTTTAAGAAGTTCTTGGTTATGTATATAACCAAGTGGTGACAGCAAAAGCAATAAGTAGGAGCAGTTCCTAGGAAAATCTGCCGTATAACACGATAATTAAAAAAAAAGGTAAAATAAAATATGTTAACCTTTTTAACAGGTTGTGGCTGCACAATAAGATGTATTTTTTTGTCACACATTTCTCTCAATAGTGATATACCGCATTCCCTATTATTGCCATATTTGTTCTCCCATGCATCTAAGAGGCGGTTGTAATAACGTGGATTCATGGAAAAGTTCAAATATTTGTATGTTGCAGCTGATGGAAATATTCTTTCTAGAGGAGTACTTCGGGCTAACTCATCTTCACATATTATCAAAGTTCTAACATCATCTGGTGTAATTTTTTTTAAAATTGACGTTAAATACTGGAATAAAAAAAATTAATATCAATTATATTGTATGTTATATAAACTGGTTTTAACTAATTAATTGTTCATAATTAATTATATACTTACATCTTCTCTGCATCCAATACTACGATGTGTAAACTGATTCTGCTTTTGTTTTTCATCCCTAGATAAAGTTGTTACATACATACGTTTATCCATGCAAAGTTTACTAGACTTTAATTGCTGTTGTAATAAACAACATTTTTGTTCTTCCTTCGTTAATTTTGGAGGAATTTGGAAAAGAGCAGCATTTAATAAACCTCTGACGAGGGGTCCTTTCACATGAAGATCAAGTGCAGATGCCGAATGTAATGATGGTGAAACGTTGACTTCTAATAACCAAGGCACTAATTCAGAATCTAGAAGGACATCAACCCCAAAAAGTTCGAAGCAATTATATTTGCTAGGCATGTTAAGCTTTGACATTTGGTGAATAGAACTTTCTCCAGCGAATACCGTTTTTAAAACCAAATTCTTTAACGCACACCATAAACTTTGTGTGCTAATACCCTGAGTAGTAAAATATTCCCATAGTGATTTCAAAGTCCATTTATGACCTTCACATGCATGTGCATCTTCGTTTTTTGTATAACTAGCAGACAATTTATTGATGCTGTAGTTAGTTAAATGCATATAACGATCGCTAAGTGTGTTTGATTTCTCACTATATTTTACTGAAGATATAATTAATGTATGAAATGTTCAATAAATTAATTTCAACTACAACCAACCTGAAGCAAATCGGACCAATCCATCTGTATGCATGTAAACTCTTAAAGGGTTAATCGAAGTTATTACAATGTAAAGCCTTAAGTCAAATTTGCTACCATTGATAAGCAATGGCCTCTCGATGTATCGTTGAATAATCCAGGAACCACGTTTTGGGATCTGAGACCATCTATTTATAACTTTAATACCAATGCCCCTTGCAGACGCGGGAGGTTTTACAATCCATTTTATATTTCGCTGGCTATACCTTGGCCATACCCCATGAAGCAATTTTAAATCATGAGGCATTATATAAGTTCTGAAATACATACATAAATATACTATAATAACACACATAACAGGCATACTATCCAAAGCATCATTTTTTATAAAATATATGTAAAACATAAATGCACATTGCTAAAATATTCGCTCCAAACCCAATTTAAATAATTTTCTAGCAAAGAAACATCAAACAACATGTTTTCTAAAAGCGAGTTTGAGCAAATACACAAATAATACAATCGTGAGTAAAAGTTTTTGGATATGATTTGTGACCTTGAAATTTCTGAGTTTTGAGCTTGATTCTTATTCAAAATTGGTACTTCTATTGCGATTAGCAATGATGTAAAACATCATACCCAGCAACGCATAGCTTGCTAGCAAGATTCGCATCAAATTGTTACGCTCATTTTTCTCAATTATTAAACCTATTTATTTTTTGAGAAATAAAAAGGAGTTTTGAATAAATCTGGCAACCGCGCATCAGATGAAATATAAACAATTAAAAATTGCTCCTGCATGAATACCAAATGTACTTTATCGGTACATCAACGGTAGATGTCTCTAGTCAGTACTCGAGAGATGCACAGTATGTCTAATGTATTAGATAATATATAGTATATAGTATATAGTACATATCATATATCATATACACTGGCGCAAAAGTTAATACATCGTCGCCATTTTTCATTATCTTAAAGGAAAATACAAAAACAATAATAATCGAATTATGTGAGATATAATAAAATTTGAATTTTTCTCATTTGGATTTGGGTTCAATAGCTAATATCTCGAAAAGTATTTTCAAAATTAAAAAAAATGCTGATGTTAGTGTAGAGACGAATCTTTGGATATTCCCAAAATGTATAAAGGATATCCTAATAATCAGAAATGAAAAAGATACATGCTTCGTAAAATATCAAAAATTTGAATTTTTCTCATTTGGATTCGGGTTCAATAGCTAATATCTCGAAAAGTATTTCCAAAATTTAAAAAAGTGCTGATGTTAGTGTAGAGACGAATCTTCGGAGATTACCAAAATGTATAAATGATATTCTAATGATCAGAAATAAAAAAGATACACGCTTCGAAAAATATCAAAAATTTGAATTTTTCTCATTTGGATTTGGGTTCAATAGCTAATATCGCGAAAAGTATTTCCAAAATTAAAAAAAGTGCTGATTTTAGTGTAGAGACGAATCTTCGGAGATACCCAAAATGTATAAATGATATCCTAATGATCAGAAATAAAAAAGATACATGCTTCGAAAAATATAAAAAATTTGAATTTTGTAACTAAATAAAAAAAAAGAAACAAATATTTAAATTTTCTCAAAATATGGGAAATTCAAGATCTTCTGAAAAGATACATTTTCCAAGAAATGAAGCAACAAAGACAAAGCTCATTCACAAAATATCTTTTCCCTTTATAAATTGAACACCACACCGAAAACCGCGAGCCTCTACGACAAACACAAATAAAATTGTCACATTCATATATGGTGCCTATGCAGGCTATGACAAATCATATGAGAATGAATCATATTTGTTTGAAAAACAAAAATGTATGAAAACCAACAACAACATTTTGCTAAATTCTGAAAATGTTCAAAATTGAAATTTAATTCCAAAACGGTACTCCTTGCGCCATCTCTTGACAAATTTAAAAAATATTTTTCTAGTTCAATGTGAGAAGCCGGGCCTTAAGCAACAGTCGTATATAAATTCACACCTCGCTCTCCCTGCGATGTGGTTTTTTTTTTACAGCATCTAATTGGCCAATTCCTGATTGGTCAATACCAAAACCAGCGCCAGCGCTGAGTGCTGACGTCGACAACCGCTTATCTGGTATGAACGCTGGCTTGAACAAACCGACGAAAGTGTACATGCAACACGCTGTCACCGAAACGTGCAGTTTTTTTTAATAAATGGGTACTGTAAGTGACGCTGCGCATGATTAGGAGAATCAAATATTAATATGTGGAAACCCTACAATTTTTTATAAATATATATACGTTTTAACCATTTGTGAAATATAAAGAATATAAATTTATCTCTTGAGTATACAGAGTCGCAACTCGCAACTACTTCAAAATAAAATGAACTTGAATAAAGTAGTGTTAGTTATATCAATTTCGTATGTATTGCAACACAGTCAAAACTTTAAGAAAAAGTCATAAGCGGCAATTATAAAATGCGATTTTTTAAAGTTTCGGCAATTACGTTTGCTTGTTTTTGCTAAAAACTGATATTAAATTGCGGTATTAAAATTAAAAATTTATTCATTATTAGTTACTCCTTCATGACAATTTTAAGTACCACATGGGCCACTGGAATTGGATGCACACAATTAAAAATTGATTAATTTTTAGTTTTTTTTTAAACTTTTGTAATTACTACGAGATTTATTGAAATTTTTTTATTATGAAAATAAATTAAAATATGGCAAAATTAATTCTATTTGGGCGGCAAATAAAAGATAAGAGACACATTGCATTTTTAACTTTGAATTTTAACACTTTAGATAGTTTTCTTACACCTAAAAAAAATGTTTTTTTTTGACAGAAACATGCAAAAAATTTAAAAACGACCAGAAGGGCATATATAGATTTTGGTATTCCTATTATTTTCGGAAAAAAGTTGACGGTGCAGAAACTCGGTTTGACACCCCCTGAGGCCAAAAAAGTGGTTTCGAAAAAATGTGCAAAATGTACGTATGTACGTCGTACGTCGTACTATGGCGGAAAAAACAAAATTCTAAACTACTGGTCCGATTTGTGTGATTTTGAAAACTTGCAAAACATTTCAAGGTCAAAATCGAAAAATTCAAGGTCAATTTTTTTATATCTCAGAAACTTTAAATATTTTTGAAATTTTTTTTCACATTATTGTGGGCGCTTAAATAAGACAAAAAACTTGATGAACATTTCAAGGTCAAATTTTTATAATAAAAATGTGTAATTCAAATACTGTGTGAATTAGGTTACTATGATGTTCTAAACTATTGCTAATTTCAATAAAAGTACCAATTTTGGACAAAAATCAAGGTCAAAACTCAGAAATTTCAAGGTCTCATTTTCAATATCTCCGAAAAGCTTTATTAAAATGTAGTTAGGCAACAGTCGTATATAAATCCACACCTCGCTCTCTCTGCGATGTAGTTTTTTTAGTGCATCCTGGTGCTACACACTTCATTTATTTATTTTTTGCTTGAATTATTAATGTTTTTTTAATCTTCAAACAATTTGGGTCGCGAAAAAATTTACTTGTAATTAAAATGATTGCAGAAATCGATTTGTCAGATTTTCTGCGGGTGTGTTAAAAAAAAACTACTACGCAGGGACAGCGAGGTGTGAATTTATATACGACTGTTTCCTACACAGTGGTGAAAGACTCTGCCCCAGCTCCAAAACTTTAAAGCTCATACATTTTTTTCTATAGTTTTTTCTTTCCTACTAAGGGCGAAAAAATGTCCTGTCTCTACTTAATAAAGCTATAATAAATTTAAGCATTTTTAACGCCTGCATGCATACAAAAGCACATATTTCACCATCGAAACAGAAGTGTTCTTTAAAAATATTTTGTTTTTGATCACATTACCATACATTTCGAGAAATATTTGTCCTATGATTTGTTTAGTTTAGTTCAAAATGTTATTATTTTTATATTGATTATGAAATATAAAAATAATTATATATTAAAAAAATAATTAAAACGGTTGTATTTCGATTCCAAGTAAGTATAAATAAATATCTAATAATTTATTGTAACATTGTCAATAACTTTTTGTTTTTTAGCTAAATCACGATGTAAATACTAATTTCCATGCTCCTGACGGATCTTTTGTGTGCTGATACACATTGTGCCTCTGTTTGATTTTCTTCCGAATCGTGTTGGGTCTCAATAATTCCACCACATTTGATCAACACTTGTAAAGGTTTGTTTAATTTTTCTTCTTAATTATTAAAACTCACAACTACATACAACTGAATCTTCCATATATTGCATCACTGCAGTCAATCACAAACAGGAGTTATCTGCTAAGCATGCATCTTCAAATCCTACCATTGCTGTTTTATTTATTAATGGAACTCGTGAGAGGTGTGACCCCAAGCAACTATTGACGATTGAGTCGTGTGATGAGTGTGAAATAAAACCAAGCGACTAGTGAAGCTATATATGAGATGGATATATGTGATACACAATACTAGAGACACTGGATCAAATTTTTTGAAATTACTAATTGTACAAGTAATTAGCAAAAAGTGGCTGTTGTGCAGATGGGTGGCATTCCAAAGAGATTACATCCTAATTAATAAAAATAACCATATCATGTAACATATGAGGTAAAAATAATGATATTTTAACGAACACATATATGAAGTTGTTTCACTTTTTGTTTTATAAATAATAATAAATATGAAGTATAAGGTAGACCAAGACAAACATTTAAAATTAGAAAAAGACGGCTATATGTTTCCTTTTAAGCTTATTCACTTAAAGCTTTATGACGCCGAGTAAAGGGAACATGCACTACGCCGAAAGATGCGTAGCTTTCGGCGTAGAGCTCTACGTTGGTTCGGCGTCGTATTCACCACTGGGTAACTACATTTTAATAAAGTTTTTCGGAGATATGGAAAATGTGACCTTGAAATTTATGAATTTTGAAATTGATTTTCGTCTGAAAGTGGTACTTTTATTGGGATTAGCAATAATCATGAACATCATAGTACCATACACACAGTTTTTGAATTACATATTTTCATTAAAAATATGGCCTTGAGTTTTAAAATTTTGATCTTGAAATGTTCAGCAAGTTTTCTTATCTTATTTAATCCCACAATATTGTGAAAAAAAAAATTCAAAAATATTTAGGGTTTCTGAGATACAGGCGGCGTACGGCGTACGTCGATCCTTGAAATTTCCGATTTCGACCTTTTAATGTTCATCAAGTTTTTTGTCTCATTTAAGCCTATTTAATTTACAATTGAATTTATTTTTTTAACCCATTAAAGACTGCCCATAGATCAACTTGTACGATTTTGATGAAATTTTGAAATTTGTGCCTGGGAGACCATATAGTTGATAGCAAAAAAAAAAAAAAATTTTACCTGCTCGCATACCTGAGATATAACATGGGTATTTAAATACCCGACAGGCTTTAATGTGATAATTTTACTTTATTTAAAAAAAAAGAACCTTGTTGTGTTGGCGCGGTACGTATAATGTTTAAAGTTAAACAAGAAAACATATGTTAGGTCCGATAATTCGATCAATAAACGAAATTAAAATATTTTTGGGTGGAATCGTTGGGATGCGCACTCATAAAAAACTGCATTTTGAGGGACAGATTCAGACGAATTAAAAAATTCTCTCACATGTGCAACAACTCAGAATAGAATTCCAAAAACAAATTTGTAAATGTCGCAGCATTGAACGATTTACACAACAACAATTTTTTTGAATTCTGCGTATTCTCTCATGACCTTTCATAGATGAAAAAAAAGGAAAACATATTCGATTCGACTGTAAGTATCTGTATGAATCGTTTGACAAATGATAGATTCTTCGCTTTGGAACTGTTCGTTATAATCGGACCAATCATGGTTCATTGATGAATATAAAGGTAATACGAAAATAACTTCGCGGTACATTCGACTTTTATTTTGATATGAACAGTTCGATCCTCGCGGTGCGTTTGATCGATAATGCGGTAAGTTATGCACAGACCTTACTATTCTTAAGCCATACACCAATGGCCCGCGCGAAACGGTATATTGAGAAAGTACATAAAATGGTTACTAATGAACACTGAACACTGAACAGCCTTATTTGATCAACCAATACAATCATCGCATGGGAGGTTTGGACCTTTTTTATAATGCAATCAATAATTGCCGAACTCGGATTTGCAAGCAGTGGTATTAGCCACTAATAACAAGTGCTTTCAAAGCGTCTATGCTAAATTGAACGGTATCGCCCTATATAAGACGAAGATTGCTAAAGCTAAATAAACACTATTCACGAATTAAACTTAAAAAAATCCAATGAATTTTTATTTACTCCAAACGAATTTTTTGCATTTAGAAAAAAAAAAGTTTAGTACACACCATGGGCTGTCGGGTATTTAAATACCCATAGTCACTAAAAAAGGTGTGAAGGTCAGGTGTGTTGAAGCATCACTGTAAATTTTTCTCCATTGCATAGAGGACATCTCAATGTATCTGATAAGATGATAATTGTCCACCCTCTTTTTCGCCAGAAGGAGCATCTAGCAGGATATAGGATATATCCAGATTTGTTAGGGATAACTGGAAGACTCATTGTGAAAATAAAGAAAATCGTAAGGCCCATTTTTGAAACAATAACTTGACTTTGAATCATCTGACCTTGAAAAAACGAGAATTTCATTCAATATTTTACAAAAAAAAATCACACAAATCGGACCAGTAGTTTAGAATTTTGTTTTTTCCGCCATAGTACGGAAATTTGACCTTAATTTTTCCGATTTTGATCTTGAAATGTTCTACAAGGTTTCTTATCTATTTTATATTACAATAATCTGAAAGAATTATTTTGATATTGTGTGATGTGTCTGAGATAGAAAAGTGGGGTTGTCTTTGTCCATCTCTAGCGGGATATAGGATAAATGCAATTTTGTTTAAGATACCTCGAAGATTATTCATTGTGAAAATAAAGAAAATCGTAGGACCCATTTTTGAGACCCCATACAACCTTGAAAAAACAAGAATTACGTTCTTATATGTTACAAAAAAATTTCACACAAATCGGACTAGTTTAGGATTTTGTTTTTTCCGCCATTGTACGGCGTACAGACGTACATTTGTACATATTTTCTAGACCACTTTTTTGGGATAAGGGGGAAACGAGTTTCTGCATCGTCAACTATTTTTCCGAAAAAAATCGGAATACCAAAATCTATATATGCCCTTGGGATCGGTTGAAATTAAAAGCTTATTGCATTATCTTATTAAATGAGAATAAATTGAAATGATGATGTGCCTATATCAAATTAAAAACTCGTACAAATTATTTTTTTAATTTAAGCATTCATTTAGAATATACCACATTTTAATTTGACATTATTAAATATATATTGGCAGATAAATAATAACTATTATTGTGTATTAAATTTGCATCTAATAACCTACCACTGCACAAAATTGCACAAAATTTTCCAAATATTCTCTTGGAATATATTCCTAATAAAATTTCAGGACATTATTAAACTTTTTGTCATTTAATACCCTCAACAGCGGCTGGTTAGGAAGCCATATCGCAGCAATTCAACGAGTTATAGTAATTCCCCAACTGCATCGGTTCTGTCGACGGAAATCAAATCGTAATGGTTGCCCTCCAAATGCGGATAGTGTCTTTTATAATTATAAAAGCACGAATAGCATAGTTTTACGGATGCCGATTACAAATTAATGTATGTGGACGTTGGCAACGGCCGATTTTCTGATGGCGGCGTGTTCAACAGGTGCACTTTTGCACAAGCCATGGACAGCCAACAGCTTTGTTTGCCAACACCGAAAGCACTACCTGTTACCGGTTTTTTAAATCTCGAATGTTGATATTATAATGTTGTACATGTTGTAAATGTTTATCCCATTTCCACAAAATTTTAAATACCTCGGATTGTAACCAATCAGGGCGAGTCTAATTAAATCCGGTCCATCGTTGATATTCGCCATTTTGAACAAACACTCTAATTCTTGTTTTTTTAATTCTAATATATACACAAAATAACACCTAAATAAAACATGTTGGCATGTTCCAATTTTAATATTACACAGGTCTTTTAAAATTTGTCCAGGTTTCATCGTCCATACGTTATCGCGGGTTGACGTGTTCAATATTAAATTCGAAATTAAATAAATAAATACACATTTCATCCATTCGCTCCTTCAACCAACTCCTCGAATATTTCTTCAACGTTACTATATTTTATATATACTCACAAAAAAGACGAATATAATTATATAGATATATTAAATATAAATTTTATTATTTCTAAGATTTTTTTTTTTTTTTTTATTGTTTTTAATTAATTTTGTTGAAAACCCGTGATTAAAATAAATTCGACAAATACATAAATATGTGCACATATTTCATTTGAGGAGATGTTCGTTTGCGGTTTATATAAATATATATAAATATGATTGAATTAGTTTTTGGCTACTTAAAGGAAAATATTGTTTTTGGGACAAAAAATATGTACCGTCTGAACCACATATTTTTTGGCATTCATTAATCTCATTTTCGCACACTTTGGTGTACCAAAGTGAAATTTATGTTTAAACATAAACCGTGTGATCTTACTTAGGAATCAACACCAAATAATATGCGAAAAATAGTTATAAACATGTTTGGAGACAATTCGAACATTTTGCGCAATTTGGTGCAGTAGTAGATGTCAATTTAATACACAATAATAGTTATTATATACTTGCTATTTATTTTTTAATAATGTCAAATAAAATGTGGTACATCCTAAATCAATACTTAAAATAACAAAATAATTTATATGAGTTTTCAATTTCATACTGTATATTCATATAATCATTTAAATTTATTCTCATTCACTTGAAATTAGTAGTAGTATTTAAAAAAACATTCTATTACATTTCTTACATACTAAAAAAAATATTATTGCATTTGGAAGCCATATTATAACACCTAAAAATACAATTACCCGTGTACCACTTTGGAAATTATTACGAGCTTTCAAAATAAAAAAAGGCCTAAAGGTATGTAAAATTCAAAATGCAAGTTATCCGAAATGCGATTGACCTGTCACCGTTTATACCATTTGCACTTCAACAACAACCTTTTGCAAATCAATAGCAACATCGTTCAACATTTAACAACAAATTGCAAATGATTAACAACATTTATTATTTGGTATAATTTTTTTGCAAAATCATATCAACATAAATTATCCCTATATGGACGCGAAACACAACCCAATAACGATATTTTCAGTACAAAATGGGACAAAATGCATTTTGAACTTCAACATTTTGCAAACCAATAACAACATTTCGCAATTCATTAACAACACAATAACAATCATTAGCAACATTTGTCAAAACAATATCAACATCACACACCTTATAACAACATTCTATAAATCAATAACAACAATAATTAATTTAATAACGACACTTTTTGCATTTTAATGTGGACATTTCTAATTTTTAACAGATACAATATTTATTCAGTTCTTTTGTTAAATTTATTATACTATATAATAGTAATATGTACTGAAATATCATGAATAATAAATATTCATGTTTAAATAATAATGAAAATAATTTTAAGATATTGACAATTAAAACATTTAAATTATATTAAACTTATACACAAATTTTTTGAAAGAGTTTATAATTACGAATATTAAATAAATGTATTAATGAATCAATAAAAAAAGCAAAAACGGAGGAAGGCTCACAGCGGATTACCTGATGCAGCAATGTTCATTTGCCTGGCCATATTATGGTAATAACTAATAATTCTTGCAGTCACTGGTAGTTACCATTTCAACCGATGTGTTGATAACTTGAAGTTTTGACAATGTGTTAGTATCCTCCGGATCACTCAGCATTGAACGCATGTATTTTGACCTTTGAGAACACACTCTCAATAGGATTAAGTTGCGGCGAGTATGGTGGCAAAAAAAATTCAATGCCCTGATCCTTCCACGATGTCGCGCACCTGTGCCGTTTTGTGGATCTTCGCATTGTCCATCACCAGCCATGTCTCCGTCAAACTTTTTTCTGACAGACTTTACAATATGTTTCTTTAGGAAAATACAAAATCTGTCAAAATTGACACTGTATCAGTAGGCACCGACCACTGTATGGTGTACCAGGCCATGTATTTTGACGGCGGCAATGAGGGACACATTACGGCCCCGAACCGTAGCCGCAATTTTAAGTTAATTTAAATATTATTTAAACATGAATATTTATTATTCATGATATTTCAGTACATATTACTATCATATAGTATAATAAATTTAACAAAAGAACTGAATAAATATTGTATCTGTTAAAAATTAGAAATGTCCACATTAAAATGCAAAAAGTGTCGTTATTAAATTAATTATTGTTGTTATTGATTTATAGAATGTTGTTATAAGGTGTGTGATGTTGATATTGTTTTGAAAAATGTTGCTAATGATTGTTATTGTGTTGTTAATGAATTGCGAAATGTTGTTATTGGTTTGCAAAATGTTGAAGTTCAAAATGCATTTTGTCCCATTTTGTACTGAAAATATCGTTATTGGGTTGTGTTTCGCGTCCATATAGGGATAATTTATGTTGATATGATTTTGCAAAAAAATTATACCAAATAATAAATGTTGTTAATCATTTGCAATTTGTTGTTAAATGTTGAACGATGTTGCTATTGATTTGCAAAAGGTTGTTGTTGAAGTGCAAATGGTATATATTTTCGCCCAATGCGCGCCAGATTACTTCAAATAAACTTTTATCTCACAAGAATTAAACCCGATCGCCACGGAATGGCAGTCATCGCAAAATTGTGGCAAGTGCGCAATCTTAACCTTTTGCACGCCGAACGCCGTATTAAAGTGAAATTTTTTCAAAAAAAAATGGAAATGCAACAATATATTTTCGTGGGTCGAATATAAGTTAATTATAGTCAGATTTTCAGAAATATGTATTAAATATCTTCTTAATATATCGGAAATTGGATCACAACATTCGACACTACGCAGTGTGCATACTACACATTAAAATACACACACATTATTTTACTGTACATTGTACGAGTATAAGATAAAATAATTCGACAAATAATAACATTATAAATTAATTCTAAAATGTAAATTCAAAATGCTGTGTCAGCAATGTGTTGATTTATTTTACAAAAACAAAAAAGATCCCAAAGAATATGTGATGTCATATTGATAATGACGACTTAACGTGGATAATTAATTTATATACGACCACAAGGGCATCTATAGATTTTGGTATTCCGACTTTTTTCGGAAAAAAAGTAAACTATGCAGAAACTGGTTTTGAGTTTTGACACCCCCTGAGCCCAAAAATCCGAAAAGTGGTCTAGAAAAAATTAGCAAAATAAACGTATCAAGATATTGCCAAGGGCAGTTTTTTTTCGTATGAGATCTAAAAATGGGCCCTACGATTTTCTATATTTTCGCAATGATTAATCTTTAAGGTATCCTAAATAAAACTGCATTTATCCTATATCCCGCCAGATACTCCTTCTGGCGAAAAAGGGGGTGAACAAAGACAAACCCCACTTTTCTATCTCGGACACCTTACACAATATCAAAAAAAATTCTTTCGGATTATTGTGGGATTAAAAAAGATAAGAAAACTTGCAGAACATTTCAAGGTCAATATAGAAAAATTCAAGGTCAATCTTTTATATCTCAGAAATGTTAAATATTTTTATCACATTATTGTAGGCTTAAATGAGACAAAAAAACTTGCTGAACATTTAAAGGTCGAAATCGAAAATTTCAAGGTTCGACATAAACCGTAGGCGGCCTACGTCGATCGTATCTCAGAAACCCTAAATATTTTTGATTTTTTTTTTCACATTATTGTGGGATTAAATAAGATAAGAAAACTTACTGAAAATTTTGTAAATTTGTACATAATAAGTAATAAAGTATTTTAAACGTGAAAATAAACCACGAAAAAAAACGTGGTTCGTGAAAATTTACATTGCCTAAAAACTATTGCGGGAATCGATTTAAATCAAAAGTTCACATCGAGAAAGAATCCGTGAATAATTCCGCAATTTCCTCGGGAATATCTAAAATATAAAAATCAAAACGACTGTGTGGGTATAGGAATCAACCAAACTAAGACTGATTGAAGGATCAATACGAAATTTTACACACGTATTTCACAGCACTCTAGAAGTAACATAGGCATATTTACATATTAAAATGAACCTCGAAAACTGTGGTTCGTCAAAAAATTGACAAATTACAAAAGTGAAAAATACCGCGATTTTCTGCGGTTATATTGTATAATCCACAATAAAAAAAAATCGCGGGAATTGATTCAGTATAAAACACCTCAAGAAGAAATCTGCCAATAACTCCGCGATTTTCCGCGGTTATAAAGTTCGTCTTATGCATAAAAATTGATACGATCCTGTAAAAAACATCTCGCCAAAAGATTAATAAATCTGTGGTCCACGATTACGATATTGCTCAATGTTTGTTGCGTTTCCTTTTATGAAGTTGTAATTTTCATCGTTTTCAATTTTTACTTTGATTAAAATACATAAAAACTTGAAAAATTGATATTCATTTTTCAAATATTTATGATATTAAAGAATATAAGTGATTACTAAAAACGCTTTTAGAAAACATGTTGTGTCCGAGCAGTGCACGGGTTCCTCCGTTAGTAATACATAAAAATACAATAAATTAACCTTGGCATAAATCCAAACTCCTTTTTTCCATGTCGAACCATTTGCAACTGCAAATTACGCCATATATGATCTTTTCGACCGATTTGCAACGTTCCGGGGATATGATTAATTTTTTGATATGGTCGCAGTTGTTTGAAACAAGAGCTTTTCATATGCTTGCCCCATACACCAATCCATTCGTTTGTTTCTATGTGAAGAAAAATATATTGTATAAAAAATAACCTATGAAGAAAAAAAAGAAAGTGGTATACACTTACTACGCAATAACCGAAATCCAGAATTAACTAACACTTGCCGTACAACGGTTGGAGTGATTGTTGTTAATTTCCATTTCAAAATTTTTTGGATATCAGCTGGTACTTGTGGACCTTTTTCCATGTGCGAAGCAAATGCTATGTATGGTGGAACAAAAGGAAACAAACTAGGAGTAAATGGACCACCAGAGAGAAAACGGCCTGGAACAACATCAGCCATATTTCTCATAACAATTATTTCGTTTAAAATTTTTGAATGTTTCTTGTAACAATCTTCAAAATCAGAGAGCGAATCACTTATTGTTACACCTTCAGCTTCCGTATTTTCTAAAAATCAATGCAAACAATTAATTATTAATTTCCAGCTTACAAGTTCAAAGTTAAAAATTAATATAAAAAAAACTTTATGGTACAGCTATTTCAATTCTACGTATAGTTAAAAAAAATCTAAAATTTTTGTGCAACTAACTTGCGTTCTTGAAGCACTATAAAATCAAATGAACTAAACTAATAGCATCACATAGTACCAATAACTTTTAGAATCTGAATAAAGGATGGTTTCAAAATGATTTTTTTTACTAAACTTAAAACAGAAACGAAGCGAATTTGTTAAACAGAATGCAGTACAAAAAAACCTAATTAGCGAGTTCCCCATTACAACAACATGAAATTTTTCTTGTTTAAATACAGTTCACAATGTTAGTTAAAATATGATTATTTTAAGAGAAACTTTTTTTAACAATAAAAACGACGACAATGTGTATAAAGCGTAAAGCTGAAACTTACAATCTACAACTAACTGTTTTTGTCAGAATAATACGAACACGAAGTATGAACAGTGATAATGATATATGTACTGTACATATATCGTCTGCTATAAGAAAAAAAAATTGTAGACATATTCCTAGTACGTAGAAATAAACACGCTTATATTATGTGCAATATACATTATTGATTTATAAAAATCTTTATGAAGGGATAGTTAATCTTGTTTCCTCCTTTTTGGGGGAAAAGGAGCAAAGAAATTCACATTCTGCGGTGAACGAATATGATGAATACGCTTGTGGCTTGAACAATTTACTTGATACTTCCAATGTGGCGAGTCTGTTGCCGAAATGATAAGAAAATTGCAAACATAGTACCGACTTAAGTACACTTGATTTCGCGAAGTTTGTGAAAAAAGTGCGTGAGACTGGATCGAAAACCACAAACCCGTGTACGCACGGCACGCTCATTGAAAAATATAGCTGTCGTTGTTAAAAGTGTGCGTCAATGATGGCGCTATCATAACATGAGGACTGACTATCTCTTTTTAGAAACTGGTGCAGAAGACTTGGATGGCATGTGGTTCCAGCAAGCTACCATCACTTTTCGGCAAGCTTAGAGTGACATCGCAAAATTACGCTCATTTTTCTACAACCCGATAATACGCCTATCTGCCAGGCAAGGTATATAGAGCTATAATGGTAGGATATTCCGGAGTTTCCGCGCATATATGTCACTAACATGGTAAAATACATTTTTATATGAAGCCTACTGTACTTTGTTTGATCTACTTTAGATGAAATTTGGATTTTAATACGCATATTATGTACAGATTTATTTGTGTTTAAGTAATAATTTTATTTATTTTCCTTTTTTTGATTTAATATCTTCTGAAATTTCTGAATTAAGTATTCCTATTTTCCATATATTTCTCCATGTATTTCACCATGTTGATGATGCGAAATATTGAAGAGAGACAGCATGTCACATGCGTAATATCCTACTACCTGATCGCCACGGAATGGCAGTGATCGCAAAATTACGCTCATTTTTCTACAATTTTACCGCAAATCAGAAACCTGTGAGAGTCAACACAAACCTGTGCTCATTTTTTAAAAATTTAGTCGAGAAATATTAAAAAAATTAAAATTTTGCCATCCGATCGGAGAAATTTACCAAACTAAAATTTGTCAATAGATGTCTCTGATCGGCACTCGGTGGAACACAGTATCAACATACATATGTCATGTATATCTAATATAGCACACTCATATTTTCTGACGCAAAAGAAACTATTCAGACAGCCATTTTTTATAATCTAGAAGGGATACAAAAGCAATAAACGACTGTTGCTTAACTACATTTTAATAAAGCTTTTCGGAGATATGAAAAATTTGACCTTGAATTTTTTTGATTTTGACCTTGAAATGTTCCGCAAGTTTTCTTATCTTATTTTATTCTACAATAATCTGAAAGAATTTTTTTGATATTGTGCAAGGTGGCTGAGATAGAAAAGTGGGATTTGTCCTTGTCCCTTTTTCGCAAGAAGGAGCATCTAGCGGGATATAGGATATATGCAGTTTTGTATTAGATACCTTGAAGATTAATTGTTGTGTGAATGAAAAAAATCGTAGGACCCATTTTTGAGCCCCTATACGAAAAAAACTTCTTTTGGCAATAACTTGACCTTGAAGAATCTAACCTTGAAAAATCGAAGAGCCTATTCTTATATTTTTGTCTAATACTTTACAAAAAAATTTCATACAAATCGGTCCAGTAGTTTAGGAGTTTTTTGTTTTTACCATTTTTCTATAGTACGGCGTACGGACGTACTTTTGCACATTTTTTCTAGACCACTTTTTTGGACTCAGTTGGTGTCAAAACAAATATTTCTATATGCCCTTGGGGTCGTATATAAATTAAAAACTAAAAAATATTAGCTGGGGATCATTTAGTTCTACATAATACAAAATTTAAATCTTTTGGATTGACTATCTGCAGCGGCTATAACCTTCTGTTAAACGGAACGCTCCTACTATATAACACTAAAGTATTTTAAGTAATGTCTACATGTCACTCAGAATTTGACAGCTACTCACGATTTAAAACAATTAGTTACAGTTTGGAAATTCAAATTATATTGTTTTTTTTATTGTTTGCAATCTTTATTGAAAAAAAGTGTAAGAACCGAATAGCAAACAAAGAACGTAGAAAATTAAGTTTGCTGGTGCAGTACTTTGCATGAAGTTTGTAATACGATAGTTGTAATAATAAGTACCTCAATAATAGATTTCATTAAAAAAAAATTAAAACTTCTTTGGTTTCGTAATTTACAGTTTCTAACCTAGGTATGATTTCGAGCTTCAATGCCAAACACCCGTCCACCTCAAATTTCTCAATCTTTATTATTATTTTGCAACATTAACATTTAATCAAATTTAAAAAAATTAATATTTACAGAAATTTGTTATATAAAAATAAGTATTATCTTAGTTTTCTACGTTCTTTGTTTGCTATTCGGTTCCTACTTATTTTTTCAATGAAGATTGCAAATAATAAAATAAACGATATAATTTGAATTTCCAAACTGTAACTAATTGTTTTAAAATTTAAATCTTGAGTAGCTGTCAAATTCTGAGTAGCCTGTGGACATTACTTAAAATACGTCAGTATTTTATAGTAGGAGCGTTCCGTTTAACAGAAGGTTACAGCCGCTGCAGATAATCAATCCAAAAGATTTAAATTTTGTATTATGTATGATCTCCAGCCATTATTTTTTAGTTTTTTTTTAATTGCTATCATTTCTGCGTAATAATTAAAAAACAGCCTTAATGCCCGGCTTCTCACATCAACTAGAAAATTGTTTTTTAAATTTGTCAAGAGATGGCGCAACGAGTACCGTTTTGGAATTAGATTTAAATTTTGAACATTTTCAGAATTTAGCAAAATGTTGTCGTTGGTTTTCATACATTTTTGTTTTTGAAACAAATATGATTCATCCTCATATGATTTGTCATAGCCTGCATATACAATTTTATCTGTGTTTGTCGTAGAGGCTCGCGGTTTTCTGTGTGGTGTTCAATTTATAAAGGGAAAAGATATTTTGTTAATAAGCTTTGTCTTTGCTACTTCATTGCTTGGAAAATGTATCTTTTCAGAATCTTTTGAATTTCCCATATTTTGAGAAAATTTAAATATTTGTTTCTTTTATTTTTATTTAGTTACAAAATTCAAATTTCTGATATTTTTCGAAGCATGTATCTTTTTCATTTCTGATCATAAGGATATCATTTATAGATTTTGGGAATCTCCGAAGATTCGTCGTTACACTAACATCAGCACTTTTTTTAATTTTGGAAATACTTTTTGAGATATGATGAAATGTCTGATTTATTTTACATTAATTCCGCATATCTTTCAACAATTTCCATTCCGTGATTGTTCCTTTCATCCACAATTTCGGGAAGCATCCACTTAAAGTAAAAATACTCTAAATTTTTTCTCATTTTCGATCCCCAAAAATTTGATAGTGACAGATAGTTTACCTTGCTAACACAATCAACTAATATATATAATATATTTTTCCGATTGCCGAAAATGGACACTTTATTTCGACAATTTCATCAACGTCGACTAAACCGTCAGGAGACGCAGCCAAAAAAAATTCGAAACTGTCGATGAAAATTCCACAAGGTTTTATGGAAATATTTAATTGCTCCTCCAATTGCTTTATTTTATTAGCAGCATTTTATTCTTCATTTTCCCGACCATGTTCAATCGCCTTGTTAAAAACGTGTCGTTTATGAACAAGATCTCTAGTATAAATATTAAATTTACGGGTTTTGCAAATTTTTCAAAAATTGAAAAAAGTATTTCCAAAATTAAAAAAAGTGCTGATGTTAGTGTAGAGACGAATCTTCGGAGATTCCCAAAATGTATAAATGATATCCTAATGGTCAGAAATGAAAAAGATACATGCTTCGAAAAATATCAAAAATTTTAATTTTTCACATTTGGACTTGGGTTCAATAGCTTATATCTCGAAAAGTCTTTTCAAGATTAAAAAAAAGGCTGATGTTAGTGTAGAGACGAATCTTCGGAGATTCCCAAAATGTATAAATGATATACTAATGATCAGAAATGAAAAAGATACATGCTTCGAAAAAAATATCAAAAATTGGAATTCTTTTCATTTGGACTTGGATTCAATAGTTTATATCTCGAAAAGTATTTCCAAGATTAAAAAAAGTGCTGATGTTAGTGTAGAGACGAATCTTTGGAGATTCCCAAAATGTATAAATGATATCCTAATGATTAGAAATGAAAAAGATACATGCTTCGAAAAATATCAAAAATTTTAATTTTTCTCATTTGGTCTTGGGTTCAATAGCTTATATCTCGAAAAGTATTTCCAAGATTAAAAAAAGTGCTGATGTTAGTGTAGAGACGAATCTTTGGAGATTCCCAAAATGTGTAAATGATATCCTAATGATTAGAAATGAAAAAGATACATGCTTCGAAAAATATCAAAAATTTGAATTTTTCTCATTTGGACTTGGGTTCAATAGCATATATCTCGAAAAGTATTTCCAAGATTAAAAAAAGTGCTGATGTTAGTGTAGAGACGAATCTTCGGAGATTCCCAAAATGTATAAATGATATCCTAATGGTCAGAAATGAAAAAGATACATGCTTCGAAAAATATCAAAAATTTGAATTTTTCTCATTTGGACTTGGGTTCAATGGCTTATATCTCGAAAAGTATTTCCAAAATTAAAAAAAGTGCTGATGTTAGTGAAGAGACGAATCTCCGGAAATTCCCAAAATGTATAAATGATATCCTAATGATCAGAAATGAAAAAGATACATGCTTCAAAAATTTGAATTTTTCTCATTTGGACTTGGGTTCAATCTTAGATTATATGTACACAAAATAGGAAATCTCTGTAAATTATATGTACAGGGTGCAAGCGAGAGCACCAAACAGCACATAATACTAAACCAGAACTGTAAGTATTTCTCGTTTCGTGCAACACCTATAATATACAACAAAACGAATATAAGTAGGAGTGCATAAGCCCCCATCGTATCCTTCGCCACTGTAATTTTTAGTAAGATTTTTAATAACGGTTTATGTTTTTTATAATGTTTTAATATTTTATTTTTAAAATTCATAATTTCTTTGGCGGTTTATTTTCACTATATATATTAATGAACATAAATCAACAAGTTTCAGGCCTTTTGATAACGAAATGAACTAGAAACTTGAATATTTCGATGACACTACACGCACATTGGTCATCTTAAAAGAATTAAAATCGCATTTTATAAATGAAATTTTCACAAAAAACGCAATGAAATGAGTTATGTGAATAAATAAACACCTAATAAGTAAATTTCACAAACTGTTACAATGTCGAAATTGAATTATTTAACTAATTATAATATATTTATAATTTAACATATCACACAGGTAGTTTCAAAGGTATTTGGATTTTTTTTTTATGCATATATGCGTTTAAAAAACGATAAAAATCAAACGGTTTAAGAAAATATCATTATTTTTTAACTCATAAAAATTATGAAACCCAAAAAATATTTAAAATGAATTAGAAACTTGCATTTAAAAACAACAATGTGCATTTTTTCTGGCTGTTCTAATCTTTTTAAATTCAAAACTGACCAAAAATATGCTTGTTTTTTCCAGCAATGTAACGTGTTGATACACCCAGGCACTGAACATTCTAATTTATGCAATTATTTTAATTAAATTGTTTTAAATGATTAATTATTAAAGTTTGATAAAAGCAAAGACTGTCACGAACAATAAAAAAATTTCTTGGCTTGCTTGAACCAATCATGTATGTATTTGACAAATCGAATGTTTTAATCAATACTCCTGTGAGAAAGAGTGAAATAGAAACAACTTATTTTAAATCTCCATCAGCGTGGGCCAGAATATGGTAGATAGTGCTTACTTATTTGTTGTGTATGAACACACAATTTAATTAGTATGTGTTTAAGCTACAAAAGATGAGAACGATGCACAAATATTTCAGTAGCATATTAATATATTTTCCTATCTAGTGTACATATAATCTAAGGGTTCAATAGTTTATATCTCGAAAAGTATTTCCAAGATTAAAAAAAGTTCTGATGTTAGTGTAGAGACGAATCTTCGGAGATTCCCAAAATGTATAAATGATATCCTAATGATCAGAAATGAAAAAGATACATGCTTCGGACAATCCATAAAAAAGTGAAATGTAGATAAGAGAGAAACGTCTCACAGGCGACATCTATTTGTAAAACGCTGAACTTTATTCTTTTTATTTATGTTCAATTATATTTTTCAAGTGTCCTCGCTAAGTGTCTGTGCTAAAACGCATTTTGTACTAGGAAACTCAGTCTATTAAAATTACAAAAATTAATATAGAGAATTAATATTTCGATCTATTTTTTTTTGCAGCGATTATATAAAGAATCGGGGTTTACAAAAAAAATACAACTAATATTATTTTGTCACTTATCGTTGAGATATAACGTTTTGAAAAATGACGTTTTTCAAAAAATTTTGGAGTTCGGTTTAAAAATTTGTATCTCAAAATTTAGTCCGAAGATTAAAAAAAATGCTGATGTTAATGTAGAGGTAAATTTATCACGATTAAACCAAAAAATAAATGACTTCCGAATTATTTAAGGTAAAAATGTTACATGCTTCGAAAAATTCGTAAAAAAATTTAAATTTTGACATTTAGACTCCAACTTTGGTCCATTTTACAAGAGAACAAAATTTTTTTTTCAAAAAAGTGCTGATGTTTATTTTTAGATGACTAGTTTACATTTAATTTAAAACTACTCAAAAAAATGTTGCTTGACCCTTTGGTCTTAAAGTTACATGCTTCGAAAAATTGACAAAAAACCCTGTTTTCGTGAAGCCGCCCGTACTTAAAGTAAATGTCAGAAACTGATGAAACTGAAGAGCTTCACATCCATTAATACATGACAAAAGTATATTGATATTATATACCTACCAACCAACTGCGCACTTATCGCGCTGCCGCTAGCAATTTTGAAAAATCGATAGATACGTATATTCTTTATATTTGACATTTGTTTAATACACGTATGTATATGTATTTATGAACAATCGTACGTAGTTTTTCTACATATGACTATTTGATTCTCCTAAATTAGGAGTCCTAATCATGCGCAGCGTCACCTCTTGTACGTTAGCAGACCCAGAATACTGTCTAACGCGCATGCGCAATACTTAATGAGTTCATGTTAAAAAATATTTAAATCATTAACATTAAATTTTACAAAAAATGCAATGAAATGAGTAGTTTCAATTTGTCAGAAGAACTGAGATCGGATTAATATTGTCTCCATCGATACTTTTTGTGTAACATAATTGAGTAACGAACAAAGTTAATAGTTCAGTGCATTTTTTTTCTCTATAAACATTGAAATAAATTAAAAGAAAAATTAAAAAAATTTTCGGTTCAAATTGATGGAGAAATTATACAGCAACAATATACAATTTCCGCTGAAGTAGTAAGCGATGGATTTGGGAAATTCAAAAATGATAAATTACCCTTCGACAGAATTTTGTGAGCATTCAGGTTGAACTGTATAGATCAAAATATCCCGAAGGAACGCACCTGGATTGAACCCAACGCTGTACGCATCACGTTTGAAGGCACACGGAATAATGTTAAATTACGCCCCTACACATCTAATGTTATGTATTCTAACAAGTGCACGAAATTTGGGCGAACAATGAAATTTTGTGGAAATGCTCGGCACTGTAGCAAATGAGGTGGAAAACAACCTGATGACAACCTGGATAAGGACATGAGATGTCACAACTGCGGAGGTGACCACAGTTCGAGCAGTATCGTTTGCCAAGCAGTGCAGAATAGACACCAAATCCAAGTAACACAGGCTAAACTGCTACGTACGAGGAACTATTACGATGCCCTTGCAGAACTTGAACCCCAGGAAGATAATAACACGCAAGATGAAAACTTACATCATAACTTTAATCATGTTTAATTTCCATCTATAGAGGAATCCATAAAACATTTAAAAAGACGCCGCAACGACACAACATCCTCCCAACCAGTACAACATAACAAAAATCTTCTTTCTGATGTTACGATATGCCCTGATTTGCATTCCAATCTTCGTACACAATCGAGACTCAATTCTCATGATCTGTCAATCACATCTACATCACATTATTTTATTTGTTTCATTGGTTAAACCTTGAAAAAACCTCAAAATAGTGGTCGTCAAAATTTCAGTCCCTCCTCAAGTAACAGTTTTCCGCCTAGTAATACCTCTTCCACTGACTTTTTATCCCAAATATCCGACATGATTCTTTCATTTCTTGAACCCATTATTGCAAGACTCAAAGAAGCTCTTAATAGTTTTATCATCAACATTTTCTCACTTTTCCCTTCGAACTCATCAGATCTAAATAAAAATGATTAGTTCTCAAAAGTCAAAAGTCATTAAAAGTTTTGCAATGGAATTGTCAAACATTGAAAAATTAAATCGCTGACCTTGAAAATTTTACTGTGACTAATAACCTTAATGAAACCAGACTTGATCCTTACAATTAAATTTGGTAATTCGATGTGATAATAGTTCGCGATGCAGAGGATCTGCGATCTTAGTCCATAATAGTATAAACTTTCAACAGAATGGCACACTATTCTATTATATTTTTGTAAGGAATTTGAAGCAATTTCAGTGACAATTAAATTGTACAGAACTTCTGTGAATAGTACTGTCGGTATATATGCCTCCCAATATACCCATTAATGCCATCATTCTCAACTTTGTAATTCGGTCAATAACTGGTCCTACACTCATAGTCCAAGATTTCAATGGCCACAACCCGTAATGGGGTGGTGAAGATAACAGAAGCAAAATAATTCTGGATATAATAGATCAAAATAACTTAGTAGTTCGAAATGATGGTTTCTCTACCAGGTATGATTTTCCCTCTATAAGAAATAGTTGTATTGATCGCACCATAATAACTACGGAATTAGGGCTCTATAGTCAATGGTCAACACTTAATGTCAAATTGGGAAGCGATAATGTACCAATCGCTACGTCGATAGATTTTAGACCTTTTAATAACGCACCCGACGAGTGCCCCCTTCATTGCTCCGCCGAAAAACATTGTCAATGGAATTTCATGGCCATTGTACATCAACAATATGATTGATTCTTTTGCACAACGTAAATCGATAATATCGCCTCAAGATGAATTCGCTTGGTTAGAAACCACAATTCAAACCACTGCAATGCAACTAATACCATCCGTAAGCCTAATCAAATGAACTATTCTAGAAAACCAGTACGGTGGTGGTGGTGTATTCGAATGTACTCCGAAGTAGGAGTGTAGCATTTTCGAAATTTAAAAGATTAGTCACCAAAGAATCCTTTGAAAAGCAAAGAGTAGAAACTGTTGTAAAGCTCATTTTGAGCAATGCGACCGTAGAAGAAATATTAGAAAAGCTCATCTGTTTCCATATAAAACATTTTTCCCCACTCATAACAGCTGTAAATAAATGAAAAAAATTTGGTTTTTTGAAATAATTGTGTGGAAAAACCAAATATTTGAAATTGGACATATATATATATATTTTTTTTTTCTAATTATTTAGTGAGCATCGCACGGTTTCATGAGGAAATAAAAAATGAGAATGAGTCTTCGAGTTTATTAAAACGTAAGATTAAAAAAAATTCTATTTAATTACGATAAATTAAAATATTCAAAATTAATGAACATCTTAATTTGTTTTAGATTCAGCGACAATATTGGTGCAAAAGAACCAAACAAATTAAAATAGCGCATTTTTAGGGACATGTAAGTTAAGTTAATGTTATTTATAATGTGTGTTGTAGTTGAAATTGAATTTTCATGTTTTTATTCTTTTCCTGAATATTTGGAGCGCTTCACGTGGTTTGTAGAAAAATGCAGCAAGATGTTCGAGTTTATTAAACGTAAGTCCAAAGAAAAGTGTAATTACGATACAATACATATTCAAAATTAATAAATTTATTTCTTTCTAGCAACAATATTGGAACATGTAAGTATATAGTTTGAAATTGGATTTCAATATTTAATGATTGGTTGATTGAATTGTAGAAGTTGACAAGGCTGTGTATGTGTTTTTTTAGATCCATCCAGTATCGTCAAGGAACTGTATCAGGATCGTTGCTGACAAATCTTTGAGGTCCTTGAGGAATTAGATACCGAACGTGGTATATCTGTCATCTGACCCTGGAAAGAGCCGGACATTTTCACACAAAGATTATTGCAAATTTTGTTTCTCAATCGGAAAATGACTGATATATTTGCACGGGATAGCTTAAAAATTGTTGATTTTGATTTTCAATATCCATATTAATAATTTATAGTTTTCCATTGTATGTACATATTTTCAATTTTTTTTTCAAGTATACATCAATTTTTTTTAAGTCTTTTTTTAAATTTAAATAAATAAAAATATGTCTACCCATGCGTTTTCATAGAAACCAGTATTAATTCGAATTTTTCCGCGCATGTGCAGTAATTATTTCGAAAAATGAATGTGTCAGAAACGTTTCTCCTCCGTCAAGCGCGATTTATCGAAATGGTCAAAAACACTCTGTTTTTCATACAAAAAAGTTCCAAATGCGCCTAACGCCTCACCGAATGAGGGGAATTGGACTGGACTACCGGGGTTGATAATCTGTTACTTGACCTACTACTTATTAAAATGAACAACTATGGTCTTCCCGCTTCCTGTGCAGTGTTTCTCTGGCACTTAATGTTTGAAAAAGTTATTTTCTCTCCATACTGCAGTACTTCCTGAACATCATTTAAAGGACTACCTCAGGGTTCAGCGTTAAGCCGTTTATTTTTCAACTCGTTTACACCAAATTTATCTAATACGGGCAAATTGCAAAAGAATAGCCATGATTTTGTACTTTATGTCCTTAAATGACTTAAGTACCCACTTTAAAGCGCGCAAAATTTTCAATATCTGGGAATCTGTCATTTGTCAAACACATTTTCTATATTCAAACACATTCCCACTTTGATAATCATCATCATTGTCCACAAAAAGTGAAAACCGTGAGGCGCAAAACAAAATTTTGAATTTATTTTGAATTCATTTCAACTTCTGTTTTCATATAAAACACATTTCCCCACTTATTACAGCTCGAAATGAATAAATAAATTTTGTTTTTTGAAATAATTGTGTGGAAAAACAAAATGTTTTAAATTGGACATTTCTGTTTTTGTTTCTTAATTTTTTTTTCTAAATGTTAAATATGTGCGTCACGTTCTTGGGGAAAAAACATATATAGGTGTTCAAGTTTAATAAACCGTAAGTAAAAATTGTATTTAATTGGGATACTTGTTCAAAACTACTAAATCTCTTTTTTTATATTCAGCGACAATATTAGTGCAAAAGAGCAAAAGAAATAAAAACAACGCAATTTTCGTAACATGTAAGTGTTATTTTTAATGTGTGTTAATATTTAAAATTGGACATTTATATATTTTTTTCTTTTTCTGGGGAACTACTTTTTATTTAGGGAGCTACACGTGGTTTCTAGGAATATGAAACATACATCACTTATTCCAAAATAAAGAATTGTTTTCTGTTTAGATTTTGCTTCAATTTTGGTGCAACAACGCAAGGTTTCTAAAAGCGTTTTTAATTCATATTCTTTAATATCATAAATATTTCATAAAGAATGTCTATTTTTTAAGTATTCATGTATTGTAATCAAAGAAATCAATTTTGACAATTGAAAACGATGAGAACTATTATGCCGAAATTCGTTTTCATGGTGCTTATTCATAATTGTTTCGATTTCGTACCAATTTTTCTCTTTTCTTCTGAAATATCTTTTCACTTTATTTAGTTTTTTCCTTCGTTTATGAGATTTACGCACTGGATGTGATTATAAAAAAAAATCTTTACTATAAACGTAACCGCAGAAAACAACAGAATTATGCTCAATTTTTTGGCGAGGTATTTTTATTAATGGAACAATTGCACTGATACTTGCGCGTTCCTATTAACAGTTTAAGCAAGAATAAACCTTACTCCCACACGATGGCATACATTTTTATAAATTAGAAGAACTCTATTACCGCGGAAAATCGCGGAGTTAACGACAATTTTTTTCGTAACGTGTTTTAAATTAAGCGAATGTCGCTTCCCGCGATTATTTCTGGAATAAGTAAACTTTGCGCGAACCGAGTTTTTTTTGTACTCTCGCGTTTTTTTCTCGCGTTTAAAATATGCCTATGATACTTCCAGTATATTAAGAATTACGTGTGTAAAATTTCGTAGCGATCACACTGTTAGTTTCAGTGAAATTGATTCCCAAATACACACGATCGTTTCGAAGTTTATATATTAGATAGTTCCGCGGAAAATCGCGGAATCATAAGCGGATTTTTTCGCGATTTGGCTGTTACGGATTAAACACTGACAAATCTATTCCCCTATTTTGGGAAAAACGAATTTTTATGATTCTTGAACCGCGATGTTTATCCGCGGTTTCCGTGATT
Organism: Sylvicola cinctus; assembly: GCA_963854165.1. Lineage (NCBI taxonomy): Eukaryota > Metazoa > Arthropoda > Insecta > Diptera > Anisopodidae > Sylvicola > Sylvicola cinctus. Next base: position 30,912,133 of record OY974082.1, read on the forward strand.
TAATAATTGAGGAATATTTCGCCAAATTTTTCGCGACATAACATTTACTAATTAAATACTGACGAATCGATTCTCGCAATATTATTTTTTTTGCGGTTTCCCCGGTTTATTTTCGCTTTGAAAATATGCCTAAGTTACTTTCAGAATGTTGGCAAATACGTGTGTAAAATTTCGTGGCGATAACATTGTCAGTTTTGGCGTAATTAAAAAGATATACCCACACGGTCGTTTAGGAATATATATAATATATAGCTCCGCGGAAAATCGCGGAAATTTTCGCGCCATGACTTTTATTAATTGAATACTGACAAATCGATTGCCGCAATAATTTTTGGTAAAAGTAAAATTTTCCGCAAACCGCGATTTTTTTCGCGGGTTTGATAGATTCCCTATATATACATGCCTACATACAAACATACACGGTCGTTTAGAATTTTATATATTAGATATTGGATAGCCCTTGTCGCATTGTGTATGTTGATGACATCGTCATATATTCATCAGGTAGTGACATCTCGAAGTTACAGGTAACCATCCAGACAGCTATATCCAAATACAGTAATGGATGAATTGTTACGGATTATCGATCTCGCTGCCTAAAACCCAGCTTTTCATGGCAACCAGAGATGGTAATGAGAAGGCTGATTCACTTGCTAGATTGGGTCCACTATCAGCAATGTCCGGGTAAATTGAAACTCGTTGACAAGTTACAATACCTTCACAATGAGTCTCGGAGAAGATGTTGGAGCAAATTTCACCTAAGCCAATCCTTGATGATTTTCGCGACATGGTTTTTATTAATTAAATGCTCACAAATCGATTCCCGTAATCATTTTTGGTAAAAGTAAATTTTTTCGCAAACCGCGATTTTTTTCGCGGTTTTCGCGGTTTATTTTCGCGGTACAAATACCCCTATATTACTTCTACAATGTTGACAAACAGGTGTGCAAAATGTTGTGGCGATCCCATTGTCGGTTTTGTAGTAATACCCACACGGTCGTTTAGGAATATATAAAATAGATAGCCCCGCGGAAAATCGCGGAAAATTTCGTGGATTTTTTCGCGTTATGTTTTTTTTATTAACTGACTACTGACAAACCGATTACAGTAATCATTTTTGGTAAAAGACAATTTTTTCGTGAACCGCGATTTTTTTCGCGGTTTTCGCGGTTTATATTCGCGTTGAAAATATGCCTATTTTACTTTCAGAAAGTTGGCAAATGCGTGTGTAAAATTTCGTGGCGATCCCATTTTCAGTTTTGGCGTGATTGCGTGACATACATACATACATACATACATGGTCGTTTAGAAATTTATATATTAGATAAGATCGGACCTAGTGGTACAATAGTAACAGTCACATAGATAGTGGATTCGAATCCCACATGTTCGATACTTGCGAGACGCAAGTTGAATTGCACGAGTGCTCAACAGAGTAGTGATTCCAATCTTTCGAACCCATCCAAAAAAATTGCGGGAACAGGTTGTTGCAAGGAGATTACCTCCTACTGGAGGGAAATCAATCCTTCTGCCTTAGAGAATGCAGTGAAGGCTGCTTCCACAATAGTTGGGAAAGGGGTATGTAGCTAGATTGTGCAGCGGAGAAAAAACGACATCGCAGAGAGAGCGAGGTGTGAATTTATTTTTAATAAAGCTTGTCGGAGATATGGAAAATGCAACTTTAAAATTTATGATTTTTGACTTTGGCTTTCGTCCGAAATTGGTATTTTTATTGGGATTAGCAATAATCATGAACATCATAGTACCCTAACACACATTTTTTGAATTACACATTTACATTATACAAATGTGACCTTGAGTTTTAAAATTTTGCCCTTGAAATAATCCTACAATAATGTGAAAAAAAAATTTCAAAAATATTTAGGGTTTCTGAGATACCTGCGGCGTACGCCATACTTCGAACCATGAAATTTCCGAATTCGATCTAGAAATGTTTAGCAAGATTTTTTGTCTCATTTAAGCCTACAATAACGTGATAAAAAAAATCAAAAATATGAAAGATTTCTGAGATATAAAAAATTTGACCTTGAATTTTTCGATTTTGACCTTGAAATATTCAACAAGTTACAACAAGTTATACAATAATTTGAAAGAATTTTTTTGATATTGTGTCTAGAAAGAGCATCTAGCGGGATAAAGGATATATGCAGTTTTGTTTAGGGTACCTTTAAGATTAACCATTGTGAAAATAAAGAAAATCGTGGGGCCTTTTTTTGAGCCCCCACCCCATATAAGAAAAACTGCCCTTGGCAATAACTTGACCTTGAAGCATCTGACCTTGAAAAAAACAAGAATTACATTCTTATATCTTTTTCTAATATCTTACAAAAAAATTTCACACAAATTGGACCAGTAGTTTAGAATTTTGTTTTTTCCGCCATAGTACGGCGTACGGCGTACATACGTACATTTTGCACATTTTTTCTAGACCACTTTTTTGGGCTCAGGGGGTGTCAAAACGAGTTTCTGCATCGTCAACTTTTTTTCCGAAAAAAGTCGACGATGTGCCCTTGGGGTTGTATATAAATTAATAAGTGCTAGCAAAAAGTGAGAAAGAGTCTACGGATCTGGGTCAGGCCCATTGTAAGGGGAAAAAAACACTTTCTATCCTACACGGCAGAACAGCAAAGGCTTACTGATGATACTTACTTCGTCGGAGGATTGGGGTTATAGGCTAGTCAAATTAAGCAAAACTAAGGAAATAATTGCGGAACTTTCGAAAATTAGCATGGATGATACTTAATATGTACAAAGCAACTCACAAAAAATCCTTGTGGGGTCGCTCGCTTTTTTTTTTGCTTAATTCGACTAGCCTATTAATGCAATAAATCGCACTCGAACCTGCATCTACATTCCTAGTATTATAGAGGCAAATTAAATCACGCATTGCAGCTCTGATGACTGCACAGTGATTAAGGTCAGAGTGGTGAAAAATAGCAGATACGTTGATGTCATTCTGGTAACGGGGGAAAAACAGTGACATGATGACACAGAAAACAAGCCAGTAAAATGTTAAATACAGCTAAGAAAACCTGAATTATAGATTCCAGACCATTGGTCTCCTTACAAGAGGGTGAGAAGAGTGTATTCCAGTTTGTAAATTAAACCAAAACGCCGTACGAAACTCACACATTCGAACCCTTTTATCATCGCTTGACCTTTCTACCTTTTGTGGGTTTTATATGGCTAATTCGTATGTACGGTAGCATTTTATCGTTCGTTAATCGTTTAGCTCGAACACTCATCAAAATCATGTATTATGTACACATTTTCAGCCAAATAGTATTTTTACATAAACTCCGACGCAAACTTTTGCCCAAAATAATATTTTGACATCAGTGCCGTCTATGTCTGATATATCCGAACTATAAACCTGTAACCTTATAATTGTTTATTTTAAAAATTACCTCCCAAATGTTAAATTTGAATTATATTAATTTTTAGCCATGTACGGATTCGTAATTGTAATTAATCGAATATTGAATTGTTGTCATTAATGTAGGTTAATTAGAGCAAAACAAAATTCATCCTCTGAAGCAAAATTTTAATGCCATAAAAATTAGCGCCCAATTAAATTTAATTAATTTTAATTAAAAAATTATAAAAAATACAAATTTATGTGCTGCTAAATTAATCTCTTTCGGGTCAAAAATGATTGGAAATTAATGTTTAATATAAACTAAAATAAAAAGCAACGTTTAGATTTTAGATCATTTTAATATTTTTTTCATTGATAATTCATATTTTAGGCATTTGTATTAGCGTTATGATAAAATGGCTTTCGGAATAGTTTTTTTTGCCTAGGGCATACACTTTTGCTGCATATGATTATGTATGCCTATGTATATAGATACTGTGTATCTTTAATTTAAGATCACACGGTTTATATTTAAACATAAATTTTACTTTGTTATGATTTACACATTTTGTACACCAAAGTGTGCGAAAATAAGATTTTTGTGTGCCAAATAGTCGTGTTAAATCACGGTTTCTTTTCAGTGTCGTTCTGAACCGTTCAGTTTTTTCCTAATATCGCGTGAAATGAACGGTGATTGAAAGAGCGGTTTTCGTATACGCAATACGATACGCGAATACTATCCGTTACTGCATGAGCGGCTCTGCGTATACGAATACAATCCGATATTGAATGAACGGCTCTGCTCTGCGTATACGAATACGATCCAAAATTTAATGAGCGACCCTGCGTACACTAATACGATACGCGATTGACAGTGCGGCTCTGCTGATGAATATAGTGATTTCAATCACCGGTTATATCATATTTTGAGAACATGCAGTGATAGCTCTATATGAAAAGCCGTTTTCAATAATAGGTTCAGTGAATAACGTTACAACTCTAGTGCTAAAACATTTATGGTTCAGACGGTTCATATTTTTTGTCCCAAAAACAATATTTTTATTTATGTAGGCTCCTACATAAATTGGCATTCATAGATAAAATTTAAATATTTAAATCATCGTGCATTGGAGGTATTTCAAACAGGTGCTGTTTTTGGAGGCGAATGATGTCCAGCAAGCAACGGAATCGGTGTCATCATTTGCACTGCGACTCATCATTGCGACTTTTATTTTTATTTTTAATTCTTCCGTTAATACCGACGCGTCGGCACTGGAAGATCCATCCAGCTGCCTCCGACGTCTATTGACATGCCCGGAACGCGTAAACGACGTGTTCCTGCAGTTACACCAACGACAACACCATCGTCATCAAGTGAAATGAGAAAGCTAGCGTTCAATGCATTGAGCGCCATAAAATTGCACGATCACTGTTTCAGTGCACTTGGTGACTACATTGTTAGCGAGTTGCGGACCCTTTCGCTTGGACGCGCGGCATATATTAAAAGACGCCTTAACTTTGAGTTATTAAGGTTGATGCAAGAGGAGGGGTCACCATCGGCACCAACAACTGTAAATATCATCGAGAACAGCGAGGAGGGAATTTAAGGCACAGACAGAATTTTGAAATGCAATTGTATATGTTTTCTCTTTCATATTTTTTTTTCATTGTTTTTTTTAAAATAAACACAACAAAAAACAAATATATTTTCTCATATTATTTAATAATCATTATTAGCATTTTCAAGTAGCGTTGCGTCAGTCATATCGCTTCGCCATTCGCCCTCAATCAGGGTGCCATTCGTACCTGTCGAAGGAGTTGGCTGGTGCATACGTCTATTAGTGGTTAACAAATAATTGTGAAGCACACAGCATACGAGCGTCACTTTCTGGGTTTTTTCAGCGTCCAAATTGATTGGTTTCCGTAGAACCTAAAAACGTGCTGACATAATGCCAAAGACGTTTTCTATTATGCGACGTGCACGGCTAAGTCGATAATTGAAGACGCGCTGCACCATTGTGAGAGCACGTTGGCTGTACGGCTTCAAGATGTTTGGCCGCAGAGCAAACGCATCGTCAGCAACGAGAAGGTACGGAACTGGCGTTTTCTGTTGAGGGGTCAAAAATTCTAATAATGTCATGAATTTCAATAGTGATATGTAAATACTCGCCTTCAGAAAGTCGTCTACAATAGTTTTGTAGATCGCATCCAGCACTTCCGGAATAATGGTGGAAATGGAATACTGCGGAATGACCAAACGCATAATTGTATAGGTTTTCTGGATGTAAGGCGTCACCAAAGCAAGTAAATGATCGAATTGTTTGGCCGACATTCGGACGGAATTTTTATATAATTGAGGTTCTTCTTCGCGCAATTCAATGAGCAGTTTTCGCAAAAACCTTCCACTTCCCAGTGATCAAGCCATTTCTTTTTCCAACAATTGCCACGCAAATTTAACAACGTTTTGTTGACTTTCATTTTCATCATCACTATCGAGTAAATACTCGGATAAAAAGATCGCAATACATTTTTTCTTTAACATTTTTTTTATTTTCACAGTAGAACAAGTCGAAGGAATGGATCAAATGTATATTTATTTAATTAATTTAATTTAATACTGAACACGTAAACCCGCGTTAACTGTCAAAACTCAAATCATTTATGGATTTATGTTTGCAATAATTTCATGACTGTAAATGTAAATTTCATTAAGGTACGACACACAAAATGATGTATTAATCATTTATGCATGCATTTTTAAATGGCGGCATATTTTAATCTCTTTTTAGCGTACGTTGCTTCACAGCTTTCTCTTGTAATTATATCGGTAAATTTTTGCAATGCCCGGCATTCATGCAGCTTTCATTTATAAAAACACAGCTTTATTTTTAAAGGGAAAATATTGACTACACTGCACTGTTTGGTTGCTCAGCTCAGGTAACCTCAAAAAAAGAAGTGAAATCAAAAATATTATATTATTCATTTAAATTCAAAAAAGAGTGAATTTTAAATAAAAAAATTAAATTGAAGTGTTGCGTGCCAGGTTGTGCGACATCTAAATTACGTGCGCAAGGTCATAAACCTTTGCATAAGACATTTTTCAAGTAAGTTTGTGCTGCGATTTTGAAAGTTTGAAAATAACCTCAATTTTATTTTATAAATTCCGTGCTTTCCCAAATATTTTCGGAAACAAAATTGTTTCTGTAATAATCAACATACCCACTTTGTAACTTAAATCAGAACTGTACGAAAAACACTTTCCAAATTTGTGTAAATATACATATTGTCTGAATGCGGTGCAGTGTGGTAAAATAATTTAGCCAATCTTTATCCAATTTATCTAATATCACGCCAATTTACAAAAGTTGCGCCTGCATAAATACAAAAAAAACTACATCGCAGGGAGAGCGAGGTGTGAATTTATATACGACTGTTGCTTAACTACATTTTAATAAAGATTTTCGGAGATATGAAAAATTTGACCTTGAAATTTCTGAATTTTGTCCTTGATTTTTGTCCAAAATTGGTACTTTAATTGAGATTCAAAACGTGTTTCTGCATCAACTTTTTTTCAAAAAAAAATCGAAATTGAAGAATCTATATACAATTTTGGAAAAATTTGCAAAGCCCGTAAATTTAATATTTATACTAAAGATCTTGTTCATAAACGACACATTTTTAACAAGGCAATTGAACATGGTCGGGAAAATGAAGAGCCTGCTAGAAAGCAATTAATAAATATTTCGATAAAAACTTGTGGAATTTTCATCGACAGTTTCGAATTTTTTTGTGGCTGCGTATCCTGACGGTTTAGTCAACGATGATGGAATTGTCGAAATAAAGTGTTTTTTATTTTAAGTGGATGCTTCCCGAAATTGTGAATACATATGTGTACATATTTAATAAATGTTTCCACTAATTTGTTGTACCATTCTAGACAAACACATTTTTATTTTAAATAAAAAGCATTGAAAGTAATTTTTAAAATATAGAAAAGCAGCTGCTCAAAAACGCTCGTAGGCTTTTTTTTAATATTTAGACGTATTGCTGTTCACAATTGCATTTGCCTTATATTTAAAAAAATAATCGTTCGCATTGTAAAGTGATGTAGAGAAAAATGATATCCTAATGACCAGAAATGTAAAAGATACATGCTTCGAAAAATATCAAAAATTTGAATTTTTCTCATTTGGACTTATGTTCATTATATCTCGAAAAGTATTTCCAAGATTAAAAAAAGTGTTGATGTTAGTGTATAGACGGATCTTCGGAGATTCCCAAAATGTATAAATGATATCTTAATGATCAGAAATGAAAAATATACATGCTCCGGAAAATCCATAAAAAAGTGAAATGTAGATATGAGAGACACATCTCACTGGCGACATCTATTTGCAAACCGCTGAACTTTGTTCTTTTGTTCAATTATATTTTCCAAGCTAGGTGTCTGTGCTTAAACGCATTTTGTACTAGGAAACTCAGTCTATTAAAATTACAAAATAAATATAAAGAATTAGTATTTCGATCTAATTTTTTTGCAGCGATTATATAAAGAATCGGGGTTTATAAAAAAAATACAATTAATATTATTTTGTCACTTATCGTTGGGATATAACGTTTTGAAAAATGGGGTTTTTCAAAAAAACTTGGAGTTGGGTTTAGAAATTTGTATCTCAAAATTTAGTTCGAAGATTTAAAAAAGTGCTGATGTTAACGTAGAGGTGGATTTATCACGATTAAACCAAAAAATAAATGATGTTCTAATTATTTAAGGTAAAAGTAGTATTATTTAAGGTAAAGTTACATGCTTCGAAAAATTCCTAAAAAAATTGAAATTTTGACATTTAGACTTCTACATTTAGACTAGTTTACCTTTATTTAAAACTACTCAAAAAAATGTGTGTCAAAAAAAACTCAAATCTACATGCTTCGAAAAATTGTCAAAAAAAAACTGTTTTCGTGAAGCTGCCACTTAATGAAAAAAAATATATCATAAGAATACCCATAATCAAAGAAAAATGTGAATTGATAAAATTGTACCCTGTAATTCACAACATTCAAAAATGTTTCTCTTAAAAATTCCACGGAAAAGTCTGTAATATGTAATTTTTCTTTTCTTTTTATTAAAAGTTAAAACATAAAAATTATTTTTTGTACAGAGTTTCTGATGTCATTCTTAACAAATTTTCACAATCAGGGATAAAAGAACAGCAATTTTTGTTTGAATTTGTCAAAGCTGACCGGAACATACATATCGACTTCAAACACTCGCTCCATAGGCAATCACGTTTTTTGTTTTTAATATCCGTCACCATTGAAAAAATGCGTTTAGCATCTGCATTTGAATGTGGTGGGGATAATATAATTCCAAATGAATGAGCTTTGGAAAAAAAAGTTGCCCATATATATTTTTTAACTTAAAAATATGGGCCCATATTTCCTCCACTTCCATGCCTGCCCACTTTGGATGAGTTCCCAATGAAATTGGTAGATCTCTCCACTCAATAGCTACAGAAAATGGATCAAAACCAAATTTTAAAATGAAAGAAATCGTTTAACAGCAATTAATTAAATTATATGATTAGGGACTATGCCAATGCACTTATTATTTTGTATAACTACTTTGTATTTCAATAAAATTCTCGATAAATAAAGTTTTATTTTTTAAATTCAAAACTGCCACTTGCGATTTGTATCAACTCTCAATTATCAATGAAATGAATATTAGCGTCATCTAAAAAGTTGCTGTGTCTTTTATTAAATATTAATGTAAATTAATAAAAAAGAAAAAAAATATATTTCTGAGCTGAAACTCTTTAATTTAACAGCTATACATATATATTTTTAATAATTTGTTAATTGAAAGTTATTCAATTTAAGTGGGCGCTGATTTTTTTCAAAATAAAATCTTATTTCATAGGATGAATTTTTCGCATATCTAATCAGTCTACATTAACGACAATAATTCAATATTCAATTAATTACAATTACGAATTCAACGATGGCGATAAATTATGTAATCCAAATTTAACATTTGGAAGGTAATTTTTTTAAGCAGGCATTTATAAGGTTATAGGTTTATAGTTCGGATATATCAGACATAGATGTCAATATAATATTAAGTTGAATAAAAAGTTGGCTCCTGTGTTTATTGAAAAAGATGACTTTGAACAAGATTTCAACAATTTTTGACTTAACAATTTCTAATATATAACGTTATATATAAATTCTCTGCCAACATCTTTAGTGTTTTATATCGGTTCGAATGTGTGAGTTTCGTACGGCGTCTTGATTTAATTTACAACGTGGGAAGTATTAGTTTTAAAATAGTTATTTTTTAAATTAAAAGCAACGATTTTCTAAATTAATTTTTAATGGAAAACCATGAGACATGCCATTCAAACAGCATTATCATTATATCAAAAAATGTTGGTTGTCAATAAAACGACATTTTTGTCTTTACATAATTTTCTTCGTTTTGTTATTTGGAGGTTGGCTATTCGGCTTGAAATACAGAAAAATAAAGTGGGCTGGCGATAACAACAAATAAAAGTGCAGATATTAAAGAAACCAACCACGTATAAGCTGACGGTCTAAATTTAATGTAACTCACTTTTCAAACTTTTCTTTGTCTCAAATGCCGCGATATTATCTATTATATTATACCTTCGGGGTGAAGCTAGATGATGATATAACTCAAAAAAAAAAAAAGTTCCGGAAAATCTATTTCTGTTGGATTTTCCGGAATTCTCTTTGTTCATAAACCTTGATACTCAAGAACCACTGGGCCGATTATCATGATTTTTTGTTGTTTGGTTTGCATTGCAGTATACAAGATTTATGGACAAAGAGAATTCCGAACAATCAATTTGTGTTGGATTTTCTGAATTTCTATTTGTCTATAAACCTTGATGCTATAACCCGAGAACCACTGGGCCGATTGGCATGATTGGTTGGTTCGTATTGCAGTATAGAAGGTTTTTGGGCAAAGAGAATTCCGGAAAATCCAATAGAAAAGCCGATAAATTAGAAGTTATATCTGCATAGTATTATTTTGATTTACAAAAAAAAAAATTAAGTGAATCGGTTATTCCATGCTAAAGTACACTCACCGGCATTAAATTATGCTCACCGTTTTTGCTCACTAATACAGTCAATCAATTTTAATTTTGGAAGTTGCATTTTTTTGGAAGCATAATGGCGAATTTTTGCCGATTTGAATTTTTTTTATTTTTTTTATAAGTCCGTTTCGTGTTGTAATTTTCTTCCAAATTCACAACACTGTACTTGAAGATCGATTCAACTTGATGGAATTTGTCGATTGTACATACCTATCCTTATAGGCATTGGCAATTTAAGTTGATTTCCGCAATCAGTTTTGGAATTTTTTATTTTTTTATTATATGTGTTTTTTGAAATTAGTGCAACAACGTAACTTGAATAATAAATCTGGGGCGATACGAAGTTCGCCGTGTCAGCTAGTATTAAATTAAAAAATTTAATTGCATCTGTCATCAATTTCAAATTATGAATAATAAAAGTTTTCACAGAGTGACAGATGCAAAATCGAAACATATGATATAATATGTTAAATTTAGATTATTTCATATACTCCAACAAAACTGAAAAAAGTCTAGACAAACCTAAGCACAAAAAAATGCTTATTTCTTAACTCATCTTACTAGCATTAAGAAATAAATGCTTAATCTGTCAGTATCATATAAATGTGATAACTAGCAAAAATTGTTAGTTGCAAAAAAACACACCACAAATGTCTCTTTCGAATTTTCATAGTTTCTCTTTAATATTATATAACAAAGAACACAAGGAAACATATGTTTAAAGTACCAGAGTTGCCGTTTTTTGTCATTATTCAATTGTTTTTTGATTTTTTTATTACAAAAAAAAAAAAATTAACATTTGTTCAATAACAATTAAATCGTCTTAAAAACAAAATTAAGTTGATACATCGGTATTGTAGCAATTCAATGTTTTTTTATGTTTTCTTGAGATACATGGCTCAATGTGATTTGGCCATTAGGTGATGGACCGATAGTATAAAGCCATCAAAAATTGGCTGTGTCAATCATTTTAGAGAAACTGAAAATTTTCCAAATAAAAACTGCCATGGCAGTCCTTTTAATTTAATTGCAGGTTATATACAATCTCTCAACATAAAGCACCGTTGCAGCCTGAGATTACGATTGTGCAAGATGGCATCAATATTACTTACTGGATTCAAATAATACTAAAAAAACTACATCGGAGAGCGAGGTGTGAATTTATATACGAATGTTGCTTAACTACATTTTAATAAAGCTTTTCAGAGATATGAAGAATTTGACCTTGAAATTTCTGAATTTTGACCTTGATTTTTGTAAAAAATTAGTACTTTTATTGAGATTACCAGTAATGTAGAACATCATAGTACCCTAAAACACACAGTATTTGAATTACGCATTTTCATTATAAAGATATGACCTTGAGTTTTCAAAATTTAACCTTGAAATGTTCAGCAAGTTTTCTTATTTTATTTATTCCTACAATGATATAAAAAAAAAATTTCAAAAATATTTAGGGTTTCTGAGATACCTGCGGCGTACGCCGTACTTCGAAACATGAAATTTCCGAATTCGACCTTGAAATGTTCAGCAAGTTTTTTTGTCTCTTTTAAGCCTACAATAATGTGAATTTTTTTTTTTTAAATATTCAAGGTTTCTGAGATATAAAAAATTTGACCTTGAATTTTTCGATTTTGACCTTGAAATGTTCTGCAAGTTTTCTTATCTTATATAATCCTATATTAATCTGAGAGAATTTTTTTGATATTGTGTAAGGTGTCTGAGATAGAAAAGTGGGGTTTGTCTTTGTCCACCCCCTTTTTCGCCAGAATAAGCATCTAGCGGGATATAGGATACCTTGAAGATTAATCATTGTGAAATTAAAGAAAATCGTAGAGCCCATTTTTGTGACTCCATGCAAGAAAAACTGCCCTTGGCAATAATTTGACCTTAAAGCATCGACCTTGAAAAATCAAAAATCGCCTCGTTATATATTTTTCTAATTTCTTACAAAAAAATTTCACACAAATCTGACCCGTAGTTTAGAATTTTGTTTTTTTCGGCATGGTACGGAGTACGGCGTACATACGTACATTTTGCACATTTTTTCTAGACAACTTTTTTGGGCTCGTTTTGCCACCCCAAACGAGGTTCTGCATCGTCAACTTTTTTTCCGAAACAAGTCGGAAAACCAAAATCTATATATGCCCTTGGGGTCGTATATATATTAAAAACTACATCGCAGGAAGAGCGAGGTGAGGATTTTTAAACGACTGTTGCTTATCTACATTTTATTAAAGCTTTTGAGATATGGAAAGAAAGAAATTTCTGAGCTTCACCCTTGATTTTTGGCCAAAATTGATACAATTATAGAGATTAGCAATAATGTAGAACATCATACTACCCTAAAACACACAGTTTTTGAGTTACTTATTTTCTTTATAAAAATATTGCCTTGAGTTTTAAAATTTTGACCTTGAAATACTCAGCAAGTTTTCTTGTCTTATACAATTCTTCAATAATGTGAGGTAAGAAAATTCAAAACTGTTTAAGGTTTCTGAGATATAAAAAATTAACCTTGAATTTTCCGATTTTGACCTTGAAATGTTCTGCGAGTTTTCTTATATTATTTAATTCTACAATAATCGGAAAGAATTTTTTTGATATTGTGTAAGATAATGAGACAATAATTATATTCGACAATAATTATATTCTCATATTCTTCCCCAATTATTTACAAAAAAAAAAAACAAATCGGTTCAGTAGTTTGCTTGACCTTGAAGCTCTCATCGAAAAAAAGTCTTATTAAATTTCTTATTTTTTTCCTTTACTATTTTTTTTTATAAATTTCAGAGAAATCGATCTATTAGTTTCTGAGATATAAGTGACGAACACTGAAGCATCTTTCGTTGAAAAAAAAATTGGTCTCTTATTTTTTCCTTTACTATTTTAATAAAAAAAAACAGAGATATCGGGGTCAAGTAGTTTCTTAAATGCAACTTTTGATTTTTACTGCGTTTTTGGCAATAGCTCAGACTTGAATCATCTGACCTTGGGAAAAAAAAGTGTACCATTTATTTTTTCCTTTACTATTTTAATAAAAAATTTCAAAGAAAGTTGTCCAGTAATTTTGAAACGAAACATGCGATTTTAACTGCGTTTTTTGGCAATAACTCGGCCATGAAGCATCTGACATTGAAAAATAAAAAAATGCCTCGTTATATTTTTGTTCAATATCGTACCAAAAATGTTCATAGAAATCGGTCCAGTAGGATCCTGAGATAAAAGTATCGATTTTAACGGCAAAATCGTATGGCCACCATTGTAATTACAACAACAAAAAGTTGCACATTTTTTTGGTGTCAAAACGAGTTTCTGCATCATCAACTTTTTTCCGAAAAAAGTCGGAATGCAAATATTTATATATGCCCTTGGGGTCGTATATAAATTAAAAATCCTAAGTTACAAATTAACATAGCTTGGTTATGGTTTAATTTTTGCGTGTTCGTCATATTTGATCGCGTAAGTCAATTGTGATATGTGTACCTTTGTGTTCTTAAATATTAACTAATATGCCAACACCCATTAGATAAACGTTTAAAATTAAAAAGGGAATAGATATCTGGCGAAACTGTAAATTGAAGAAGAAGAAGCGAAACTCTTCGGCAGAATGTACATCGTTAAACAAAGTACATTGCCTATTTGATTAAAAAATTATCAAGATCAACACCAGCAGCCTACATTACATTTTTATGTTCACAGTTTAAAGGAGGTTCTCTCATAGAACAATTGGACAAAAAAGCTTGACCACCATTACAACGTCACTATTGTTTGGGATGTCAATATTTCATTTAATATAACATTGCGTTATTTAACAATTAAACAAAAATTTTAATATTTTTAATTTATTTTATTGCCATAAATAGTGTTTTCATTTGCTCACACTTTACGATCAATAAAATCATTTGATGATTGCAATCGGTATTGAAATGTGCCTAGCTTTATCTCCCTTCTACCCACTTGAGAAAGAACGAACCATGACTTGTTTTACAAAAAAACAAAATTGTATTTAGAAATTAATGTACACATTTTACGCATATCAATCGCGGTTATTAACCATTTCAAATCTAAAATTAAAAAAATTAAATGAGAAAGAAAAATTTAAATAATTGTAAGTGGCGACATCATCTATTACGTATATATATTATAAATATGTTACGCAATCACGCCAAAACTGAAAATGGGATCGCCACGAAATTTTACACACGTATTTGCCAACTTTCTAAAAGTAAAATAGGTATATTTTCAACGCGAATATAAACCTCGAAAACCGCGAAAAAAATCGTGGTTAGCGAAAAATTGTCTTCTACCAAAAATGATTGCTGTAATCGGTTTGTCAGTAGTCAGTTAATAAAAAACATGACGCAAAAAAATCTACGAAATTTTCGGCGATTTTCCGCGGGTATATCTATTATATACATTACTAAATGACCGTGTGGGTATACCTTTCAGTTACGCCAAAACTGAAAATGGGATCGCCACAAAATTTTGCACACGTGTTTACCAACATTGTAGAAGTAATATAGGGGTATTTTTACCGCGAAAATAAACCGCGAAAACCGCGAAAAAATGTCGGTTCGCGAAAAAATTTACTTTTACCAAAAATTATTGCTGTAATCGGTTCGACAGTAGTCAATTAATAAAAGACATGTCACGAAAAACCCGCGAAATTTTCAGCGATTTTCCGTGGAACGATCTATTTTATACATTACTAAATGACCGTGTGGGTATACCTTTCAGTTACGCCAAAACCGACAATCGGATCGCCACAAAATTTTGCACACGTGTTTGCCAACATCGTAGAAGTAATATAGGGGTATTCGTTCCACGGAAATAAACCGCGAAAAAAATGCCGGTTCGCGAAAAAAATTACTTTTACCAAAAATTATTGCGGGAATCGATTTGTGAGTATTCAATTTATATGGTATAAATACATTCCTAAACGACAGTATGGGTAGACATTTCAATCACGCTAAAACGGACATCATGATCGCTAAGAAATTTGACACATATATTTACCAACATTGTAGGAGTAATAGAGGCGTATTTTTAAAGCGAAAAAGATGACTTTTACCAAAAATGATTGCACTAATCGATTTGTCAGTGTTCAATTAATAGAAGACATGTCGCATTAAAATCCGAGAAATTTTCCGCGAAACTACATATATACAGTAGTGTTGATGTAGGAATCAATTCAGGCTAAAACCGTAAATGGGATCGCCACCAAATCGCGAAAAAAAGCGCGATTCGCGAAATAGTTTAATTTTCCTAAAAATTAATGGGGGGAATCAATTAGTCAGTATTCATTTAGTAAAATTCACATCACGAACAAATCAGCAAATAATTTCGCGATTTTACCCGATAGTGAAGTTCCTCTAATATATGTGGTTTTTCATCATTACGGTTTTATGGCAAAATTTTTTTTTACATCCAATGCGGAAGTTTCATAAACGAAAGTAAAAACGAAATAAAGTTGCTAAATTTTTCTCGAAAAATAGACATTCTTTTATCAATTATTTTTGATATTAAAGAATATAAGTGATTACTAAAAACGATTTTAGAAAACATTTTATGTCTGAGCAGCTAATATATAAATTTCTAAACGACCGTGTATGTATGTATGTATATATACTTGGTACGCAATCACGCCAAAACTGAAAATGGGATCGAAACGAAATTTTACACGCGTGTTTGCCAACATTCTAAATGTAACATGGGCGTATTTTTAACACGAATATAAACCTCGAAAACCGCGAAAAAAATCGTGGTTCGCGAAGTCTTTTACCAAAAATGATTGCTGTAATCGGTTTGTCAGTAGTCAGTTAATAAAAAACATGACGCGAAAAAATCCACGAAATTTTCCGCGAAACTATCAAACATATAAATTTCTAAGCGACCGTGTATACTTGGTACTCAGTCACGCCAAAGCTGAAAATGGGATCGCCGCGAAATTTTACACACCCATTTGTCAATTTTTTAAAAGTAACGTAGGCATATTTTCAACGCGAAAACCACAAAAAAAATTGAGGTCCGCGAAAAACTTGACTTTTACGAAAAATTATTGCGAGAATCGATTTGTGAGCATTCAATTAATAAAAACCATGTCAATAAAATCTGAGAAATTTTCCGCTAAACTGTATATGTAAATAAACGGCCGTGTTGGTGTAATAATCAACCAGTCTAAAACGAACATTCAATACGAAATTTTACACAAGTATATCACAACATTCTAGAAGTAATATTTCAAGAATGAAAATAAACCGAGAAAACCGCGAAAACAATCGTGGTTCGTCAAAAAATTGATAATTAGAAAAGTGATAAACCTCGCGATTTTCTGCGGTTATGTTTTATAATTTATAAAAATTCAAACGACGTTAAAACTATAAAAGGAATTGGAGATTTTACATACGTATTTGTCAGCATTCGGAAACAACAAAGGCTTTTTTTAAAGCGAACTGAAACACGAAAACCATGAAAACCCACCTTGCGAAAAACCTTGCTGAAACTGTAAATGGGATCGCTCCGAAAATTTTCACACGTATTTTTTAACATTCCAGAAGTATTTTGGAAACGCGAAAATGAATAGAGAAATCGCGAGAACCAATTTTCCAGTGTTTGATTAGTAAAAAAACACCCCACGAGGAAAGCTATCAATATCGCCGCGATGTGCATTAGATAAGATATATATATATGTAAGATATTTCTTGTATTTTGTTTAATTAAATTCAATTAGTTAATATAATATTTAAGCTGGCAAGACTGTATGAAAAATTGTGTAAATAGCAACACACTTTCTTCTCAAATCAATAGTGCGTTTCTAAAACTTTTGTCACCCAATATTATGTGATAAATTGACACTTTTTAAATTTGGACACCAGACCTGGTTTGGACCTGTTTTCGAAATTCCGTTGAGACCCTGCTTTGGAATGTGACAAAATAAGGACTACGTCGTGACTGTGTCAAAACTTATTACTTTTAATTATATGAACTCGTTTGACGTATTTCAAAAAGATTTTGTTTATTTTTGAGAAATGCTTAACACATGGTTCCGAATTTCTTGAATTTTTCGTAAGTGATAATTTTATCACTCGGTATCGGGTGAAAGTTATGGAAACGCACTACAGTTCCAACAAACATCCCACTTTGTAACTTAAGTCAAAATCGAACGAAGAACATTTTCCAAATTTGTGTAAATACACATATTGTTTGAAAGTAGTCAGTGCATAAATACTAAAGAAATTTCATCTGAACATCAGTATTTATATCAATAGCTATATACTAGTGGTGTTCAAATATCGTGTAATTATTACAAAGTAACTAGTACTCGCTAGTAATTATTACTCCATTCGATTACTATCAAAACGTTCCGATTACCAAGTAATTATAACGTACATTCGAATACTTCAAAAAAATTAAAATTTACATTACAGATTTCATGTAACTAAACGGCAATCGATTACAACTTCATGTAAGTCGGTATTCTTCAAAAATGTGTGGAACAATTTTAGTCGGTACTAGTAACCGTGTATATATATATTATATAACAATATGTCTTTAAATATATAAAACAATATGATATGCTGTCGTCTTAAATTTTTGTAATAATATTCACGAATTAGAAGTTACAACGGTTATATTTAGATTTTTTTTGCAAATAGTGGTTTGTTATTAGTGATAGTTCCAAGTTTAAATAAATTAAAAATAAATAATAATCCAATGGTATTGCAAGAAGAGCATAGAACAAAGAAACAAACTGAATCCAGAAATGCACAATCTGTTGATATTACGGATTTAATCACCGAAGAGTCCACCAGTGCTGACGCTCGACCAATCCCATCAACATCCAGATTGCGAACTCAGTTCAAGCTGACAAACTATTTAAGAAACCCATTGTCTATCCAAAAGATAAAGAAATTAAATGACAAAATTTTGGCTTTACAGCTATTTAGTATTGTGGAAGATATTGCGTTCAGGGAACTAATGGAAGAGGCTGTGCCGAACTGTAAGCTACCGACGCGTACTATGCTCACACGACATCTTCTACCAGCAAAATAATTGTCAGTTGTAGAAGCTTCTAAATTGGTCGTGGCTGGGTCTTCAACAGTTAATTTAACCATGGATACATGGACATCAACGGCAAATCAAAGTTATATGGCGATGACGGCCCATTTTATAAGTGATGATTGGCTAAAAAATCTTGTCTTATTTCATGCCATCAAACAGAGGAACGCCATACTCGCGTCAACATAAAAAAAAACAAATTACAGACATGTTAGATGAATGGAATATCGATAGTCAAAATTTGTTTGTTGTAGTAACCGACAATGCAGGGAACATGATTGCTGCTGTAAACTTGTTGCCAAGCCAAACTCACCATATTCCTTGTTTCGCACATACCCTAAATTTAGTCGTTAATGCTGCTATGGGTATTGATTTAATACAACAGGTGCACAAAAATGCAAAAAGAATTGTTGAGTACTTCCACAAACCAACTATAGGTAAAATAAATTTTGTTTTAAATTAAAATAAATTAATTTTATTTATTTATTTTTTCAGCTCAAGCAAAGTGTAATGCAGTACAGTTGCAACTGAAACCAAACGAGCAAACTTTGAAGCTGATTAATGATGTTCCAACCCGATGGAATTCATCATTTGATATGTTTGAACGGTTGTAATAAATTAAGGAACCAGTGGATATGTCAATAGGAGCACTACATAACCCAGTAAAGCATTTAAGTGCTGACGAATGGAACCTCTTTAAACACATATGTGAATGTTTGGACCCATGCAAGATATTGACTACTAACCCGATCGCCACGGAATGGCAGTCATCGCAAAATTACGCCCATTTTTCTACAATTTCACCGCAAATCGGAAACCTGTGAGAGTCATCACAAAATTATGCTCACTTTTTTTAGAATTTAGCCGAGAAGTAGTAAAAGAATAAAAATTTCGCCATCCGATCGGAGAAATCTACCAAATTAAAATTTGTCAATATATGTCTCTGATCGGTACACTGTATTAACATACATATGTCATGTATATGAAAAGAAAAATAATTATTTAATACAGTGAATTCATTCACTCAAGCAACTTGCAAATTGATAAAAGAAAATAAATATATTCGGTAAAAATAATAAAATAATACATATTTATTAATTTTATTAATTTCAATGTTTTGATTTCCTATAAATTTTGCTTTAATTATAAAAATATCTACCTTTAAAAATGACAGTTGTACTCATAGTTTTAGAAGTTTTATGTAAATTACAATTTTTATCGCTCATACAAAAACCACATAAGTCTATCTCTTTCGCACTAAATTGTTGATGTTTCCAAGCGCATGCATGTTGACTATTTAATTTTATTATCACTTATTGTTAATTAATAAAAAAGTTATTTATTAAAGTCTGCCGACTGAGACGTGCTTCTGCAAGCAGTTTAGTGCTCCATCATTCTCCACATTTGGATTACCCGACTTGTTTAGTCCCTCGTATATAATATCACCGGAATCATCTGCCTCGCGTTTCATTTAAATCTTCACGTATCCCACAATTTAAAAATTCCAATTGTACCGCAAAATAATTAATTTTAAAATTAATATTTGTTTTTCAGGAGCGTTTGTTGTTTGCCTACTTTTGACTATTTAATAATGACATATGAAATGTACTAATCTCATTTTTCCAAAATGTGCTAGAATGTCCTATTCATGAATTGCCCCCTATATGTATTAACATATAATATATATATGATATATCGCAACCTTAAACATCGTAAGCTGGATTAAATGGAGGTAGTTAGTTTATATTAATTTTCTTGTAAGAGATGTGCTTGAGATGCCAAATCCAAGTTTTCGACCTCCAAAACACACTGAATATCTCAAAAACTGTTAAATGTTTGCACTTTTTTCGGTTTTTCCCCAATTTGGCCATGAAGGAATATGTTTTTGTCAAAAACAATTATATTATTATAATTTGTAACCTAAACACTTTGTAATTTAATTAATTATGAATTATATAATTTTTCGCCTTATACGCAAATTGAATTCGTAATTGTAATTAATTGAATATTGAATTACTGTTATTAATGTAGGTTAATTAGATATGCGAAAATCATCCTATGAAAATGGAATTACTTATAATTAAGAAAATATTAAAATTTAAAACAGTTTCGACTCAGAATTAATTGTAAATTAATGATTAATATAAAATAAGAGAATCAGTAAAGTTTTAGTTTGTATGTAATATTTATTTTATTGTTAATTCGATTTTCATATTTTGCGCATAAATTGTCTTTGCGTTATAATAAAATGGCTGTCGGAATAGTTTTTTTTTGTCTACGACATAATACACGTATGAAATATATATGTATATAGCTATGGATACCGATCTTCAGATGAAGTTTC
Source organism: Sylvicola cinctus (assembly GCA_963854165.1). NCBI lineage: Eukaryota > Metazoa > Arthropoda > Insecta > Diptera > Anisopodidae > Sylvicola > Sylvicola cinctus. The sequence continues at coordinate 30,933,038 of OY974082.1, forward strand.
TTTAGCATTTATGCAGGCGCAATTTTTGCAAAATATATAAATATATAATGTAAATATATATGTATGCTAGTATAAGATAAATAGTTTGAATCTATCGGTGAAAATTGTTTTGTATTTATGCAGGCGCAATTTGTCAAAATTGTCGTGTTATTAGATAAATTAGCTGAAGATTGGCTAAATTACTTCAGCGCACTTACTTCATTCAAACAATATGTGTATTTACACAAATTTGAAAAATGTTCTTCGTTCGATTTTGACTTTTCAAGGTCACATTTTCCATATCACAAAAAAGCTTTATTAAAATGTAGTTAAACAACAGTCGTATATAAATTCACACATCACTCTAACTGCGATGTAGTTATTTGTTGTTGTATTCACGCGGTTAGCAGTATTGTGATGTTTCCAAGATCCAGAATTTGTTTTATAAATATTCTAATCTAATTTTTAATTTATATACGACTCCAAGGGCATATATAGATATTTGTAATCCGACTTTTTTCGGAAAAAAAGTTGACGATGCAGGAACTCGTTTTAACACCCCCTTACCGTTAAAATCGATACTTTTATCTCAGGATCCTACTGGACATTTTAATGATTTCTATGAACATTTTTGGTACGATATTGAACAAAAATATAACGAGGCATTTTTTTATTTTCAATGTCAGATGCTTCATGGCCGAGTTATTGCCAAAAAACGCAGTTAAAATCGCATGTTTCGTTTCAAAATTACTGGACCGAATTGTTTGAAATTTTTTATTTAAATAGTAAAAGCAAAAAAAAAGACCCACCATTTTTTTTTTTCAAGGTCAGGTACTTAAATTCCGAGTTATTGCCAAAAAAGTTATTGCAAAAAAAGCGAAAATTACAGTTCAGAAACTACTGGGCCGATTTCTCTGAAAATTGTATTTAAAGTAGTAAGGGAAAAAATAAGAGACACAATTTTTTTTTTTCAAGGTCAGATGCTTCAAGGCCGAGTTATTGCCAAAAATGCAGGAAAAATCGAAAGTTACATTTCAGAGTAGTTTCTGAAATGTAACTTTCGGGCCGATTTCTCTGAAAATTGTATTTAAAGTAGTAAGAGAAAAAATAAGAAACCCAAATTATTTTTTTCATCGAATGTTGCTTCAAGGTCAAATTATTAACCAAAAACACCATATTCGTTAAAATCGTCACTTATATCTCAGAAACTAATAGACCGATTTCTCTGAAATTTTTATGCAAAGTAGTAAACGCAAAAATAAGAGACCCATTTTATTTTTTTTGATGAGAAATGCTTCAAAAGCCGCCGCGAGTATTAAAAAAAATAGTAACTTTTTGGCCCAGCATTCTGTATGGGAAAATAATTTTTGCTGAATGTAATAGCATTAATAGTAATTAGTTTTTAAGGGTATTGAGTTGTCACAACTCACAGAAAGGATGTAATAGGATATTGAATCCTTTCTGTGAGTTGTGACAACTCAATAGCATTTATAGTAATTAGTTTTTAAGGTAATGAAAGGCTACCGGAAAAACCACGCATTAAATTATTATAATTTTTATTGACTTTTCGAAATTAATTACCTGCAATCAAAACTTTTTATGACCCCAAAAAGTACTGATTACCCAAAAATTATTTTGAGCTCAATAAAAGTTAGTTTAAATGATAATTAATATATAATAAAAATTAAATTTAAATACAGATGAAAAGGTATAAAACATCAAAACAAGTATTCCAAATATAATTGAAATACAGGGCCCATACATTCAGCAAAAATTATTTTCCCATACAGAATGCTGGGCCAAAAAGTAACTTTTTTTTTATTTTTCAAGGTCAGATGCTTCAAGGCCGAGTTATTGCCAAAAAACGCAGTAAAAATCGGATGTTACATTTCAAAATTACTGGACCGAATTGTTTGAAATTTTTTATTTAAATAGTAAAGGCAAAAAAAAAGACCCACCATTTTTTTTTCAAGGTCAGGTACTTAAATGCCGAGTTATTGCCAAAAAAGTTATTGCAAAAAAATCGAAAATTACAGTTCAGAAACTACTGGGCCGATTTCTCTGAAAATTGTATTTAAACTACTTTAAGGGAAAAAATAAGAGACACAATTTTTTTTTTCAAGGTCAGATGCTTCAAGGCCGAGTTATTGCCAAAAATGCAGGAAAAATCGAAAGTTACATTTCAGAAACTACTGGGCCGATTTCTCTGAAAATTGTATTTAAAGTAGTAAGAGAAAAAATAAGAAACCCAAATTATTTTTTTCATCGAATGTTGCTTCAAGGTCAAGTTATTAACAAAAAACACCATAAACGTCGTTAAAATCATCACTTATATCTCAGAAACTAATAGACCGATGTCTCTGAAATTTTTATGCAAAGTAGTAAACGCAAAAATAAGAGACCCATTTTTTTTTTCGATGAGAAATGCTTCAAGGTCAAGTTATTGCCAAAACTAACTTAACTACTGGACCGATTTGTATGAAATTTTTTTGTAAAGTATTAGACAAATAATAATTCTGTCGAAAAAGGGGGTGGACAAAGACGAACACCATTTTTCTATCTCAGCGACCTTACATAATATCAAAAAAAAAAATTTCAGATTATTATAGGATTAAATAAGATAAGAAAGCTTGCAGAACACTTCAAGGTCAAAATCGGAAAATTCAAGGTCAAATTTTTAATATCTCTGAAACCCTAAATATTTTTGAATTTTTTTTTTGCATTATTGTAGGATTAAATAAAATAAAAAAAACCTGCTGAACATTTCAAGGTCAAATTTTGAAAACTCAAGGTCATATTTTTATAATGAAAATATATTATTTAAATACTGTGTGTTTTAGGGTACTATGATGTTCTACATTATTGATAATCTCAATAAAAGTACCAGTTTCGGACAAAAATCAAGGTCAAAATTCTTAAATTTCAAGGTCACATTTTCCATATCTCCGAAAAGCTTTATTAAAATGTAATTAAGCAGCAGTCGTATATAAATTCACACCTCGCTCTCTCTGCGATGTAGTTTTTTTAATTTATATACGACCCCAAGGGCATATAGAAATATTTGTAATCCGATTTTTGTCGGAAAAAAAGTTGATGATGCAGAAATTCGTTTTGACACCCCCTGAGTCCAAAAAAGTGGTCTAGAAAAAATGTGCAAAAGTACGTCCGTACGCCGTACGCCGTACTATAGAAAAATGGTCGAAAAAAAAAAACCTCTAAACTACTGGACCGATTTGTATGAAAATTTTTTGTAAACTATTAAACAAAAATATAAGAATAGCATCTTCGATTTTTCGAGGTCAGATCCTTCAAGGTCAAGTTATTGACAAAAGAATTTTTTTCGTATAGGGGCTCAAAAATGGGTCCTACGATTTTTTTCATTTCCACAACAAGACAAGAAAATTTGCGGAACATTTCAAGGTCAAAATCGAAAAATTCAAGGTCAAATTTTTTATATCTCAGAAACCTTTAATATTTTTTTTTTAAAATTTTCACATTATTGTAGGTTTAAATGAGACAAAAAAACTTGCTGAACATTTCAAGGTCGAAATCGGAGATTTCAAGGTTCGACGTACGGCGTACGGCGCACGTATCTCAGAAACCCTAACTATTTTTGAAATTTTTTTTTCACATTATTGTAGGAATAAATAAAATAAGAAAACTTGCTAAACATTTTAAGGTCAAATTTTTAAAACTCAAGGTCATATTTTTACAATGAATGTTTTTAATTCAAATACTATATGTTTTAGGGTACTATGATGTTCAACATTATTGATAATCTCAATAAAAGTACCAATTTTTGACAAAAATCATGGTCAAAATTAAGAAATTTCAAGGTCAAATTTTTCATATCTCCGAAAAGCTTTATTAAAATGTAGTAAAGCAACCAGGCATTGAAGAGTGCACAAAACTCGCAACTCATTTGACAAGCAGCTCACGCGATGAGTATTTTCGATGCTCATTTGTGAGTATGCTCATCGTTCACGAGTGCGAGCACAAATTTCAAACGAGTATGCACACACCACGAGTAATGAGTTTCATTTTTTTTTAAATTACTCATCGCTTGATGAGCATTTTTTTAAATTTTGAAAACGAATGCTCACGCCAAATGTACGTTTTCGGAAATTTTTTTGATGCATTTCTATTCTTATGACGGTTTCAAACAACTTTGCATCAAAAAAATTTCCGAAAACGAAAATTTTCTATATAAAAAATCAAAACGAGCATTCCAAAAATATTTAAAAGTTTTACTCGCGGCTTGACTTCGGCTTGTATTCGTTTTCAAAGTCTTTAAAAATGCTTATCAAGCGATGAGTAATTTTAAAAAAAATGAAACCCATTACTCGTGGCATGAGCATACTCGTTTGAAATTTGTGCTCGCACTCGTGAACGATGAGCAAACTCATTTTGAAAAATTATTCATACTCGTGAGTTTGAGCATCTGTTTTTGCTCATCATCGCTCATTGAACGAGTATTTTCGATACCTGAAAGCAACAGTCGTATATAAATTCACACCTCGGTCTCCCTGCGATGTATTGTAGTTTTTTTAATATATCTCCATAAAAAATCACACAATCCAAAAAATCCAAAAAAAAACCTCTCAATAGTTTTTATTTTAAAACGAACGTATGTACATACATAATTATTGTAGACCATCACGACTGAACCTTATATTAACAATATGGAAAACGTCCTATAGGGCACATTTTCGATGCGTATCGCTGGTAAGCAAGCAAGTTTCGAGGCCCAAGCTTGCTTATCTATGAATTTAGGTATTCTCAATGACATGTTAAACAATACTTGCGAGTTGCGACACCTCTGCTGGCGTGTTATGTAGACTTAATACGATGGCGAATGCATATCGCGCAAAAGATACATCAAATTGCTGAATCACATACAAAATTTAGTAAAGCCAAAGGAGAACGGAACTATTTTTTTTTCATCTGTGTTCGTCATGTGTAACCATAAAGTGGGAATTTTTTTCATTTGCACCCATAAAAAATGAAACTGTTTCATCTCCTACCATAAATTTATAGTTGCCGATGAAAAACACACGCGCACGCTATGTAGAAGTGTTTTGGCGGTAAATTTAAATATATGTTGTGTAAATTTTATTTTAGATTACGTTTTATTTATAGTAGGATTACAAGGATGTGTTTGTGAATGGTCAGTGTAATTGTATGCGTGTTCTTAAAAAAGACAAGGGCGTGCGGCAACTTATAATGTGATATCAGATAGTATATAAATTAGTAAAATCATTCACTTAATACAACGAAAATGACGCCACTGCAGTGTAAATGAAAACTGATTTATTTGGGCATTTAAAATATGTTTAATCCTCTGGACACTGAAATTTAATTAAAATACCGTAAAGTTATTATTTCCCAAAATAAATAATAGAACTTTTTCCCCACACTTATTTTCCATGATAAAATTTCACTTTTAAAGAGTATCAACTAACCGAAACAAAGATGTTGTGTATTGTTGGCCGTATTTAAAAATACACCCAGGAACGGAGCACTTCATTTTAACATTAAATTTTAAATATTTGATAATAATTGATATAATTATTCAATTAAAACAACTCAATATTCTTCTTTTACAAATCCAAAAAACAAATGCACGCTATGAAAAGTTTGCAAATGCTCCTATGCGAAAAGTACACATAGTTAAAAATAAGTCGAAAGCTCTATACACTATAAGTGAAACAAAAGAAGATAGACATAATTTTTATTTAATGTGTTTGTCTGAATTTAATATATTATAAGCACTTACACCGTTTTGAAGCTTATATGGATATGATATGTGATATCATACATTCTCAAAAAAATTTCGGCTCATATTTTTATTACTATTTTTTATCGTTTTCTTGTCTTTTAATATATATATGTCTATGATATAAAACGATACGTTTCCTTTGTGTAATCTGCGTTCGTCTGCAGATGCTAGCATGTGAAGGCTACATTAAGGGCACTATACATCAAAGCGAATTAATCCGACTACGATTAAAATTCGAAATTCGTGTACGTCAACCTCTATTAATCGTCGAATAAGTTCGTGAATTATGATACGACTCGCTAAACCAGCAAATATTAGGTAAGGAAGCCCAGATTCAAAAAAAAACAAATCGTCAAAAATTGCTTGACAGTTTAGAATACCTGCCGTCAGAAGTGAATTGTGTTTATTGTAAAAAATTAAGTTTAATTTTATTTTAATTGGAGAAATTCAACAATTTAAAATATTTTCCAATGTTTTGAACAAATAATTATTTCTCTCAAATTTATCGGCCTTTTAAAATCAATTCAAGTTTTCAAATGGGAACTGTTAGAAGTTACTATGGATAGTGAGGGCTCACTCGATGTGGATTCTTAGTGCATTTCAGACACTGCCACGGGCTCCTAAACTGCGAAAGGTGTGTGTAAGGCGAATTCCCATTATCATAAAACGAGAATGTCGCTATACAATAGTCGGTAATCATTATTGTCGTCACAGCATTTTTGCAAAAAGCGAAAAACGGATTGAAAGCAGCAAGCAGCGTCAAACGTCAAACCCATACGATTTTCAATATTCTGCTGCCACACAAGTAGCGGTAGCAAGCAGCACGCGCTGCCAAGTCATCTCAAATCCTAATTTTGCTGCTTCCTCAGGCAGCATTTTGACAGATATATATTTCATATTTATATAAAAATTACATTTTGTCTATCCCATTCGTCTTTTGCTGCAAACTGTTTGCTGCTTTCAATTAAACTCATTTCGCGTTTTTTCTGTTTGCTGCTTTCAATCTGTTTCTCGCTAACATTGCAATTGAAGTCAACACAGAACTCACTTCGTTGAATTTATCTTCGAATATCGGATTTTCATCAGACACTTCAACTTATTTCACAAATAATCATTGAAATGGAACATAAAGATTAATTTGATAAAAATAACGTTTTACTAATAAAAAAATAAGATAATAAAATTTAAAAAATCACTCATCAGCTGACATTTTATAAAGATTTTGTCCAATAAATTTACTAGATAATTTATGGTTAACAAATAGTAGCAAATACAGTGCAAAATTATAGTACAAAAGTTATTTGTGGTGATGTATACAATTTTTTTAAATATCCGGGATGCGAATTGTTCATCTGTCATCGAATTAATTCGCGTCTAACTGTAGCCCAAATGCTGATCACTTTTTAGCAGGTATATTTTTCACAACTGTTACTAAACCACAATTAAATAAAGTTCTTTTGAGATGTGGAAAATGTGACCTTGAAGTTTTTAAATATGACCCTAAATTTTTGTCCAAAATTTAAAATTAATGTTTTGCACGCCAAAATAGCGTTGAGATCTCTGAAAAAATACTAAAATACAGAGATAAACATAAATCAACATTTTAAATGTATTTCTTATCCTTTTTTTTTTGTTTCCAGCCATACACAAATTTAACTAAAAAATTAAAAATTAAATGTATATATCCATTCCCATATACATATGATATATCGATTGGCTCATTGGAGTCACGCACAACTCTTATATTTAATACATAATATGACAGTTTTTAAATTATTTTATTTATGAAAATATGACATTAAGTTTTCAAAATTTGTCTTGGAAATGTTCGGTAAGTCTTATTTTATTAAATGCAACAATCATGTCAAAAAAAAAATTCAAAAATATTATAGATTTCTCAGATATAAAAAGTGCGACCTTGATTTTACTTGAATTTTTCAGCAAATTCCTATACCCAAACGGTGGCGATATGAATTTTACTAAATGAATACTGACAAATCGATTCCCGCAATCATTTTTAGGAAAAGTAAACCTTCCGCGGACCCCGATTTTCTTGGCAGTTTTCTCGATTTATTATCGCGTTTCCAAAATACTTCTGGAATGTTGAAAAATACGTTTGAAATTTTTCGGAGCGATCCTATTTGAAGTTTCAGCCTGATTGATAATATCGCCGAAAATAGCGAAATTTTCGCGGAATTTTTCGCAAGGAGTTTCAGCAATAGAAATACTGCCAAATCGATTTCCGAAATATTTTAGGAATTAGTCAATATTTTCATCAATCGCAGTTTTTCATGGTTTTAGCGTTTCATTTCGCTTTTGAAAAATGCTTTGTTGTTTTCCGAATACTGACATGTGTAAAATCTCGTAGAGATTCCGTTTATAGGTTTACCGTAGTTTGCATTTTTATTTTGGATTATAAAACATAATCACGGAATTTTTCACTTTTGAAATTAGTCAATTTTTCAACGAACCGCGATTTTTTTCGCGGTTTATTTTCACTTTTAAAATATGTCTATGTTACTTGTAGAGTGTTGTCAAATATGTGTGTAAAATTTCGTATTGATCCTATGATCAGTTATAACCTGGTTGATTCCTATATCCACACGTTCGTTTAAATTTTTATATTTCAGATAGTTCCGCGGAAAATCTCTGAAGTATTCGCGGAATATTTTTCGCGACATGACTTTTTTTAATTGAATACTGACAAATAAAAAAAGTTTTCGCGGGTTATTTTCGCGTTTAAAATACTCCTATATCACTTCCGAAAAACTTATTTTTGGTAGTGCCAATTGATAAAATAGATGTGGTACTCCAAAAATTTTCAAAATAAGAAAACAAGCTGGCGCCAATATAGTACTTTTTGTAATGAAACACGAACATGGTACTCATTAATTTGTCACCAATTTTGCAGGGTCTCAACATAATTTCGAAAACACAATTTGTATCGCCATCTACACGAAGTTATTACTTATTTTGGTAATCAAATTTATAGAAACGATCCACAGACCGAAAGGTTTTACTATGTGTTTGGTGGGATCAGAAAGGAATCCTTTACTACGAGACACTACTCTACGGCCAAACGTTCAATTTGGACATCTACTGTCAGCAATTGCAAAGACCAGAAAAGGTCAAAATTAGCCAATAGGAGAGGCAACTTGTTCCACCATGCTCGAGCAGTACAACGCCAGGCCTTATACGTCCTTGATGACTCGCCAGAAGCTCCTAGAGCTTGTTTGGGAGATTCTAATGCATCCACCATATAGTCTGGACCTGGCACAAAGTGACTTTCATCTCATTTGTCCATTTCAAAAAATAAACAAAAAATAATGGTGGATTTCTTTTTGACCAATCTCATAAATACGAACAAAACATTTCAAATATATTAAGAAGATTGAGTGTGGATTTTGTCTGTGGATGCTGTATTTTGGATCAACGTAATTGTGGCCCGTCGTGATTTTAAGTTGCCGGAATTTTGGTTTGCATTATTTAATATTAATTCAGTACAGGGATAAACAACATTCGCTGAGTTCCGTATTAAGATAAATTCATTCTAACATTTATTATTAATTATGTTAGTTTTAAGAGATTATAGTTAAAAAAATTGCATGTAAAATGTCAATACAAAATAAATTATTACCTCTAAAATCGTCATCATTAACGCTGCCGGAATCCGTATCTGGTTTATCACATTTTGATAAAGATTTTACATTTTTTGTTCTTATTTCACCTTGTTTCGATATGTCTTTTTTGGGGTGCAACATTTTTTTATGACTTTTAGATTTAAACTCATTTGAACATTTTCTACAAGTTTTTAATTCTTCACAACTTTTATTTAAATTAGACTGCAAGGGATTTGCCTTGAAGGAAATTGTCGAATCAAAATCTTGTTCTCCACTTGTTTCTACTGGTTGTCCAATAGCATTGTTTTGACCGCCTTTTGAACACAACTGTTTAAAATTGAATATAAAACAATGACCCATTATCTAATTACCAGTAATCAAGTGCATTCATTAAGATAAAAACAAATTAGTTATTTATGTTCTTTGTATCTTCATTGGTGTCACGTCGGATTTAAATAAATATATTTTCGTTGTATTTAAAATAGAATAGTACTTAGTATTTATATAATGCAAATGAATGTGTATCCACAAATTAAATAAACTTACAGTGCTACTGGATATATTCACACTGACTTTACTTGTTCTTATCAGTTTAGATGGTAAAGATGTTTCGTCCTTTTCGAACCCATTGATGATTCTTTCCCGGGGTTGTTTTTTGTTGGTAACACAGCCGAAAGTAATGTTAGCTGTAAATCGACTAGTCTGACGTAATTTTGAATTTTGGTTGAATTGAATGTGATTAGAAAATTGATTCATTTTATGTTTTTGCACGTATAAATCGCAAAAATCAGTTATGTGTGTATTTCTGGCCGTATTGCGAATTGGGGTGTTCAAAAATTTGTCGCACAATACATGTTTGCCTCGTAAATCTTTTTTAAATTCAAATAGCTCATTTTTATTAGAATTTAAATCGTTTGAAACCAATGATGATTCTAGGAGCGTCGCCAACTGAACGCATTCACTACGACGTCTTCTGCGTATTGAATGTAGTTTGGAAATATTTTGCCTAGACCACGGCAATGATTTATGATGAGTACAAAATATAAAAACTGAAGGCAGTCGATTACCCGTTGTATCCATTTTTGAGAACTTGCTGAAATATATTGCTTGTTATTGTAACAGAACGGTGTAGGGGAGCAACTTACGTCTTCTTTTGTGGTTGAAAAATTCAAACTTACAATAATTTTGTTTATTCTAAATTGCAAACACACGGTAACGAATTTCGTGGTAATAATTAACACAAGTGACGGTAAATATGCAAACAAATTACAAAAAATCCTAGACAATATAATAATGGGTTGCTAATGTTAATTTGGTATTAGAATTTGAATTTTAAAGTTGTTCTCGAAATGTGTACTGCGCAGTGCGAACTCCATCAGCTTAAACGCTGAATTGACGCTTGTGCACATTACATACTGTGAAACTACAGTCTACACTCTACACATGACACAGTACATACCACAAAGTAAATATCTCAGAGGTGCAACCTCGCCAAGGCACCAAATTTAAACGTCACCGATTCTAGAAGAATCAGCCATACTTTTCAAACATACCTATTAAAAGAAATTAATGAAAAGAAAAAATGTTACCCTCTTTAGGTCTAAATGCTCTCTCATTGCAATGTTGATAAGATGTTTGCTGCGAAGGAAGATCACAACAGGTATAAGATCGAAATAGAAACATTCAATAATTCACAACAGTATGATTTCAAAGTTCTCTAAGGCTTAAATAGTCTTTTTAGTATATTCTCCCATGGCATGCAAGTAAAGAATACATCCTGCACTTATTTTTTATTTTTGTTGGTCTAACTTGTGTACGCATATATCTTGCAGCAAGTTTCATCCTAAAGCAAGTAGGCAAAAAAAGAATTATACAAATGCACGAGGCAGACAAGGAAACATAACTGCGGCGACGAATTGAGTTTCATTGCTCCGATAACCCCAGGTCAGATTTTTCCTAATGCCTGACATTGGAAGAAAAAATTCATGACATGGTTTTGTAAAACTATGCATCTTAAGAGGATAATGAAGACTTTACACGGTGGCGAACGCAGATCGCGCAAAAGAGAAAGAAAATCAAATAAGAAATATACTAAAGTCAGAGGAAAACGGAACTTCTTTTTTTCATCTGCTACTATGGTCTTTATGAAGAGGGGAAATTTTTGCATCTGCACCCATAAAAAGTCAAACTGTTTCATCTGCTACTATAAGTTTATGCTTGCAGATGAAAAACACACGCGCACAATATGTAGAATTGTTTGGCGGTAAACTCAAATATTTGTGGTAAACATTTTCGGCGGCAAACGGGAATTTATGATTGAGAATAAAATATTTAATGTGTGCATAATTAGCCAAATTATTAATTATCGGCATTTTCAACTTTTCATAAAAAATCACGAGGTTGGAATTCTGTTTGATTTTCTGTGGTACATACAGATATATGTTAAAATAAGTTAGAATTTAGATTATAGTTGACACTTGATAGTTGACAGCACTTGAAAATATCCCAGTTTAAGGTTTGTATGCATCCACACTTCGCGATAACAAAATTCCACAATTCTCGAGTTTATAATATGTTGTGTTTTTTTTTGCAACTAACATCTTTGCTAGTTAACACGGTTATCCATTTGACAGTTAAATGTCCACGAAAAGGGGAAACCGTGAGGCGCAAAACAAAATTTTGAATTTATTTTGAATTCATTTGCGGTCGTAGGAGTAACATTCGAACAGCATGTCTGTTTCCATAAAACAAAATTTCCCCACTCATAACAGCTCAAAATGAATAAACAAATGTAGAAAAAACAAAATATATTTGAAATTGAACAATTTTCTTTTGTTCTTTTCCTTAATATTTAGTAAGCATCATTTAAATAAATTTATGTACGTGATTGATAAAAAATTGTTCGCTATAGTGTATTAAAACGTAAGTTTGAAAAAAAATTGCTTTTAATCAAATTTTTATTTAATTTTTGAAATATGAAAAAACAAATTTTAGATTCAATTTACGAAAAAATTGGTGCAAAAAAACAGGACCGATAAGACGTATAACAAAAGAACGACCAAAAAAATTGTGTTCAGCTAAATATTCTGGAGGAAAACATTGAAGTTCCATAGGCATTTCAAATTATTCTTATTAGATATAATAAATGTTTTGAAATTAATTTTTAAGCTGGACAATTCAAGTATGCCTTTATTAGATTGTTCCGAAGAATTTACCATTTGAGAAAAATTAACATCCACATTCAAGCTTAAAAAACAGAAATAGAGTTCATGGAAATGCAGGGCTAGGAAAAAATGGCAAAGAAATGGACTTTTGAAAAGGGGATTTGGTAGGAGTCACTACTAAAATGTCAACAAAAAAAATCCACACACAATGTTAGTTTCAATATTAATATTTTAATCTAATATATAAATTTCTAAACGACCATGTATGTATGTATGTATGTATGTATGTATGTATGTATGTCACGCAATCACGCCAAAACTGAAAATGGGATCGCCACGAAATTTTACACACGTATTTGCCAACTTTTTGAAAGTAAAATAGGCATATTTTCAACGCGAATATAAACCGCGAAAACCGCGAAAAAAATCGCGATTCGCGAAAAAATGGTCTTTTACCAAAAATGATTACTGTAGTCGGTTTGTCAGTAGTCAGTTAATAAAAAAACATGACGCGAAAAAATCCACGAAATTTTCCGCGATTTTCCGCGGGGCTATCTATTTCATATATTCCTAAACGACCGTGTGGGTATTACTACAAAACCGACAATGGGATCGCCACAACATTTTGCACACGTGTTTGTCAACATTCTAGAAGTAATATAGGGGTATTTGAAGAAAAAATTCTTGAAATTTTCCGCGATTTTCCGCGGGACTATCAATTTTAAATATTCCTAAACGAAAGTGTGGGTATACCTTTCAATTACGCCAAAACCGACAATGGAATCGCCACAACATTTTGCACACGTGTTTGTCAACATTGCACAAGTAATATAGGGGTATTTTTACAGCGAAAATAAACCGCGAAAACCGCGAAAAAATTGTCGTTACGCGAAAAAATTTACTTTTACCAAAAATGATTGCTGTAATCGGTTTGTCAGTAGTCAGTTAATAAAAAACATGTCGCGAAAAAATCCACGAAATTTTCCGCGATTTTCCGTGGAACTATCTATTTTTATATATTCCTAAACGACCGTGTGGGTTTACCTTTCAATTACGCCAAAACTTAAAATGGGATCGCCACGAAATTTTGCACACGTGTTTGCCAACATCCAAGAAGTAACATAGGCATTTTTACAACGCAAAAATAAACCGCGAAAACCTCGAAAAAAACGCCGGTTCGCGAAAAAAATTACTTTTATCAAAATGATTGCGGGAATCGATTTGTGAGCATTCAATTAATAAAAGCCATGTCGCGAAAAAATCTGCGATTTTCTGCGGAACTATCTATTATACAATATAAGTACATTCCTAAACGACCGTGTGGATAGACATTTCAATCACGCTAAAACGGACATCATGATCGCTAAGAAATTTGACACATATATTTGCCAACATTGTAGAAGTAATAGAGGCGTATTTTCAAAGCGAAAATAAACCGCGAAAACTGCGAAAAAAATCGCGGTTCGCGCAAAAGATGACTTTTACCAAAAATGATTGCACTTATCGATTTGTCAGTGTTCAATTAACAGAAGACATGTAGTAGGAATCAACCAGGATAAAACCGTAAATGGGATCGCCACCAAATCGCGAAAAAAAGCGTGGTTCGCGAAATAGTTTACTTTTCCTAAAAATTAATGGGGGAATGGATTAGTCAGTATTCATTTAGTTAAATTCACATCACGAAAAAATCAGCAAATAATTCCGCGATTTTCCGCGCAACTTTCTAAAATATAAAAATATAAACGGCCGTTTGGGTATAGGAATCAACAAGGCTAAAACGAACATTCAATACGAAATTTTACACAAGTATATCACAACACTCTAGAAGTAACATAGCATATTAAAAAAATTAAAATAAACCGCGAAAACCGCGAAAACAATAGTGATTTGCCAAAAAATTGCTTAATTTTTAAAGTGATAAACTCCGCGATTTTCTGCGGTTATGTTTTATAATCCAATATAAAAATTCAAACAACGGTAAAACTATAAACGGAATCGGAGATTTTACAAACGTATTTGTCAGCATTCGGAATGCAACAAAGGCCTTTTTTTACAGGGAAATGAAACAAGAAAACCCACCTTCCGAAAAACTTTGCTGAAACTGTAAATGGGATCGCTCCGAATATGTTCACACGTATTTTTCAACATTCCTGCAGTATTTTGGAAACGCGAAAATAAATAGAGTAAAAAAATACATCACTAGGAAAGCTGTCAATGAAGTTCGTCTAATACATAAAAATTAATATGATCCTTTTAAAAACACCTCGCCAAAAAAATCGACCATAATTCTTTGGTATTCCACAATTTCGGATTTATATTTATATTTATGATATTAAAGTATATAAGTGATTACTAAAAACGCTTTTAGAAAACAACATGTTGTGTCCGAGCAGCGCACGGGTTCCTCCGCTAGTTATTTAATAAAATTATAGCATTTAGTATGATTTTAATTAAGTACATTTTTTTTAACTCGATTTTTAAAATTTTTAATTAATAAAAATATATCAAAGTTATTATATATATGCGTTTCCATAGAAACCAATATAAATTCGAAATTATCTAGTTACCCATGTGTTTCCATAGAAACCAGTGAATGTGCAGTAATTATTTCGAAAAATGAATGTGTCAGAATCGTTTCCCCTCCGTGAGGCCAAAATGGTCAAAAACACTCTGTTATGAATAACAGTGTATGAATACAAAAAAGTGCCAAATGAATTTGCGCCTTACGCCTCACGGAATGAGGGGAATTGGACTACCGGGGGGCGGGGATGCTTATTTCTTACCCGATACGGCGAAAGGTTAAGATTCGGCATACGCCATAAACGTACCAATTGTCGTGTCGAGATTATCAATGAAAATTAAAGAGAGCGCATACATGCGCATACATGCGCATACACATCCAAAAGTCTTCACGCATACGCATGCACAGTACCGATTTCTCACATCCACGCACACATTCATACATTTAATGCCAACATTACAATTCAAAATAAAAAACACATATGTATGTAAATCTTTGAAAAACATTTATTTTCAAACACGCATAAGCGTAGTATTGTACATAGCAACAATTACGAAAAAAAGAAACAAAATGTATTTTAGAAATAATTCTTGTTCAATAAAAATTGCATGATGTATTACCTGATTTAGACATTTTTGGCGGATGACTCGTTGTATAAATTCACAGGCTGCAGCACGAAGTCCCATTTTGTAATATTTTTTTCCTAAATTCAAAAAAAAAAACAGATACGTTTAGTGTTTCTTCTAGTTTTTTTAACGACAATGTTTAGCTGCTGCTGCTGGAATAAAAAAAAACAATTCATATTAAATGTTACTGTTTTAAGTGCACAACAGATATTTCACTTACCACAACATAAAATAATAAATATTAATTAAAGGAACCGGAACGATGAAATTCGATCGGCGTCAGCTTATACACACAATGATTTTGTTTATGGAAAACCACTGTATGTATAAGTATTCGCAAAAGGGTTCAAACGCCATGTACAAATTGAAATATGGTGTGCTAAGAAAGCGCGTACACAAATGGAGCTCATATGTGTATTTTATAGATAAGCATACGGCCGTACGACGCATTCACAGTTCACACTCTACACACTAGCAAAGTATACATATTTTCTATTCATGAAGTTTCATATTTATAACGTATATGTGTACGTCTTGTTTGCATGCATATTAGAAAATGTAAAAAGTATTGGGCATTGCTTTCTCATGTTATACTTAAATTTTGCAACGGTGGTGCGTTTACATGAATTTTTACAATCCCGATCGCCACGGAATGGCATTCATCGCAAAATAACGTTCATTTTTCTACAATTTTACAGCAAATCAGAAACCTGTGAGAGTCATCACATAATTATGCTCATTTTTTTTTAATTTAGCCGAGAAATATTAAAAAAATAAAAATTTCGCCACCGGAGAAATCTACCAAATTAAAATTTGTCAATAGATGTCTCTGATCGGCACTCGCTGGACCACATTATCAAATATATTATGTCATGTATATCTAATATAGCACACTCATATATACTGACGCAAAAGAAACTATTCAGACAGCCATTTTTTATAATCTGGAAGGGAAATACAAAAGCAATAAAAATTTAATTATGGGTCATATAATCATTATTATAATAAAAAATCGTTTTGGTTTCCTCTACTTTATATTAAACATTAATTTGCAATTATTTTTGGACTAAAATTGTTTAACATAGTGGCAAAAAATTTTGTGTCATGAATAATTTTTTTAATAAATGCAATTACATTTTATTGGGCGTTGAATTTTATCGAAGTAAAATCTTCTTTTACAGAATGAAATTTTCTTCGCACAATTAATTGACCCATATTAACATCAGCAATTTAATATTCAAGTAATTAATATGATGCATTCAATGTATATTTCTGTATACTCATATTATATAATTGTTCGACATAGTGAATATACCTATTTAAATGTGGAGGTTTGTGTACAATTTGAAATTTAGCTAATATTTAATATTTCTATTTTATGGTATATTTATGCGGTACAAAAAGAAGAAGATTCTACATTATGTACGCAGCGCCATCTATTATATGTTTAAAATACAAGTAAGGCGCGCATGCGCAATACTTTCAATGCTCTCTTCTCTATAAAAACTTTCATATGGGCATTCTGGCTGCTGTGACGGCAGCCATACGACTGCGAGAACTGGCTGCCGCCTGACACCCAGGCGTATTATCGGGACAGTGTCGGTGATTACTCTCACGACTTGATTCGTTTACAGAAATTTTTATTAAAATTTCTAATTGTGTGTGTGATTCTCGCTCTAAAAACAGCAAAAATGTTTCTGCTCCCGGCATGCCGAAAAGATCTGATCGGGTACGGCGTCCGGCATACGAAAGGTTAAGATTCGGCATATGCCATAAACGTACCAATTATCGTGCCGAGATTACCACTGAAAATTTAAGAGAGCGCATACATGCGCATACACATCCAAAAGTCTTCACGCATACACATGCACAGTACCGATTTCTCACATCCACGCACACATTCATACATTTACTATAAATTTACTATAAATGTATGAATGTGTGCGTAAATGTGAGAAATCGGTACTGTGCATGTGTATGCGTGAACACTTTTGGATGTGTATGCGCATACATGCTCTGTCTTAAATTTTCAGTGGTAATCTCGACACGACGTTAATGGCATATGCCGAATCTTAAAAATTCAAAATAAAACATATATGCATGTAAATCTTTAAAAACATTTATTGCAAAACACACATGTAAAGCGTAGTACTGTACATGTATAGCGGCAATTACTGTAAAAAAGAAACACAATTTATTTTAGAAGTAGTTATTGTTGAATAAAAATTATATGACGTGTTACCTGATTTAGAGGTTTTTTGGTGGATTCCATTTCCCCTTGTTATATGAATTCGCAGGCTGCAGCATTGAAGTCCCATTTTGTAATAGATGGTTATCCAAACTAATTAATTGGTTTTTGTTATTCCTAAATTCGAGAAAAAAAAACAATTATGTTTAGTTTTTCCAATGCACAACAGATATTTCACTTACCTCAAACACAAAGTTAATTTTCAACGACGATGAGATGTCTAGCTGCTGCTGCTGGATTAAAAAACAATTCTTATTAAATGTTACTGTTTTAAGTGCACAACAGATATTTTATTTACCACAACACAAAATAATAGATATTAAGGTCGCTCACAGAAGATGTAATTTTGATAAAATAATTTTTTGGAATTTTTAACAACCGCTCTGATTGGTCAATGAAAAAAATATTTTATTATCCAGCGTGAACGCGCATAATAATTTTGATAAAATAATATTGATACAACAAAAGTGACATTGCCCAACAATCGCAATTTTTGAGTTAGTAACGGATTTTGTGATCTCTAAGCTACATCTATCAGTCAACAAAAGCTGATAAATTATTATCAACTTCTGGCCGCTTAGTAGAAGAAGTGTCGTTTTCGTGATTCAAGATTTGTATACAACTAATATACACAAATTCGAGGAAAATGCATTATATCAAATTGTATATATATTATATTAACATTGGAGTGTTTTAAATAAATTATTTTGAGTTGTGACATTTTTGGTGATAAAATCCAATTTTTTTTTTTTAAATTCCTTAAAACTGCCACAACTCAAAATAATTTATTCTATTGGGGGTCAGAACCGCATACCCATCTAGCATCTCTGAAGAAAACTATCATTAATGATTGCAAGAGCACTCAACCGCTACGTATATAATTGGAATGTACTAGGCGAGCGAAGAAATGTTGGACGGCAATTCTTATGTACAACGTTATGTATTAGGAAATAATTTTATTTATACCTACCTTCTCGCTTGCACTGCGTATACAAAATTTGTGAGGCATCATCCACACAGCTATACTGCGGTCTGAGCACATATAAATCATCGTGTGATAAGAAAAATGCATTTTCCCACGTTTTATTCTGTAAATTCTACGTATACCAATATGGTTATGTACGTATTATCGGTTCAATTAGTTTTTACTCGCATTCGCTTGCATTTATTGAGTTATGAGTAGTCAAAATATTTTGCTGTAAAAGGTCGTGGTTGCTGATATACGGAGATCAATATTGTACATTTTAAAACACAACATACTAAAACACGTCGTAATGATAAGTTTTATTATTATAAGCTTTTAAATTCTTCTGTGATTATTGTTTTGTGTTTTAAAATGTGCAATATTGAAAAATGATTATGTTGAAAGGCAAAATGGTCATCTCTTTGTATTTATGTATGTAGTATAGTATAATTCTTTTACATGTAGCAGTAATTTTTAGATACAGCGATTTAGTTTTCAGCACTACTACAACCATGCAAACCGCGCTATGTGTGTTTGTGCAATACATGCACGGTGCATTAAACAATAATCAACGATCAGTAATAAGAACCGTCGTCTTTTTCTTCGTTTGGCCTTATATATATGCTAGATGGGTACCCAATACTCATAAGGCAGCGATAATAAGTTTAATTTCACGATTTGATGTACGCTTCGAATTTCTTACTTCCAGTACATTCAGCGCATAGCATGTAAGAATTGTACGAATTTCTGACTTTATATACTACTAGCCAGTAGCCAAATATCAGAGAAAACAGCGCGTTCATATTATATACTCAGTTTATATATCTCTTATACTCGCTATTTGCTTACATATCTTCGCAGCAATTCTACATGTGTTAAGTATAAACGGCTATGCGTACTACGGCTATTCCCGTATACGGCCTATATAGCTCTCGATATTCCGTACGTATTTTCTTTTATTTTCTCCTTCGTTGTGTGTACCGATAAGAAAAATGTATTTTCCCACGCGTTTTTTATGCAAAATGTATAGATAAAACGAATCTACCAAGAAGCGTAAATGTGTGTTATATATTCTCCACATTCTACAAGCTGCGTATTTATTTATGCAGCGTATACCTCTTAGGCTCTTACTCTAGTAGTCGCTTGGAATCTACCGCTGTAAAAGGTCGTGATTGCTGATATACGGAGACTGTGTGTATCGAGTTCAATATTGTACATTTTAAAACACAACATACTAAAACACGTCGTAATGATAAGTTTTACTATAATAAGCTTTTAAAATCTTCTGTGATTATTGTTTTGTGTTTTAAAATGTGCAATATTGAAAAATGATTATTTTGAATGGCAAAATATTCATCTCTTTGTATTTATGCATGATAGTATAATTCTTTTTCAGAGATTTCAAAGCTATTCATGCATGCATGAGCGTGTGCGTGTGCTTGTGTGTGTGTGCGTCTGCGATCGCGTGAGCGTATGCGATTTAATACACTCGCGTACAATGTTATGTAAGAGATCATAGATAAACTGAGTATATAATAAGAACGCGCTGTTTTCTCTGACTTCCCTCTTATACATATTAGGTTATAGGGTATAAATCTTCATAAGTCAAAAAAAATGATTTTTTACACGATTGACAACTTAAATAACTAAAATGGCTTTGTAATACCTTGCCTTACATATCATTCAGTCAAAAAGTTTCGCTTGAATGTTCTGAAATATACGCTTAAATTGAAATCGGTTTTCGCATTTTGCAGGAAAATTTTCTATTCTGAGTTGTGTCACTTTTGTTACAAGGGTGCGATAATCTGACAAGTTGAAATATATTAGGCGCAAAAGAAAAACAAAATTTATTTAATATAACGTATAAAAATTGTTTTTTTCCAGCAGGAGACATTTAAAATATTAACCTTCTTTAAAATTGAATTTAATTTTACTTATTTAAATGAATATTTGCTAAATTCGTTTTGTAACATATAATTATTAATACTGCGCACAAATGCATATGTCAAATCCTTGACGTATCCAACTGTCAAAAAAAAAATTATCAAAATTATCAAAAATAAGATGCCCCAGGGCATGATATTTTTGATAATTTTGATAATTTTTTTCTACCAAACAGAGCGCTTGTCAAAAATTCCAAAAATTATTTTATCAAAATTATATCTTCTGTGAGCGACCTTATTAATTTAAGCAACGATTTAATTCGATCGGCAATCGGCATCAGTTTATACACACAATAATTTTGTTTGGTTAGAAAAACAAAATTCAAATGATATGGAAAACCGCTGTATTGTAAAGTATTCGCAATCCAGTGTTCAAATGCCGTGTACATTAGAGTGGAGCACGGTTATATGGGGGAAAAAAAGTTATCTGATCAAAGACGCTTAGGGCGCAAAGAATGGGTAATCGATAGGCCTTTAATTTTTGGAACTGTACACTAAATGCAAAAAATCAACTCCTGAGGCTTTGAAATTTTGATTTTTTGCAAAAATATGGGACATTTGTGGTTTACGGCATCATAACTCGGAAACTAATAATTTCATGAAAAAACCGTCTTCCATAAAGTTTTAGCCCATTTCATTGGTAATAATTTATGATGTTTTCTCGAAAAATGCATACCCACGATTTAATGTATTTAAAACCCATTTGGGTTATCAATATTTTTTAAATCCCATATAAGTCAATTCTAATGGAAGATGCAATTTAAATAATGAAATATATTAATGATTTTACTGCATCATAACTCGGAAACTAATAATTTCATGAAAAAACCGTCGTCCATAAAGTTTTAGCCCATTTCATTGGTAATAATTTATGATGTTTTCTCGAAAAATGCATACCCACGATTTAATGTATTTAAAACCCATTTGGGATATCAATATTTTTTAAATCCCATATAAGTCAATTATAATCGAAGATGCAATTTAAATAATGAAATATATATATACATATATTATAAATATATATACTTAACTAATCAGTTATTTGTAAAAATTCCACCACGCTCCACCCTAGTGTACATATTTGAATATGGTGTGCTAAGCAAACGCGCACACACATGAAGCGCATATGGCTTTTATATGTATAATATATGATGCGCAAACTTAGCAGTTAGTTAAATTTTGTTCATGATTTGTATCGTATATGTGTATTGTGTACGCGTTGCGCTTCTATTCTAAATATTATTTCTTCTCCCAATTATTTTTGCTGTTTTTTGAGCGAGAATCACACACGCATCAAGTCGTGAAAGCAATCACCGACACTATTATAAAAATTTCTGTATACGTATCAAGTCGTGAGAGCGACGCCGCCACCACTGCAAAATTTTAGTATACGCGTTTTTTACAGTTTACATTTTCTTATGCAAAGAAGCGCAACGTGTACACCCCAATCAAACAAGATAACGAGAAAAATAATGAAATGAAGGAATTTTGCCGTCGACAAGCAATTTCATTCACCCAATCAAACAAGATAACGAGAAAAATAATGAAATGAAGGAATTCTGCCGTCGACAAGCAATTTCATTCATTTCAAATACCATTGCAAAATATCGCACACACACAATCACACTAAATTCTCTTCCCCTTCGATGACTCCACAAGAACATTTGTATGGTTTCGAATCAAAAACATTTGTATTGTTTAAAATTATTATATTTTGTTTATTCATTATTAAATAAAAGATAAATATACAATACAAATTACACTTAATAATTATATTCACCGGTGTTGATCACGGCAGGAACTATGAAGCAGATGAGTAGAGTGTAGCCAAAGGTTGATGAAGACCTCGAATTCTGTAAAGCCAAAGCGCCGTACCATCACTGCTGTTGTTGAGCCTGAAAAACAAAATAAAATTAGTCAATAAACAAATTAATTGTTGTTTTAAAATTATTACAACACACCTGCACTGAATATACTGCACTGCAAGCACCTGTGTCAAGAATTTGTTTCGTTTGCGCTGCAATATCACTTAATTTAAATTTTTAGGCGCAGTATTGCACTTAACACTGTGAAGCCGCATTTTCTTTACTATATATTACTACGCATTACGCAGATAGCTAAAAGGAAACACAAAAAGATAGCAGTGGGCAGTGGCCGTCGCGCGATACATATATTTGTATACGCATTTCATTTCACTACGTACGGTGTACCGATTCATCACACATTCATAGATTTTGTTTGAAAATGAAAACAAAATAGCAAAAAGTGAGAGGTCATGTCAATATGGCACACGCAAGAATGAAGAAGCAATAGCATGGCTATGGAGTAGTATGTGTAATAATTCAAGCTGTCATTCAAATTTTTTTCAAATGTTTGCGGGGCATTTCAAATACCATTGCAAAATATCGCACACACACAATCACACTAAATTCGCTTCCCCTTCGGTGACTCCACAAGAACATTTGTATGGTTTCGAATAAAAAACATTTGTATTGTTTAAAATTATTATATTTTGTTTATTCATTATTAAAATATACTCAGATAAATATACAATACAAATTACACATAAGAATTATATTCACCGGTGTTGATCATGGCAGGAACAGGGAACTATGAAGTAGATGAGTAGAGTGTAGCCAAAGGTTGATGAAGACCTCGAATTCGGTAAAGCCAAAGCGCCGTACCATCACTGCTGAAGTTGAGCCTGAAAAACAAAATAAAATTTGTCAATAAACAAATTAATTGTTGTTTTAAAATTATTACAACACACCTGCACTGAATATACTGCACTGCAAGCACCTGTGTCAAGAATTTGTTTCGTTTGAGCTGCAATATCACTTATATTTAAATTTTTAGGCGCAGTATTGCACTTAGTACACTGTGAAGCCGCATTTTCTTTACTATATATTACTACGCAATACGCATTACGCAGATAGCTAAAACGATCAACACAAAAAGATAGCAGTGGCCGTCGCGCGATACATATATTTGTATACGCATTTCATTTCACTACGTACGGTGTACCGATTCATCACACATTCATAGATTTTGTTTGAAAATGAAAACAAAATAGCAAAAAGTGAGAGGTCATGTCAATATGGCACACGCAAGAATGAAGAAGCAATAGCATGGCAATGGAGTAGTATGTGTAATAATTCAAGCTGTCATTCAAATATATAGCATGCTGTTTGCGGGGTACAATACACTTATACGATATAAATCATGAAGAAAATTTAGATATATGTACTTTGCTAGGTAGAGTATCAATACGTCGTAGGCTCATCTATAAATGTGCGTAATGCGTATTTAAATAATATGGTATGCTAACTGCTAAGTAAGCATACATATATTAAGCCATAATCCATATGCGCTTCATTTGTGTGCGCGTTTGCTTAGCACACCATTTTTAAATATGTACACTAGGGTGAAGCGTGGTGAAGTTTTTACAAATAACTGATTAGTTAAGTATAAATCATTAATATATTCATTACATCTTCGATTAGAATTTAAAAAATATTGATAACCCAAATGGGTTTTAACTACATTAAATCGTAGGTATACATTTTTTGAGAAAACCTCATACTTGTAAATTATTACCAATGAAATGGGCTAAAAGTTTATGTAAGACAGTTTTTTTATGAAATTATTAGTTTCCGAGTTATGATGCCGTAAACTCCAAATTTCCAATATTTTTGAAAAAATCAAAATTTCAAAGCCTCAGGAGTTGATTTTTTACATTTAGTGTAGTACCAAAAATTGAAGGCCTATCGATTACCCATATTTAGCGCCCTAAGCGTCTTTGATCAGATAACTTTTTTTTTCCCCATATAACCGTGCTTCACTCTAATGTACACGGCATTTGAACACTGGATTGCGAATACTTATACATACAGTGGTTTTCCATATGATTTGAATTTTGCTTTTCTAATCAAACAAAATCATTGATGCAGCAGCAGTGTTTGAGGCCGAATCTTAAACTTTCGTATGCCGGACGACGTATCTACCGCAATGCGCGCAAATATTTTTTGATCATATATGTTCATTTCTTTTGTTTATAAAATCTTTTGACGTTCGCGGCAAGGCAAACATATAATAATTTTGCTGTTGGAAATCCACATGGAATCTACAATACAACACAAACCCCATAAAAAAAAACAATTGGGAGAAACCCTCTAAAAATAAATTTTGTCGTATCAAATGTGTTGTAACTTGTAAGCAATTTTTGAAGCAGACGTTAAAGTTTGTCATTTTTATATGAAAAGCCAGCTTTCTCCGGCTTTGCTTAGGTATACCGTCTTTTGGACTAAATAGGAAATAAAATTGAATCAGGCGTAATACATATAAAATTTGCGCTTTTATCATAATTCATATTTATTTTTGGAAAGTCCAAAATTTAGTGAGCCGGGCTAATAGAAATAACTAAATTTGTAAACTTATATAAAATTTATTATGCCTTGAACAAATATTGAATCAAAAATAATGAATATAAACGCGAGGATGGCAAACAAATTTTTTTTTGATTACATCCCAGTAAAAGAATCACAGCAAATATCAGTGTTGTTTTTTAGGAATTTTCCACGTACTGAAGTATGAATGTATTGAATTAAAATTATTAATTTTGTTTTTATAATAACAAAAGCCTTGCTCCATAAACACGTTCACACTCTTATTAAAATTTAGTTAATAGAATGTAAAAAATATTTTTTTTCGGAAGGAAACATTTTAAATATTAATCTTGTTTCAAATTGTATTTAATTTTACTTATTTAAATTAATATTTGCTAAATTTGTACTGTAATATATAATTATGGCTATCGCGCACAATTGCATGGCCAAATCCTTGAAGTTTCCAACTGTCAAAAATAAATTCCCAAAAATATCAAATTTCAGGGCATCCTAATGGCCATGATATTTTTGATAAAATTCATCAAAAGATTCCTGAATTTTTTACGAGAATAAATTTGTCAGTGTTTCTATTCGTAATAAACACCTTGCGAAAAATTCCGCCGTTTTCGGCAATACTATCAATCACGCTATAACTGGCAGTATCGCTTAGAAATTTTACACACGTGTTTTTCAACATTTTAGAAGTAATATATTCCGCGAAAATTCCGCTATATACTTTAAACAAGCGTTCTTCTTCTTCTTTATTCAAAAGTGTGAAAAGTTTAAAAAGATGTCCATCGCGAAAAGACAAGAAGTTACAAAACAACATAATCTATGCTACAATTGTTTAAGATCGGGTCATTCTGTCGCTCAATGCAATTCAAAATTCAGATGCCAACAATGTACGAAAAAACATAATTCTTTGCTACATATGGATCAAAAACTGTCAAAAGACGCAGTGCCGTTCAATCCCATAGCAAATTCACTTGTTGTGAGTGAAGACTCACCAACAGTTTTATTGGCAACCGCTAAAATATTAGTTGAAAATGCCACTGGTGAATACGTAAACTTAAGGGCGATAATAGATACAGGTTCTCAACGTAGTTTTATTTCCGAATCTGCTGCCCAACTACTTGGTCTGCAAAGAACAAAAGTTAAGTTGAATATATTTGGTATCGGGGCAACTACATCGACACAAACTAGAGGCAATATAGTTTTGTCCATGTTGACAAAGTATGGAAAAAATATTATTAAAGTTTCAACTTTAGTAATACCGAACATTACAACTGTTAGTCCTGCAAAGGAAATTAACATAAACATTCCTCTTAATTTGAGAATTGAAGATTTAGCTGATCCATGCTGTGGAAAACCAGGAAAAATTGATATTCTTCTTGGTGCTGACATATACAGCTCCTTGATTTTGAATGGAATCATACAAGGGTCACCCAGTGCTATAAAAACAAAACTTTTGTGGATTATGTTAGGTTCTACTGGAAATAGTGCAAATTGTGACGTGACTTCATTGATTGGAATAGAAAATAATTTGGATTCTCTTGTAAAACAATTCTGGGAAATAGAAGAATTGCCTAAAAAGAATTTGTTGAGCAAAGATGAACAATTAGCTCAAAACATATACCAAACATCCACAAAACGAGATAGTTTTGGCCGGTATGTAGTTCGACTTTCATTTTGCGAAAATGCTGAACCAAATCTAGAGTTAATAGACTCTCAAAAAATTGCGTATATTCGATTTTCTCAATTAGAGAAAAAATTGTCGATAAATGAGGACTTGAATAAATAATACACTGATTTCATAGATGAATACATTCAACTAGGACATATGTCTGAGATTCCTCAACGGAATATATATTTAGCTAAAAGTTATTATTTACCGCATCATGCAGTTTTCAAGCCCGATAGCACTACGACAAAACTTAGGGTTGTATTTAACGCATCTCAAAAAGCGGAATCAGGAAAATCTTTAAACGATTTACTTCTTATTGGACCAAACCTTCAAAATAATATTGTAAACATTTTGATGAAATGGCGAAAACACAAGTATGTAATAGCCGCCGACATCGAAAAGATGTACAGACAAATTTTGGTTCATGAAGATGATCAAGATTATCAAAGAATAATTTGGAGACGCAATCCATCTGAAGCAATTAAACACTATCGATTAAATACAATAACGTACGGTACAGCAAGCGCACCTTATTTAGCTATCAGAACTCTACATAAGTTAGCGGAAGAGGAACAAATTAATTCACCATTGGCGAGTTATGCGTTGTTAAATGATTTTTATGTCGATGATGTACTTAGTGGTGGCTCGGACTTAGGGGAAACTAAAAGACTACAATCAGAATTAATTTCAACTCTGAGAAAAGGTGGATTTAATTTACGCAAATGGACAGCAAATCATGATGCATTACTAGAATCAATTCCTGAGGGTGACAAGGAAATAAAATCAGTTTTAGACATTAAAATGACTGGGGATATTAAGACATTAGGCTTAATATGGCATCTAGCGACGGATTCTTTTGCATTTAAAGTGCAATTAACTTCAATTGATTCAATCAAAATAACTAAACGCCAACTATTGTCTGAAATATCCAAATTGTTTGATCCAATTGGATGGCTGCAACCGTGCATAATAATTGGCAAAATTATTATGCAACAGCTATGGCTAAAAAATACAAAATGGGACGAAGTTATTTCCGAAGACGTTTACATAAGATGGGCAGCTTGAAGAGATCAACTTCATTTGCTCGAACAAATGAAAATACCTCGATGGTTACAAACAGAATCTAGTAAAAAAAATTGAAATACACGGATTTTGCGATGCTTCCACTGATGCATACGCTGCCGTTATCTATGTGAGAATTTTACATAGTAACGGGGAAGTAACAACAAATTTAGTTACTTCAAAAACAAAAGTTGCGCCTTTAAAAATATTGTCAGTACCACGCTTAGAGCTTTGTGGAGCTACTTTACTTATCGATCTTATGAAAGTAACTATTGAGGCACATGATTGGGCTCAGTGTGTTTTATTGGACTGACTCCACAATTGTATTGGATTGGCTTCAAGCTCAGTCTTCAAAATGGAAAACGTTTGTCGCAAATTGAGTTATTCACATACAGCAATATTCAGATAGTAGACAGTGGAGCCACGTTGGAACTGCTTGCAACCCAGCCGATCTTGGATCACGAGGGGTTTTTCCTAGCGACTTAATTTACAACGAGTTGTGGTGGAAAGGGCCTGCCTGGTTACGCGAAAATTCAAATAAATGGACTAAACTTATTAAAAAATCGGCTGAATCCGAAACGGATTCAGAATTACGATTAACAAATACAAGTCTCATTAACATAAGGCATGAACCTTTAGACGATTTCTCAGAAAAATATTCATCTCTGAACAAATTAAAAGAGTTATCGCATATTGTCTACGATGGAGATACGGAGCTAAAACTAAGTTCTTAAACACTGAAGAACTTGACAAAGCTGAGAAGTGTTGCATACGAATTGTACAACAGAACGTTTTTTTGGAAGATTTTAAGCTTCTAAAAAACAATAAGCCGTTGCCGAAATCAAGCAATCTTCTGAAATTTTCACCCTTTATTGACTCTGATCAATTGCTCAGGGTGGGCGGGAGAATACAAAAAAGTAACTCAAATGAGAATAAAACCCATCCTATTATTCTTCGTCGTGGTCACTTCGCCAATTTGATAATTAGACATTTTCATATATTAACTTGGCACGGCGGATCACAACTAGTGCTTGCCACAATCCGAGAGAAATACTGGATAATTTGTGGACTTACTGCTGTTAAGAGTCTTATGAGAAACTGCACTACTTGCTTCAAAATAAATGCTAAGCCAAATCATCAATTGATGGGTAATCTTCCTGCTGAGCGTGTAAACGCGGGAAAACCATTTGCCCAAAGCGGAATTGATTACGCCGTTCCTATTAGTATAAAATGGAATAATGGAAGAGGTAGTAAAACAACAAAAGCGTACATTGCGGTACACCTTGAAGTTGCAAGTGACTTGAGCGCTAAGACATGCTTGGCAGCAATTCGTCGTTTTGTAGCCAGACGAGGAATGTGTAACACACTTTTGAGTGATAATGGCACAAATTTTGTAGGTGCGAATAAATTATTACAGCTTGATGTAAAAAAAGTAATATTAGACGTACAAGAAAACATAGCCGTATCTGGTATAAATTGGAAATTTATTCCTCCTGGGAGTCCGCATTTCGGAGGTCTTTGGGAAGCGGCGGTAAAATCAATGAAGCGACATTTGATCAAAGTTATTGGATCACATTTATTAAATATAGAAGAGTTAAACACAGTTTTAGCTCAGATAGAAGCCTGCATGAATTCTCGTCCCTTATGTCCAATAAGCTCGGATCCAAATGACTGCAATGCTTTAACTCCACTTTCTTACAGGACACAATTTGTTTGAGCTTCCTGACATTCCAGTAGGAGACTATGTAACTAGAAAATGGCAACTGGTTCAAAAAATCAAACAAAGTGTTTGGAAAAATTGGAGTGTAGAATACTTGTTACAACTGCAGCAACGAAACAAATGGTTTACAAAAAATAACCAAATTCAAAAAGGTGATCTTGTTCTGATTAAAACAGAAACGACGGATTAACCAGAGTAGCTTCGGTGCGCAATAGCAACAACAAAGTCACGAAACGACCTCTAACAAAATTATGTTCGTTATCTATCAATAAAGCTTCACTTGACAATCAGAAAAAAATGAAAGACAACAAATAGAAATGCATCAAAAAAATGTCCGGAAACGCACATTTGACGTATGAAAAGCCGCCGCGAATATTAAAAAAAAAGTAACTTTTTGGCCCAGCATTCTGTATGGGAAAATAATTTTTGCAGAATAAATACGTTAAATTCTCATCACGAAAAAATCAGCAAATAATTCCGCGATTTTCCGCGCAACTATCTAAAATATAAAAATATAAACGGCCGTTTGGGTATAGGAATCAACCAGGCTAAACCGAACATTCAATACGAAATTTACAAGTATAACACAATACTCTAGAAGTGACATTGGCATATTTAAATAATGAAAATAAACCGCGAAAACCGCGAAAACAATAATGGTTCGCCAAAAAATTGCTTAATTATTAAAGTGATAAACTCCGCGATTTTCTGCGGTTATGTTTTATAATCCAATATAAAAATTCAAACAACGGTAAAACTATAAACGGAATCGGAGAATTTACACACGTATTTGCCAGCATTTGGAAAGCAACAAAGGCTTTTTTCACAGCAAAATGAAACACGAAAACTATGAAAACTCACCTTGCGAAAAACCTTGCTGAAACTGTAAATGGGATCGCTCCGAAAATGTTCACACGAATTTTTCAACATTCCAGAAGTATTTTGGAAACGTGAAAATAAATAGAGTAAAAAAAAAATACCCGAGCTGTCAATAACTCAGCGATTTTCCGCGGTAATGAAGTTCGTCTAATACATAAAAATTGATATGATCCTTTTAAAAACACCTCGCCAAAAAATTCGACCATAATTCTGTGGTTTTACACAATTTCTGTTTTATAGTAAAGATTTTTTTTATAATCACATCCAATGCGGAAACTTCATAAACGAGGGAAAAAAATAAAAAAAATTGCTAAATTTTTGTTGTGTTTCCTTTTATGAAGTTGAAAGATATTTCAGAAAAAATGCTACGAAATCGAAACCATTATGAACAAGCAGCAGCACCATGAAAACAAAATTCTGCATAATAATTGTCAGTGTTTTCAATTTTAACTTTGATTACAATAAAAAAACTTAAAAATAGACATTCTTTTATCAAATATTTTTTGATATTAAAGTCTATAAGTGATTACTAAAAACGCTTTTAGAAAACAACATGTTGTGTCTGAGCAGCGCACGGGTTCCTTCGCTAGTATTATATGAATTCTGAAATTTTTATGAATTTGGCGATGGTGATTGCTGAAGGTAGGTATTTAAGGAAATCTATCGGATTTTTATTATTGAAACAAATGTTCCTTGTATTTTCAAGATTTTTGCAACTTGTAAGTAGGTGGTCAACTCTTAATGCATTCCCGCATAAAGGGCATGGGGATGGCTTCTTTCCCATTAGAAGGTGCTTAATTTTGTATGACCCAGCCGCATTCTGGCAAAATTTGTTGCGTGAGTAGGTGTTGAGTTAAATGATTTATAGTTGTGGCTGTAAATTCCCCATTTAGGTTGTTTGAGTTGGACTAGGTATTTTTTTATAATGTTCAATGTGTCCTTCCTTTCCTTTGAAACGAAATTAAGAGTTACGATTTCGGTCAGATTGCTTAGGTGGGTGTATTACATGATTTCTGTGGGAGAGAGCGTTACATATACAACCCACCTAACCAATCTGGCCGAAATCGACACCGACGTCGGGGTCGGCATCGAGGTCAGTACCGACCTCAATTATCAGTATGTTAAATTTGTATACTTCATGAAACCTATTGGAATCAGATTGGAATGCAAGAGCTGAGCTATGTATCGAATATGTATGTATCTAATAAAGAGTGCTATATTGGCGAAAGTGGCGTCATCTATGAATACAAAAAATTGGGGGATTTTTAAAAATTACATGAAAGAAAATTTGGCTATAAATTGGAAAAAGAAATATAATTTATTTTTATTTAAAATTCATTGACTACATTAAAATAATAAAATAAATGTAAAAAAAACAACAATAATACAGTACAGTAAATTATTAATATAAATTATAAAATAAACTGTTCTATAGAAGACTGCGTTGAAAACTGCCGTGTAGGTACTGGAGTCATCTCAAAGAATAAAAAAAACAAGAAAATCAGAAGGAGGAATAAAAATAATTGAGTAGAATAAAGATTTGAACACTTATCTTTAAAAAAAAAATCCGAATAACGCAACAAAAATTATTTTTGCACGACAGTTTATAGAGCATCCATCCAGTGGCGTAACTAGAAATTAAAGGCCCCCCCCCCCCGCAATATTTGCCTGACTCTCAGAAATTAATTGAAAAAATGTTATAATAAAAATGCATATTAAAACACAATTTTCATAACAAAAATATTTAATTGTATTATAGCAAAATATTTCTATTTATTTTAAGGCATAATAAATATAAATGTAAAAACGAAGGTTTCTGGTTAATATTATTACTGAAAATATAAGAAAGAAATCATAGAAAATAATAATAATTAAAATCATTTTTGATGTCAATTTTCTTAGCTTTTTCAGACACAATCGCTAAAATTGGAAACGTAATCTATTTTGCAACATAGTTGTACTTAAATAATATAGAATGTTTTTAACTTTGAGAAACTTTGAGCACTAGCAGATGTTATGGGAATTGATAAAAAAAGAATAAAAACGTATATTACTTCTAAAATGGATGTGTCTTCTTTTATATCGTTAAATTTGTGTTTGTATAGTAAAATTTGTATTGGGAAAGCAGAACTAATGTCGGTATTGTACTTTTGAATTAATCTGTTAGAGTTGGTATCTAATTATTAACTTTATTATTTAAGGGTAACAGTTTATCAGGCAATAAAAATTATAAAAACTTTGAAATTTCACGCATGCTCTCAAATCGTCCCTGTATTATCCTAAAACTATGTCTAAAAATTCTGTTAAAAACATTGACTTTAAATATTATCGTTTCATTCAAAAATCGATGATCTACAAAAAAGTTTATCGAAGTGTCACTTCACAATTCTCATACTTTTATTTTTAAAAATTATTTGAAATAGTTCTTTAAATGTCACAGGCCCGAATTAAATTTAATTCTTTAGATTGCAATATTTTTGATATTTTTTGTGTAGAACTAAATTTAAACGAAAGGGAACCAACAGCAGACCTCTAAAGCAATATTTTAAATATAAATAATATAAACATATAAAATAAGGTTAGATTAATATTACTACAGTCTGTTGATGAACCGATGCAATAAAGCATACTTTGTTTAACTAAATATAAGGGCACCTTGTTAGACAGACGCATAAACAAACGAATGTAACTACAATCTGCTGTGGGACCAATGAATCTTAAACATATATTTCAGTTTATGATCCTTTTGCTAAAACGAACCTAGTATTTAGCACACTCAAAATAAAGATCTAAATTGTAACATACAATATTATATTGATGCATGGGAAATGGATTATATCTGAATTTTTTTATAACTGGCAAAAACTTTGAGGTATAAGAATTTTTTTTGTCAATTTTATACGTGACGGGCCCCTGATTCATTTTTTTTAAGCCCCCCCCCCCCCCCCCCGAGATCGCGGGGATTGCGGCACCCTAGTTACGCCACTGCATCCATCATATCCAATTATTTTGTTGTATGAACTATGAGCCTTCTAAAATAAAAACGAGATTAGTTTTATAGT
Organism: Sylvicola cinctus; assembly: GCA_963854165.1. Lineage (NCBI taxonomy): Eukaryota > Metazoa > Arthropoda > Insecta > Diptera > Anisopodidae > Sylvicola > Sylvicola cinctus. The sequence continues at coordinate 30,966,674 of OY974082.1, forward strand.
TGTGAAGAAACATTTCACAGTGTATATCTTACCTCAGCCATTTTGTTCTTCGCCAAGATTGATGTACGCGCCATACCGAAATAATGTTGAAAAAAAAAAAATATAATACGTCATTATTGTACTCAATTGTTTATGTTGTTACATATATAACACTTTCTCCCACAGAAATCATGTTATACAGTATTTGCGATGGACCTCTTAAAAGTGTCGACCGCATTGGAGCACATGTTGTGCTGCAACAACTCATAGCCTGGAAATAAACCCAATAGTCGTTTCGCCGCTAGATTTGGGTAGAATTCTAGCAGCTGATCTGGGTTAAATTCTACCCAAATGTTGGAATACGAAATCTCAATTTTGTTATTTAAATGATTTAAGTACGCACTAAAAAAAGGTTTGAATAGTGAACACGCACCTTGCATAAGTAATTTCACCATGATCTATATACATATATATATATATATCTAATATACACACCACAAATGCATATATATATAAATATATATACATATATTACACATATATAAAAAATTGAATGACAGTTTAATTAAATATTATGTAAACAAAATTTTCGTTTATTTAATTCAAATAATTATAACAAAAAAAGTGCATATTTATTGTTATAATAAAAAAAATGCCGCCATTTGAATTCGGTCAAACTTTTCCATGTTGTTGTGCACATCGCATACCGATTTCAGTGTCTTGTGAAAATGAACCGCATCCTTTTCATCCAAGTAGGGCGTAAGATCAGTTCCACCACCAAACCACCAATATTTTTCGCCATTTGTACCAATCAGTTCAAAGTAACGAAAGCCAATTGTACCAAAGTTCTCTTCTGTTTGTGCTTCTAAGAACTAAAAGTTAATATAATCAATATTACATTTCCATAATAATGCGGTGTAACAAAGCTACATAAAATGTGAATAATTACTAACCTGTTGAATTTTATTTTAAAATAGTGGAATTGCACTAGCAATAATCTCACTTATTTTAATTTTTTTAAATATGATGGTCGTGTGATGCGCTGCAAATTATTTGGTTTTTGTTTTATATGACGGCGGAAGCACTATTTGCCGCTTACTTCGTTTTATAAAACACACATATTTTTGAATATACGCGTAACACTATAAGTTGTAATTATAGAAATTATATTTTTTTTTTGTTTTTTACAAATTTAATACTTAAATTTGGTGAAAGTATGGTTAAGTATGTTTTTTGTGGGCAGTTTTTAAATACATTCACCAAAAATAGAGAGAAATCGTGTTGAAAAGAGAAAAAAATATTTCACCATAAGAATGAGAAGGATAGACAATATAAAAAGTAGAGAGTACAGCGGGCTTTGATTATTGGGTATATACTATATATGGGCAATGTTGTAGATGGAGCAGTACATCAGCTGTACTCTATTTAAAACAATAGACTATAGTAGAGAGTCATCATCAATGCGTACGCTTATTTTCTCAATTATTATCATCATTAATTTTTGTGAGAAAATTGACTTTTACCAACAATTATTAAGGGAATCGATTTCTGAGTAAGTAAGTAATATTCACATCGCCAAAAAATCAGCAAATAATTCCGCGATATTCCGCTATCTTCTATATATCTTCCTAAACAACTTAGCATTTAATTAGTATATAAGTGAAATTTGGATATAAATAAAATACAGTTGTTCTTGGAAATTTGTGATATTAAGCCATAATTTACATCGGTTAGAGTGAGGCTGCTTTAACCTTCACTTGTCCATTTTCAGGTCAATTGATATTCTAACTGCAGTTGCAACTAGTGCGCTAAGTTGCAACATTGTTGGTCCTTCGAACCGGATTCTTTCTGTTGTTAAATTTTGTATTTGCCGAAATAGAACATTGCAAAGTTCTAAAAAGCAAAAGTGTTAGAATAGTGTTAAAAAACTAGTATCAGTGCAGTGAGTACTTTATTAGCATCTATAAGCTTTCTCTCATTACATAACGTAGTTTATCTCTTTAACTGGCATAAGTAGTATAATACCCATTCAGGCCAATTTATCTCGGCTAACGGAGAATCGACGAGAAGAAGAAGCTGTCTGTGCTTATTTGTATGGTGGAGAGAAAATACTTTCTCTCCACCATACAAATAAGCACAGACAGCTTCTTGCGAATCTATTAGAAACATAAACACTTTAGCCCTATCTATTAGTAAAAATTAAAAATTAAATAAATGTGTCGCTACTTTTAATTCCCAGAATAAATAAATTTTTTTAAATTAATTTTTTTATTTTATAAAAATGTAAGTTTTTACAATAATTGTTTATATTTAATACAACAATAACAAAAAACAATAATTATAAATATTAATAATATGTTGCACACTATTTCTGGAATCCATCTTCAATTTCATCGTCGAAATAACGAAATATATATCAACAAATTTATATTATAGATATCTTTGAATGAGTTATTACCATACATATGCGATTCTTCATTTCCTTTTGAAGTGGCTGCTATAGCTTCTCGCCGTTCGATATAACTGCGAACTGCAATTAAATGAACTATAATAAGGAACATAACATATAATTTATAATAACCTGTACCTTTCTTTTCTGCATATATTAGCCATTTCCGCTCTGTTTCGTTCAAACACTTGCACCCAAATTTAACTGACTTATGTTATTGAAAAATATTAGAATTCATAACTGATTTTTTTTAAATATACGAAGTCATGCTTACGAAAAATCTACGAAATCTTACGAAAACTATTTATTAATTAAGTAATTATTAATTTTTTTATAATATTCAATATGATTGCTAAATAAATCAGAATACGTATAAGTTCAGTCAAATTCTAATCCAACTGCTTGCTCCCCGATAGATGGCAGCCCCCCCCCCCCCTCTATCCGAAAATTATCGATTACAGAAACTGAAACAAGACATGCTGAAAAAGGCCCTATGTTCTTAGGATTTAAAAATAAAATAAAAACTGGAGAGGAGAACCTTTCCAAAATTTGATGAAAAGTATGTAAATTGGAGATCATTCAATGATCAATTCAAATCACTATAGTGAATAACAATGAGACACTATTATTTTGTGGGAAACATCTCCTGGGCCGTCGGGTGATTCATACGCTTGATAAATTTATTGAATTTCTTTCTGGGCGATTCAGAACTCTGGAAGCTATGAGTTCAGCGTCTTCTAAGCATAATAAAATAAACGTGCATATGGTCAACGAAAAAGAAATAAAATGTCCGAATCGCAATGAAAAACAAAATGTGAAAAGTTTAAAAAGATGTCCATCGCGAAAAGACAAGAAAATACTTACTGAACACGTAAACTTGAGGGCGATAGTAGATACAGGTTCTCAACGAAGCTTTATTTCCGAATCTGATGTCCAACTACTCAAGCGCGGATCCACCGTTGTGAGCACAGTGGGCATGCCCACAACCCTAATTGGAAAAAATTAATATAAATTCGTAAGGTTGGAACTTTATAAGTTTTTAGGTGTTCGTGCCTACAACCATTTTTGAGGGCGGGATCCGCGCCTGCAACTACATGGTCTGGAAAGGACGCAAGCTATGTTGAATATATTTTGAATCTAATTTCATAGATGAATACATTCAACTAGGACATATGACTGCAATTTCTCGACGGAACATATTATATATTCAGCAAAAAGTTATTATTTACCGCATCATGCAGTTTTCAAGCCCGATAGCACTTCGACTAAACTTGTTGTATTTAACACATCTCAAAAAGCGAAATCAGGAATCTTTAAACGAATTACTTATTATTGGACTAAACCTTCAAAATAAAATTGTAATCATTTTGATGAAATGGCGAAAACATAAGTATATAATAGCTGCTCACATCGAAAAAATGTACAGACAAATTTTGCTTCATGAAGATGATCAAGATTATACAATAACGTACAGCAAGCGCACCTTATCAGGAGAGCGATTTTATACAAAAATTGTTCCAGCGCGTTAAGCATTTTTTCCATTTTGCTTTTTGTTTTGCAATTTCAAATGTCATTTTGGGTGTGTAAATACACAACTCATATGATTGTACGCTCTGATTGGTAGAAAATTATCAAAATTATTAAGCGCGTTCACGCTGGAAATTAAAATACTTATTTCATTAACCAATCAGAGCGCTTGTCAAAAATTATAAAAATTATTTTATCACAATTATTTTCTGAGTGAGGACGCTTTGGCTTAATTAAATTATAGTTATTTTTGTGAAACTGAGCTGACTAAATTGTTTTTGAAAATTGCGCTTATTTGAGCAAACTTATATTTTTTTTTTGTTTTTTCCGGTTCTCACTGGAATTAGTGTGCTTGTCTGGAAAATTTTTTGCGCGTTCCGCATTTTTGTACAAAATTGCTCTCCAGAACTCTACAATCAGAATTATGTTCAATTTTGAGAAAAGGGGGATTTAATTTATGCTAATCGACAGCAAATCATGATGCATTACCAGGATAAATTCCTTAGGGTTACAAGAAAATAAAATCACCTTTAGACACTAAAATGACTGGAGATATTAAGACATTATGGTTAATATGGTATCCAGCGAAGGATTCTTTTACATTTACCCCTTCAGCAATATATAAGTTATGAAGAAACAATGGCATCTTGATGTGGTCGTACTAATACATAGTACATTCTATGTAATAGCTGTAACGTTGTATGTAATACATAATTAGAGTAATGAAGCGTGCGACAAGTCAATCGATTAAATCAAATTATTTTCGTGTGAGAACTCAAGCCATTAAATTGATTGATTTGCGTATGAGTGGGCAATAGACGCATGCGTGAATGGCTCCTAAATCGATAGAAAAGAATTATACCACTACGCATTTAAATATACAAAATAACCATTTTGACTTTTTAATAACTTTTATTTATATGCAGTACATTTTAAAACACAAAACAGAAAAAACAACATTCGCAATATAAACAATGAAATAACAATATTATGAAATACCAATAATAAATAACAATAATCACAGAACTTAAAAACTTTTAATACTAAAACACGTATTAATTAAACTCGATACAGCTCCGTATATCAGCAATCACCCTTCAACTGCAAAAGGTTTCCAGCGACAATAATTAGTGTTTTCATAATTCATTTCTTATACACGTTTATTGGACAAAATTCCAAAGGCAAATTATAAGCTAAAGAAAATGACAAATATACGCACCAGTATACAACATGCATAGATGGTATTACTTATTAGGTACTTGGAAGATGTGTTTTTTCTTTTACGTGTTTTATCTGTTTGAAATAAACGTGGGAAAACACATGTTTAAAATCACTATGTCCAATGTGATATATAATGAAAAATTTTATGTAAAGGTTTGTTGTGTGTACAAATTATGCACACACAAAATGCACTTAGTGCATGACGTCCACAAAGTCAAGCAGAGTCATTGTCCGGCAAAATTGCAGAACATGCAATCTAGACATGCGCATGGAGTAATTGCTTTTCATACTATAAGCAATAATAAAATAGCGACGAAAAACACACGTGTGTATTGACGTCAATTAAAATGCTCACATACCATTTTTGATAGAAAGGTCAATAATCGAACAATGAGTGCTGAACGCATTTTATTCTCCAGCATAAGAAACAATAATTTTCATGCGAAATTCCGTAATTACAATTACGATGCAAAAATGCGGAATGCAAGAAATAAATATGCAAAAGCATTACATATAAGGTAACTACGTCATAATCAATATGGGGTTTTTGACCATTTAATAAGTTACCAAAGAAAATTATTGATTGATTCTAGATTTGTTATATTGCCCATTTCTCTGCTGACAGGACATCTTTTTTAAGTTAATAAAAGACTCAAATCAATGGATTTGAGTCAGTTGTTATTTTCCCTTCGAAGTAGATATTTTATATTAGAGTTGTGATTTTTCGTAGGAGGATAGTGTATTTCAAAATAGTTATTATTTGCCATTTTGAAGTGGATGTTTTCTATTAGTTAATTGTTAGTTTTCAGTAAATTGTTTAAGTTCTTGTGAGTGGTCATTTTTTGAGATAGTAATTATCGTTCAAAATTATGAATTAAAAAATTAGTTAATAATATTTTGTAATAGAATAATTACAAAGTTCAAATAAAAAAAAAAATTGTTTAATTGAGAAATGTCTGGAAATTAAATATATTTATAACCAGACATTTGCCATAATTTCAAGTTTAATAAAAAGAGCAAGAGCTCAATAAAAATAAAAATAAATAAAGTGTTTTTATTATTTATTTTGGTGTTAAATTTTCTTATCAAAAAGTTCAATAAGTGATTTATTTTTCAAGACGTTCTTGGTTACGTATTTAACCAAGTGGTGACAGTGAAAAAATTAAATAAAATAAAACAGTGTGGGAGTTATAAAAAAACTGCCACACAACATTGGTGACAGCGGTGGGATCCTGTATAATTTTGATTTTCAAATCAAGGCCCACTCCGAAGAGACCGGTGACGCATAAAAAGGAAAACGAATCCTGTTTACTAGGTACAGTAATTTTTTTTTCTCTTTTTAATTAAATAATTTTCATTAAATTCATTATATACACTACATACTAAAAAAAAAAAAAAAAAATTTTTTTTTTGAATATCCAATATCCCAAAGCCATAATCCCAAATTGAGACTGAGGCTGGTCTCTATTAAGTTTTGTTTATTGTGGTTCGCACAAGAAATTTGTTAAAAACACTGTATCTGATTAGTAATCAGTAGCGGTTGTATGTCTCAGAATAGATATAATCTCCGATCAATAAGATCAACACATTCAGACACTGATCCCGCAAACCCTTCGGTAGATCTTGTTTTAGAAGACGAAGTATTTACTGCAGAAGGCTCCGTAAACCCGCTACGTAAAATTTCAGTAGCAAGCCCTCCAGAAAAATCCACTTTTACTGGAAGACCATTCAAACAAGTTCGGAAAAGTCTTACCGCATTCTTCCAAAAAACAAATTCCGATAGTTCAATTTCGGAAAATAGAATCAAACAATCACCTGAAACCATAAACAGAGACTCTCAGTCAGATTTTTTCCCAAAAATGCCTGATAAAAAATCGTCTTCCACTCCTAACGGTCGAGACAGCGACCATAATGACACGGCAATTAATCTATCAACATCCGAAAGAAAAATAACAACTCAACTCTTGAGAGAAGAATTAGGAGAATTTGACGGTAACCCGTTAAACCTAAATAAATTCATAGACGGTGCGGAGGAATTGTATGAGATACTGACAACCTTCGAAAGGGTTGGTTTCGTCCAATGTTTCAAACGGTTATTAACCGGACCCGCATACGAATCAGTTCCACGACACTGTAAGGATTTCCCCGAAATTATTAGACTCCTAAGCGCGAATTTTGGCAAACGAAGGTCTGCCCTCTCCCTGCGAATTGAGTTAAATCAAATAACTCAAGAAGCATCTGAAACGGTAGACCAATTCTATAATCGATTGTACAATATCCAAGAGGATTTAATTAGGGAAGAATCACATACAGTAAGTGAGCAATTCCTAAGCGAGTTGAGAAGAACAATTGAACGAAGTGCTTTAACATCGTTCAAAATAGGATTAAAACCAGTTCTTCAATATTCTATCTCTATGGTCCCATATCATTCCTTGGCAGACGCCTGTAGGGCTGCAAGAGAACAAGAATCTCAATTACAAGGAAGAGTGGCTATACGTTGCCAACTGTGCAATCGCGATGGTCATGTAGCATCGAATTGTTCTCAGATGCCTTCAGTTAGTGTACCTATCACATGTGTATACTGTGGAGAATCCGGTCACCTTATGATGGATTGTGGTAAATATAAAAACCCAAAATCTCATTATAAAAATAACCACAACCAGCATCGAAGTACTGAGGCCCAAAACCACGACAATTATCAGTCTAATAATAGAGATAATAATAGAAATGGTTATCATAACTTCCAAAACTCCGACCGTCAACATGCTAATAATACATCTCAAGGAAATAACACATACAATGATCAGAACCCTTTTAGAAATAATAATAGGGATTCCGATGAAAGAAACGATCGTCGGCGTTTCAATAACCAAAGGCGAAGTCCAAAAAAAAGTAGAAATAATAATATGGGAGGTGGCAATGGTAATACATCCAACAGGGTGGATGTAAATACCATAGCCGCTCCTGCACAATTTTCTACTGAGCAATTGGATGCATTAGTATCGGCGCTAACCAAACACATGGAAACTAAGGTTAACATTGCGGGAAACGAGCAATAGACTCCACGCCGCAATGTCCCGTGCAGTCTTCTATAAAAGAAGGACATGCATTAACGTCATCCAAATATAAAAAACCAATATTACCACAAACGACCATTCATTCTGACCCCCCTCTCGATTTGAAAACGATTACTGTTCCGTCGAAAAGTTCTAAACATGGTTCACTAACTTTGCTCGTAGACACAGGCGCCACTCATAGTATCATAAAACCTTCAACACTCATTCCTTCGATCAAAATCCAGCCCGCCAAGACCTCACCTATGATGGGAGTGAGCGGCTCTGATGTGGTTATCCAAGGAGAGGTTGAATTGCCAATTACCTCTAATACCGGATGTCGATTTCTCGTTCCGAAAACAGAGATGAATTTTGCCTTTGACGGCATTTTAGGAAACAATTTCCTTGGTGCAAATAATGCACATATATTTTATGATCTGGGTGAAATAAGCCTAAGCAATCACAAAGAAGTGATAGATTTCCAATTTAATGAAAATAGAACTAATGACTTGGATTATATAAAAGCAAGATCGGAACAGGCAATTAGTATTCTTGCCCCCAACCTTAGCGGTGACTACTATTGTCCTAAACAGGAAATCGAAAAAGGAGTACACGTGCCCTCTTGCATTATAAATGCAGAAAATGGTAAGGTACGACTGTATGTGTCAAATACGAATAAGACAACAACACCAATACCGAATATTTCGAGTATAAATTTATTTTGTATGTCTAATTATCAAATGGGAAATTTTTCCATTAGGAATGGGTCAAGATTGGAACAATTGGAAGACGAATTAATTCTCGGCGAAAATACGCCAGGGGAAGAGGAAGTTAAACAAATATGTAGAGAGTTTAACGACGTATTTTTCCTCAAGGGAGACACCTTAACATGTACAGATGCAATAGAACATTGCGTAAGAACTGATATCAATGCTGCGCCAACAAATATTCGCCAGTATAAGGTACCTAGAGCGCATACTCAGGAAATAAATGAGCAAGTTAACGACATGTTAAAAAATAACATAATTAGACAAAGTAAAAGCCCTTGGAACTCACCTCTATTGGTAGTCCCCAAAAAACCTGGCCTAGACGGCACTAGAAAAATGCGCGTGGTAGTTGATTTCAGAAAATTAAATGAAAAAACTATAGGAGATGCTTTCCCACTGCCGCATATCGAGGAAATCCTCAACAATTTGGGTAATGCTAATTATTTTTCGTCGTTAGATTTAGCTAGTGGGTATCACCAAGTAGCAATGCAACCTGCAGATGCACCAAAAACTGCTTTTAGCACACCTACTGGCCATTATGAATTTAAAAGAATGCCATTCGGTTTGAAAGGAGCACCTGCAACTTTCCAACGAATGATGAACCATGTTTTAACTGGTTTACAAGGCATTAAATGTTTTGTATATTTAGATGACATAATAGTGTTTGGCCAAACACTAAAGGAACACAATATAAATCTAAAAAAGGTGTTCCTCGCTCTAAGAAAGTTTAATTTGAAACTTCAACCAGAAAAATGCAAATTTTTTCGAACCGAACTAAATTATTTAGGACATGTAATAACTCCTGAAGGCGTTAAACCCGATCCTACCAATTTAGACTCTGTGCGAAATTTTCCCAAACCAACTACACCAAAAAGGGTAAAATCATTTTTGGGTTTAGCAAACTATTATCGGCGGTTCATTCCGAATTTTTCTAAAATAGCGTCACCTATGAATGAACTCACAAAGAAGAACAAACCGTTCATATGGAATGAATTCTGTGAGGAAGCATTCAAGAAGCTTAAAGACTTTTTATTAGCCGAACCTATTTTACAATATCCGGATTTCAGTAAGCAATTCATATTAACAACGGATGCCAGCAATGAAGCGTTAGGCGCAGTGTTATCACAGGGAGAAATACCTGATGACTTACCAATAGCGTTCGCTTCAAGAACACTAAACGATGCTGAAAAACGCTATTCCACTATAGAAAAGGAATTATTAGCCATTGTCTGGGCAACCAAACATTTCTCGCATTTCCTAACAGGTGTAAAATTTACAATCGTCACTGACCATAAACCATTAATATGGATTTTTAGTGTCAAAGACCCAACTTCCCGACTTTTAAAATTTAGATTAAAACTGGAAGAGTACGATTACTCAATTATACACAAAGCGGGAAAATACAATGTTGTTGCTGACGCACTAAGTAGGAATCCCCCTGCAACAGTATTAGCGGTAACAAGAGCACAACAGAAAGATATGGAAATTGCCAACGCTCAATTTAGCGACAGCTACACCGATTTACCAAATGTTTCCCAACTGGTAGTAGTAGAAAGAAACAAAACCATATCTAATAATATGCACATTATTCAAATTCTCACTGACCATGACCTACCCATAGAAGCAGTGAAAGTCACTGATAATATAAGAATATCAGATGTCGACCTTCGTATTACTATATTCATTATAGATAATGGAACGGGGACTCAAAACATTAATGAAAAGGCATTAATGGAATGTATAGAGAAACACAAAATAACAGAAATAACAATTCAACAAGAATCACTTACTTCAAGTATTCATATAAATGATATTAAAAAATTGTTGAATAAGCCCATTTCGCCTCTAACATTATATGTCTACACAAATAACATAATTACTTTAAATTCTCAAGAAGAGATTTTGGATGTTTTGAAGCAATACCATTCACTACCCTTGGGAGGACATACGGGAGTACGACGAACAATGCATAGATTAAAGCAATACTATACATGGGATAACATGGAAAAAGATGTCCAGGAATATATAGCGACCTGTGACACCTGCCAAAGGAAAAAACAAGGAGGTTTAACAAAAATGCCTCTAAAGCTAACAACCACTGCGAAAATGCCATTTGAAATGATATCACTTGACATAGTAGGGCCGCTACCCGTATCTGACAATAATAATAAATATATTCTCACCGCACAATGCGATCTTACAAAGTATTGTTTCGCAATCCCACTTCCAAATCAGGAAGCAGATACCTGTGCTCGGGCCCTAATCGACAATATAGTCCTAAAACACCGTATCCCAAATACTATTCGTACTGATCAGGGAACCAATTTTCTGAGTGATTTATTTACAAAGGTGTGTAAATTGCTAAAAATTAGCCAAGTGAAAACAACAGCATATCACCCTCAATCTAACGGCGGATTAGAACGCACACATCGAGGTTTATCCGACTATCTACGGGCATTTACTGCTGAAAAACACCCACAAACATGGGATGATTTCGTTCAATACGCCATGTTTGTCTACAACACTACTCCCCATACAGCTACTAAGTATACCCCATATGAACTAATGTATGGATACAAACCTGTACTCCCGCAATTTATGCACAGAGAACAAGAAGTTAGTTATAACTATGATGATTATTCTAACGAACTAAAGGCACGTTTGCAGTATACACACAGAATTGCTAGGGAACGTTTAGTAAATAGTAAACAAACATCAGCTCGGTACTATAATAAAACGGCTCGAGAACGAAAATTCGAGGTCGGCCAAATGGTCCTATTGAAAGAGGAAACCACCCCTTTAGGAAGTAAATTATCAGATAAATTCAAAGGTCCCTATATGGTAATGTCTATTGATTCTGAAGAAAATTGTACTATAAAAATCGGAAAAGGGTTGAAAAGAGTCCATAATAACAGAATTAAGTTATATAAGGAGTCGGAGAACGTCTAATTAGCAAAATACCGGCAAAACCATTGAGCAACTAACCAATATAATATAAAAAAAATTTAACCAAATTTCTTTCTAGGTTAATAATTTTAATTTTTGCAATTTCAGAATACAGTTAATACGCAGTAAAGAAGATACTAAAAACATGGCTAACTATCAGAAGGTATATGTGGATTGCTACACAAGTGTAATAGTCCTTGCATTATTAGTCAATATGGTTTCACCCACTATCCAACCCGTGGATTATGATTACAAACCACTTGGTGCAGCTGGATTTTTCTTCGAACCTATAGCTGAAACTTGGCTGTACGAACAAAGCTGGAATGTGGTAATAATCTGGGACCATGATGACCGCAACGACGAAATTTCTCGGGTTAAAAACATAACTAATTCACTAACCAGACTGTGCAACACAATTCAGTACAGCAGTAATCCCTCTCACTGCAAACAAAAAATAAGTACTTGCGATTACCTTATTAACCAAGTAGATTTGCACCAAAAACAAATCAACTCAGTTCTAGGCGTGTCGTCCAGACCCAAAAGAGGTTTACTAAACGTAGTGGGATCCGCTAGCAAATGGCTTTTCGGAACAATGGATAACCAAGACCGCGAAAAAATAGAATCTGAATTGAATTCCTTCTTAAACAAAGGTGCGTCTACACTCAATATTTTAGACAAACAAACTACGGTAGTCAAATCCACTATTGACACAGTAACAAAAACAGTTTCGGTTATTAAGGAACAGCATAAAGATTTGATGCAACGGATAGCAACAGTGTTCAAAAAGATTCAATCCATAGAGGATTATGATTTGAACAATTTAAAAGCAGCAAGCTTTCTAAATGAATTAGTTTTAGACGCAGAAATGGCAACCATGGCTTTAGCTGATAAACAGCAGGAAACAGTTTCGTTTCTAAATGCCTTAGATAACGGACATGTCCATCCTTATTTATTCGATCCAGAACAACTAGAGTTGTTACTAAAACGTCACTGCCTCTACAAATTTTGCTCCCATATTTAAAAGTTACGAAAATATGCGAAGAGTCATGTCAACCTCGCATATACATTTGAAAAGATAAAAACCATTATCAAAGTTAGTATCCCCTTACCACAACTAGAACCCTGCGTTATAAGTCGAATATATATTCTGCCCATTCAGAATGTATCTGATTTTTCGATTATTAAGACAAATTCAAAATATATAGTCTTTGGTAAAAATGAGCCGAAATTCTGGCAAGTACCAAGTATCACCAGCAGTTGCATTGAATTAAATCTTCAGCAACTAGATAACCAGGAATGGTTATGTCATACGACTAAACTTGACATGATAACAGAGACAGGGGAGTGTATAGTAAACGCATACAAATTTCACGTAATATCTGAAAATTGTGAACTAATTCACTTAAAAGCCCCAAACAAAAATTGTTAATTACCACAAATCCAAACCACTACTATATTTTAATAACGTTTCATGAAATCTCACATGTTTGTAAAAAAAAAAAAGAGAAAAAAAAAAAAAAAGGGGATAGCAAAAAAAAAAAAAAAAAGAGAGAATACTTAATAATATACATATAAAAAAAATAAAAATAAATAAATTTAATTAATAAAATTACTGAAAAAAAAAAAAAAAATTTTGTCCCAAATCAGTAAAGATTTTGAAAAGAGAGGAATTCATCCTCCAATAAAACAAAACAAAATGTTATTGAAGTCGCAATAGAAAGAGCTGAGGATGGCGTATATAAAAATTGTCAACGCCAAAGCAGGATGCCAGGACAGTGACTTGCCGCCGATCACCTCCGACTACCTAGCCAACTGACATGCCGTGCCTCATCCCAAGTGTTTCTCCAAACACACCTTAAGGAAAGCTGTGACTGGATGATATAAAGTTAAAATTAAGTTGCAAATTTCAAATATATTATTGCATGTAAAAAAAAAAAAAAAAAAAATATGTAACTAGAAATTTTCCTAATTTTTAAATTAGTTGTTTATATACAAGAGTAACAAATATTCATTAGTAATGAGAATGAAAAATAACACCTCACACCATATTTTCCTTACGTAAAATCATTGAAATTATTTTACTACTTAAAAGGGGGAGGGATGTTGTGTGTACAAATTATGCACACACAAAATGCACTTAGTGCATGACGTCCACAAAGTCAAGCAGAGTCATTGTCCGGCAAAATTGCAGAACATGCAATCTAGACATGCGCATGGAGTAATTGCTTTTCATACTATAAGCAATAATAAAATAGCGACGAAAAACACACGTGTGTATTGACGTCAATTAAAATGCTCACATACCATTTTTGATAGAAAGGTCAATAATCGAACAATGAGTGCTGAACGCATTTTATTCTCCAGCATAAGAAACAATAATTTTCATGCGAAATTCCGTAATTACAATTACGATGCAAAAATGCGGAATGCAAGAAATAAATATGCAAAAGCATTACATATAAGGTAACTACGTCATAATCAATATGGGGTTTTTGACCATTTAATAAGTTACCAAAGAAAATTATTGATTGATTCTAGATTTGTTATATTGCCCATTTCTCTGCTGACAGGACATCTTTTTTAAGTTAATAAAAGACTCAAATCAATGGATTTGAGTCAGTTGTTATTTTCCCTTCGAAGTAGATATTTTATATTAGAGTTGTGATTTTTCGTAGGAGGATAGTGTATTTCAAAATAGTTATTATTTGCCATTTTGAAGTGGATGTTTTCTATTAGTTAATTGTTAGTTTTCAGTAAATTGTTTAAGTTCTTGTGAGTGGTCATTTTTTGAGATAGTAATTATCGTTCAAAATTATGAATTAAAAAATTAGTTAATAATATTTTGTAATAGAATAATTACAAAGTTCAAATAAAAAAAAAAATTGTTTAATTGAGAAATGTCTGGAAATTAAATATATTTATAACCAGACATTTGCCATAATTTCAAGTTTAATAAAAAGAGCAAGAGCTCAATAAAAATAAAAATAAATAAAGTGTTTTTATTATTTATTTTGGTGTTAAATTTTCTTATCAAAAAGTTCAATAAGTGATTTATTTTTCAAGACGTTCTTGGTTACGTATTTAACCAAGTGGTGACAGTGAAAAAATTAAATAAAATAAAACAGTGTGGGAGTTATAAAAAAACTGCCACACAACAGGTTCGAACATATAAGAACAACCCTATAACATATTAAGAGGGAAGTCAAAGAAATCACCACGTTCTTATTATATACTCAGTTTATCTATGATCTCTTACATAACATTGTACGCGAGTGTATTAAATCGCACACGCTCACGCGATCAGACACGCACTCGCGCCGCTCATGCATGCATGAATAGCTTTGAGATCTCTGAAAAAGAATTATACTATCATACATAAATACAAAGAGATGACCATTTTGCCTTTCAAAATAATCATTTTTCAATATTGCACAGTTTAAAACACAAAACAATAATCACAGAAGAATTTAAAAGCTTATAATAGTAACCATTTTATTATTATTATTATTATTATTATTCATTTATTGATCATCAAAAAAAAAAAATTTACACATAATAGGAATAAAAACAATAGTAGAAAAAAGATGAATCGAAATAAAAAAAAGATATTCAATATTTTAATTTTAGATTAAAATTAAAATAGTGGTGAATACCTTCACAAAAATATAAAGCAAGATAATGTAATTATGTGGGGACATAATGAAATAGTATTAAATTAGCAAACAAATAGTTCAGAAATAGTAAATAAAAAATATATAAAAAAAAAATAAAAATTAAAAAAAAAATAATGAAGCAATAAAACCGAAACCAATCACTCAGAAATATAAGGAGAATAGAAAAAGAAAATGAAGAAAACAACGGCTTCAAACAAGCACTGATAGTAAAGAATCAATCTTAGTATGATCAAATGATAGGAGCCAGATTTTAACCAGTTTTAGGAACTTTGGAAGGGATCTGATGATTCTAATTTCAAAAGGTAAACGATTAAAAAGTAGTAATACTCATAGTGTATTGATTCACGACTTATTAAAATTAATAAAAATCACGTTTGAAGGCACGCTATTGCCTAACTATGTTGTAATCCATGGACTAATGTTAAAAGTACGCCCCTACACAGCTAATGTTATGCATTGTAACAAGTGCATGAAATTTGGGCACACAATGAAATTTTGTGGAAATGCTCAGCACTGTAGAAAATGCGGTGGAAAACACCCTGATGACAACTGCGATAAGGACATGAGATGTCACAACTGTGGTGGTGACCACAATTCGAGCAGTATCGTTTGTCAGGCAGTCCAGAATAGACGTCAAATACAAATAACACAGGCTAAACTGCTACGTATGAGAAACTACTACGATGCCCTTGCAGAACTCGAACCCCAGGAAGAGAATAACACGCAGGATGATAACTTACATCATAACTTTAATCATGTTCAATTTCCATCTATAGAGGAATCACGAAAACCCTTAAAAAGACGCCGCAACGACATATCATCCTCCCAACCAGTTCAACATAACAAAAAACTTCTTTCTGAAGTTATGAAAAGCCCTGTTTTGCATTCCAATCTTCGTACACAACCGAGAGTCAATTCTCATGATCCGTCAATCACATCTACTTCACAGCGCATTGGTGAAACCGGGAAAAAAACTCAAAAAAGTGAACTACCTAATCGCAGTCAAAATTTCCGTCCCTCCTCAAGTAACAGTTTTCCGTCTAGTAATACCTCTTCCACTGACTTCTCATCCCAAATAACCAACATGATTCTTTCATTTGTTGAACCCGTTATTGCAAGACTCAAAGAAGCTCTTAATAGTTTTCTCTGCAATATTTTCTCACTTTTCCCTTCGAACTCATCAGTCATCCATCTAAATAAAAATGACTAGCTCTCAAAAGTCATTAAAAGTTTTGCAATGGAATTGTCAAACACTGAAAAATAAAATCGCTGACCTTAAAAATTTAGCTGTGACGAATAACATTGATATTATTACCCTTAACGAAACCAGACTTGATCCTTACAAAAAAATTAAATTTGGTAACTGGTCTATTATTCGTTGTGATAATAGTTCGAGATGCAGAGGATCTGCGATCTTAGTCCATAATATGATAATATAAACTTTCAACAGAATAGTGTGATTAGTAATGACTTTGAAGCAATTTCTGTGACAATTAAGTTGTACGGTATTTCTGTGAATGTGCTATCGGTATATATGCCTCCCAATATACCCATTAATGCCATTATTCTCAACTCTATAATTCGGTCAATAACTGGTCCTACACTCATAGTCGGGGATTTCAATGCCCACAACCCGTTGTGGGGTGATAAGCTGGAAGATAACAGAAGCAAAATAATTCTGGATATAATAAATCAAAATAACTTAGTAGTTCTAAATGATGGTTCCCCTACCAGGTTTGCTTGTCCCCCTATAAGAAATAGTTGTGTTGATCTCACCTTAATAACTACGGAATTAGTGCTCTTTAGTCAATGGACAATACTTAATGACAAATTAGGAAGCGATCATGTACCAATCACTACGTCGATAGATTTTAGACCTTTAACTAATGCACCTGACGAGTGTTCCCCTCCATTGCTCCGCCGAAAAAATATTGTCAATGGAATTTCATGGCCACTGTACGTCAACAATATGATTCATTTTTTTGCGCAACGTAAATCGATAATATCGCCTCAAGATGATTACGATTGGTTGGAAACCACAATTCAAACCGCAGCAACTAATGCAATTCGTAAGCCTAATCAAAAGAATTATTGCAGAAAACCAGTATGGTGGTGGTGTATCGAGTGTACTCTAGCAGTCCGATGTAGGAGTGTAGCATTTTCGAAATTTAAAAGATTAGGCACCAAAGAATCCTTCATTGAAATGCAAAGAATACAAGCTGTAGTAAAGATCATTTTGCGCAATAAAAAGAAAAAATCTTTTGAAAATTTTTGCTCATCAATAGAACATGGTGCTTCACTAAAGCCTTTGTGGAACTTGGCCAAGTCATTCCATGGTGGCCATCGATTGTGCCCTATGTCCAAGGATTCGAAGTTAGCCAATAAATTTTTGTATGATCAAGCTGTCCCTTACTCAGCTACTAATATTCCTGAATTTTTAAACACTGATATAACTACACATCAGATTGCTAACGTCTTTTCATATGACGAATTGGAATCTGTAATGCAATCGTCAAAAAATTCGGGAGCGGGCTTGGATGGCATCCGTTATGAACATATTAAAATTCTCCCTGAAAATATTAAGAATCGTATCTTAGTGCTATTCAACACTTTCTACATGAAACCCTTTATCCCATCCCAATGGTTTAGGGTGTATGTAGTTCCTATACTTAAGCCATCCAAAAATCCTGCTCTCAGTTCATCCTATAGACCTATTTCTCTTTTGTCCTGTTTGAGACGCATTCTGGAAAAAATGGTTAAAAATCGAATTGAATGGTGGAGTGAAAACTCCTTTATTTTGAAACATCATCAAATGGGCTGTAAAAAGGGACTGGGTACTGCAGATTGTCACATGATGCTTAACTCTGACATACAAATTTCATGTGCAAAAAAGGAATTGGCTTTATTTATAGACATAAAAGGAGCATTTGATAATGTGTTACTTGACTTACTACTTATTAAAATGAACAACTATGGTCTTCCTGCTTCCTGTGCAGTATTTCTCTGGCACTTAATGTTCGAAAAAGTTATTTTCTCTCCATACTGCAGTTCTTCTCGAACGTCATTTAAAGGACTACCACAGGGTTCAGCATTAAGTCCTTTATTTTTCAACTTGTTTACAGCAGATTTATCTAATATATTGCATAGCTCATGTCGTATTGTGCAGTATGTTGATGACATCGTCATATATTCATCAGGAAATGACATCTCGAAGTTACAGTTAACCATCCAGACAGCTATATCCAAAATACAGCAATGGATGAATTGTAACGGATTATCGATCTCGCCGCCTAAAACTCAGCTTTTCATGGCAACAAGAAAGTATAAAGTCATTGAACCTAATATAACTATTGACGGGATCTGAATTCCATGTCTACGACATGTTTTGTACTTAGGACTAAATTTTGATCGTAAAGGCCTGTTAAAACCGCTGGTCGATAGAATAAAATCTAGATGCCTTAAGAGTATGAACTTTATTCGAGCTATCTCTCACCCTAGATATGGAGTTCGACCTAAAGTAATGATTCACCTCTACAAAGCTTTAATAAGATCGCGAATTGAATATGGTGCCGCCGTACTTATAAATTGTCCAGATACTAGAATGACAACTATTAACCGCATCCAATGGAGTGCTCTTAGGATGTCACTTGGAGCCCTGATGTCATCTCCAACCATTGTACTCGAAGTTTTGTCAGGAGTGTTGCCTATTAAGCTTCGTATAGAGCTTGCTGCCACAAAATTCATTACTAAGGTTATTTTCGGTCGACAACACACAATGCAAGAAAATCTCATTACATTAGGTCAAACTATTCCTAAGTCTTCTTTGGGAACGATAATTAACAAGCTACGATTAATATTCACTAGTCAGGGCGTGGCTACACCTCCTATCCCAGTGTGCTTTTCGGAACATCTGGATGTCATAACCTTTTCGCCAGAATGTCTAAAATACACAGATAACATAGTAGTTAAGGACTCCTCCCAACAATACATTAATTTTCAATTTCGAGAAATTTTGAATACCCAAATTTCCGAATTTATTCCCATCTACACAGCTGGATCTAAAAGTCACATGGGTGTCGGGTTTGGTTGCTTTTTGTGTGACAATAATTGTTCGTCATTCAAAATGCATGATGAAAACACTATTTTTGACGCTGAAATTAACGCCATTAACTTTGCTTGTGGAATGGCTATGAACCATCATGGAAAAAAATTTGTTGTAATCACCGACAGTAAAAGCTGCATTAAAGCCATCGTAACCAGAAAGTTCACCACTAATAGCCATCCTATAGTCATTTCAACCAAAAAAAGAATTCGGGAAGCATCATTCATGGGAAAGAAAATAGTTTTAATGTGGTGCCCTAGCCATGTTGGAATTCATGGTAATGAGAAGGCTGATTCACTTGCTAGATTGGGTGCACTATCAGAAATGCCCGGGGACATTGAAACTTATTTTAAATACCTTCACAATGAGTCTCGGAGAAGATGTTGGAGCAAATTTCAGGTGATGTGGTCGAATCACTCTAATGGCAGATACCTACACAGCATATACCCCTCAATTTCACGTAAGCCCTTCTTTGATGGAATGAATATCTCCAGGCATTTAACACGTTTCATGACTCGACTATGGATTGGACACCATAAACTAAATTCGCATCTCTTTCGTATCAACCTCTCATCATCCAACTTGTGTGAGTGTGGAAGGGATTACGCAACGGTTCATCACATTATTTGGACATTATCATGAAATAAAGAGAATTCATGCTGCCGGACAACTGGAAAAAATAGGTGTTACCCATAATACTGATGTCAGGGACATCTTAGCAACAAAAAAAAAAGAGCCAATCATCATTATATATAATTTGTTTTCCTCTTGTAATATTAAGTTGTAATTTCTTCTTTGTAAATATTGTTTACAGTGGCCTGAGAAATACATCGCCGATGTGTCAGGCCTTTATGTATTATTGTTAATAAATAAATAAATAAATAAATAAACGTATGGTTTCATTTTTGAACAAATTTAATTATTTCTCCAATATCCAATTTGGTTTCAGGGAGGGTCATTCGACAGATGCTTTGCTAAGTTTCACTGAGACTATTTTTGAGAATGTTGATTTAGGTAATTGTACTGCTTCTCTTTTCGTTGATATTTCTAAGGCTTTTGATACAGTAAACCATGATATTCTGTTACTTAAACTGGAGCTGGTGGGATTTAGGGGTTTTATATTATTGTAGATTTATTCCGTTCCTATCTGTCTAATAGGAAATAATTTGTTCTGTTTTAGGACCTATTCTGTTTTTAATTTACGTTAATAATCTCTTTTCTCAGAATTTCAGATCCAAATTTACAGCTTTCGCAAATGATGTTGCGTGTGCCTTTGTTAACAGTAACATAAGTAAATTGTATGATGATATTAATCATGACTTAAATTTGTTTACCCAGTGGTTTCATGTCCATTGTTTCAGAATTAGCACAAAATCTAAATTATTGTTTTTTAATATCAAAGCTGATCATTTACCGCATTCCGATTTGTACTTCCATTCGGTTAATTGTTTAAAAGTTGTGAATCCAATGTGTCCCAATGAATGCTTTAAGATTGAGTCTGTTAAAATTTTTAAGTATTTAGGAGTTACTTTTGATAATAATCTGAACTGGTACGATCATTGACTTAATCTCAAGCAATATTTTTTGTCGGTTATTATACAATTTTATTTATTAGGCAAAGTGTGTTCTAAAGAGTTATTGCTAAAAATTTATTATGGTCTCTTCCACTCGAAATTGGAATACGGTATTACTTGTTGGGGTGGTGCATATTCAATAAAATACGTTACTTATTAACGGCCCAAAAATATGTTATACGTATTATGTGCAAAAAATCTCGTCGTCATAGTAGCTTTGAGTTATTCCAAGTCTTAAATATTCTTCCAGTTCGGCATTTATACTTTTATAAAACATTAAAATTTTTTTAAAAAAAGAGTGGGTATCTTAAATCAAGAATCTCTACCATTTACAGCCTACGTCTAAAAAGTAAGGCTTTAGTGCAGATACCATCACATAACACTAAAAAATTCTCTTCTTTCTTAGCAATTACAGCCCCCGCGCTTTTTAATCGTTTTTTATAATAGTAAAACTTATCATTACGACGTGTTTTAGTGTGTTGTGTTTTAAAATGTATAATATTGAACTCGATGATCAGCAATCTCGACCTTTTACAGCGGAAGATTCCAAGCGATTACTTGAGTAAGAGCCTAAGAGGTATACGCTGCATAAATAAATACGCAGCTTGTAGAATGTGGAGAATATAAAACACGCATATACGCTTCTTGGTAGATTCGTTTTATCTATACATATTTTGCATATAAAACGCGTGGGAAAATACATTTTTCTTATCGGTACACACAACGAAGGAGAGAAAAAAAGAAAATAAGTACGGAATATCCAGAGCTATATTGGCCGTATACGGGAATAGCTGTAGTACGCGTAGCCGTTTACTTACACATGTAGAATTGCTGCGAAGATATGTAAGCAAATAGCGAGTATAAGAGATATATAAACTGAGTATATAATATGAACGCGCTGTTTTCTCTGATATTTGGCTACTGGGCACTGGCTAGTAGTATATAAAGTCAGCAATTCGTACAATTCTTACATGCTATGCGCTGAATGTACTGGAAGTAAGAAATTCGAAGCGTACATCAAATCGAGAGATTAAATTTATTATCGCAGCCTTATGTATTGCGGATCGGGAACGACTGGTCATTTGTCGTACTCCATATAATTTCTATATGTGGTTAAATTTTGTTTCTGCCTTGTTATATATATTTTTACTCTTATATTTTCAAAACACAGTGTAGAAATATAAAACCGATAACGTAATACTAATGCATGGTAATCAACCAGCCAGCCATACTCTAATTGTCCGTTTTAGCTTATATAACGTCGAGTGGGTGGTTACCACGATATAGGAAAAATAAGATATGCTCAATTGATGTACGAAACTGGTCACGTTCTGCGCATGTCGTCACTCAGAGACAACTTTATATTGGAATTGAAATGACAGAAAAACAATAACACCCAACCAGCATATATGAAGAAAACTATCATTAATGATTGCAAGAGCACTCAACCGCTACGTATATAGGCGTATATAGTTGGAATGTACTAGGCGAGCGCAGAAATGTTGGACGACGATTCTTATGTACAATCGTTATGTATTAGGAAATCATTTTAAATTTATACCTACCTTCTCGCTTGCACTGCGTATACAAAATTTGTGAGGCATCATGCACATAGCTATACTGCGGTCTGCGGGCCGAGCACATACTCTTTTTTTTCTCCTTCTTCGTGTGATAAGAAAGATATATTTTCCCACGTTTTATTCTGTACATATTCTACGTATATAATTTTATGTACGTATTACTGGTTCAATTAGTTTTACTCGCATTCGATTGCATTTATTGAGTTATGAGTAGTCGCTCAAAATCTTTTGCTGTAGAAGGTCGTGATTGCTGATATACGGAGACTGTACATCGATTTCAATATTGTACATTTTAAAACACAACATACTAAAACACGTCGTAATGATAAGTTTTACTTTTATAAGCTTTTAAATTCTTCTGTGATTATTGTTTTGTGTTTTTAAATGTGCAATATTGAAAAATGATTATTTTGAAAGGCAAAATGGTCATCTATTTGTATTTATGTATGCGTAGTATAGTAATTCTTTTTCAGAGATTTCAGAGCTAATCATGCATGCATGAGCGTGTGCGTGTGCTTGTGTGTGTGTGCAATACATGCACGGTACATTAAACAATAATCAACAATCAGTAAGCAGAACCGTCGTCTTTTTCTGCGTCTGGCCTTATATATATGGTGGTTGGGCAAACAGCGAGTAGTCTCTGAGTGACGTTTAATTTGAGAGAGAGACAACATGTATCATGCGCGTGAGCATATCTTATTTTTCCTATATCGTGGGTGGTTACTTATTAGGTACTTGGAAGATGTGTTTTTTCTTTTACGTGTTTTATCTGTGTACGCATTTGAAATAATCGTGGGAAAATACATATTTAAAATCACTATGTCCAATGTGATATATAATGAAAAATATTAAATAAAAGTTCGGACAACGAGAGGTCACTTGTCGTATACTCGACATTATAATAATATATAAGAGGGAAGTCAGAGAAAACAGCGCGTTCTTATTATATACTCAGTTTATCTATGATCTCTTTCATAACATTGAACGCGAGTGTATTAAATCGCACACGCTCACGCGATCGCACACACACACACACACAAGCACACGCACACGCTCATACATGCATGAATAGCTTTGAAATCTCTGAAAAAGAATTATACTATCATACATAAATACAAAGAGATGACTATTTTGCGTTTCAAAATAATCATTTTTCAATATTGCACATTTTAAAACACAAAACAATAATCACAGAAGAATTTAAAAGCTTATTATAGTAAAACTTATCATTACGACGTGTTTTAGTATGTTGTGTTTTAAAATGTACATTATTTAACTCGATACACACAGTCTCCGTATATCAGCAATCAAGACCTTTTACAGCGGTAAATTCCAAGCGACGATGCCAAATTTCTCGTAATGTTATATTTTTTAGAGGCAGCAAAAAAGAGAAAAGTTTGACCTTTCATATAAAAGCTTCAGACGAAGCTGGCTAGCAAGTGCGCTTTGCAAGTTTGATAGCGGCTGCGCGTTAAGTGGGCAGTTGGAATAATACAAAGGCTCAAAATTTATTACGAAAAAAAATGGAGGTTACTAGGCACTATTAAGTTCTTTATAAATATTTTATAGTAGGCGGTGGAATATCCACTGTGTTCAGTATAACCCATGCCATAGAAGAGGTAGTGCGGATGTATAAGGGGTGAAGTAAGCACACTGCACAGTTCAATTGTGTGAAGAAGACATATATTTTTGCGCCTTACACATGCGCAGTTCATATCAAAATATCGCAGAGTCTCACCAAATAATTCGAGAAGTGTGAAGTGCAGCGTATCTCACCAATTCGATAGCGTAACTTTCTGTGTTCATTTAGTTATTTTAATAGAAATCAAGTGTGCACAAATTGAGTTGGTGTGGTGTAAATACACAAAATGCGATTAAATTTTTCACAGTCTGCAGTCGTCTCTTTTTGTTATTATAAGAGTCTCTTTTCATTTTAATATTGCCCTCACATGACCTTGGCCCTTGACTTACAATGAAATTCATGCTTTGGATTTGGCCAAACTGGCATTACGTCGAAGTGTCTGAGAAAAAGACCAAAAACAAAAAGATGCTAGATAACTGATGATGAGGGTATGAAAACATATTGAGATAATATTAATGAACGGAAACAGACAGTCTCAGGTAATGGTGTATTCGGTCGATTCGGAAGTGGTAAAGAAAGAGTTAAGGCTCTCCTTTGAAGAATCGTGAAATTAGACGATTTTTCAACACGTAATACGTAGTCTACAAGTTATCCGATTTTGATAAAATTAGTCATATTTTAAAGATAAGATCTTTCCCGAGGGCACCTAGTCTGCTTTTTTGATAAAGCTAATAGTTTTTTAAATATGATACGTTAAAGATAGGCAAAACTCACTTTTTGAGCAAAATTAGCCCATTTTGAAGTCACAGACACGAATTTTTTAATTCGGTATCTTCAATAAATTATTGAGGGCTTTTAGTCGGACTTTTTTTGAATTTTGATTTTATTAAAAAGATATAATTTTTAAACTTTACAATTGATTTCCTAAAAAATTGACTTTTTCAATGGCCCATTTTTATTAAAACTGATTAAAAAAAAATTTAAAAACAATAATTTTTTAAATCTGTAATATATCAAAAACCATATTTCAAAAAATGATTCCTCAAAAATAAATTTTTATATAAGTTTTAGCACTTTAAATCCGATTGCGATTTTGTATGTAAATTCAAAATATTTGAATTTGTGCGGCAATTTTGACGTAATTCTCCAATATAGTTCAACTCATTATGCATAGATTGCCATGTTATTATATATTTTATGAATATCGTTGATGTGTTGGTAAATTTTGAAAACATTGTGCTTGGGTACAAAATTGAGAAAGGTGAAAGGAACTCAACGAGGAAATACTCACCAGGTTTTATTGTTTTATTATTTAAAATTTTTTTTTCGACCTTTTCATTATTTCTTGTAATCAAGATTTATTCAATAAATGAATAATTAAAAAATATATGCTACAATGAATCTATTTTCATTCTAGTACAGTCGAACTTATATAACTTCAACTTCTCTAACCGAATTTTCTATAATTCGAATGAAATCGAGTTGTTGTAGCGCTTTGATCGAAAACTCCATACAATTTTTAAAATTATAGTTTCTTGCAGTTTCTTTCTTTATTTCTTCAAGTTTGCTAGTTATATGAATAATTCTATAATTCGAGGTCTAAGATGTCAAATTTTTTTTATGCATTGTGATAAATCGAGTTGAAGAAATTCGACTGTACATTATATTTCAAATTCGCATTTCTTTATTCTATGCTATTTTAATGTTTCAGTTTCATCTGAAAATACTTTCTTGAGACTTCAATTTGCAATTCAGAAATAAATGACAGTATTTCACCCCATATAATGCGATTTGTGGCTTTATTGTTTCAAAGTAAAGGATAGCAATGTGGCCAGCAGCTAAAAATGTTGTTCAATCCTCTAGGATCTAGAGTTTAACAAAAATTAGGTATGTAACGCATACATTCTTAAAATATTCGGCTTAAATGTGTGCGAGAGAATAACGTACACAAGAATTTATTTGCTCGCTGTGCAAGGAAGAGCCTTAACCCAACTGCACATTTAACGGGCTGCCGCAGACAAATTTTCTAGAAGCTGGCGGAGAATCTTTCATATGAAATGTCAAGCTTTTGAATATATTGTTTTTATGCGCCCGTGTATATGATATATGCTATGTACTATATACGTATAGTATGTAATATATAAAATTCTAAATGACCGTGTATGTATGGGTATGGATATATACTTGGTACTCAACCACGCCAAAACTGACAATGGGATCGCCACGAAATTTTATACACATGTTTGCCAATATTCTAGAAGTAAGGCATATTTTCAACGCGAAATATACCGCGAAAAAAATTTGCTTTTACGAAATATGGTCGCGGGAATCGATTTATCAGTACTCAATTAATAAAAGTCATGTCGCGAAAAAATACACGAAATTTTCCGCGAAACAATCTAACATATAAAAATATAAACGACCGTGTGGGTAAAGGAATCAAGCAGGCTTATGTATAAATTTCTAAACGACCGTATGTATGAATGTATGTATGTATGTATATATACTTGGTAGGCAATCACGCCACAAAATTTTACACACGTGTTTGCCAACATTCTAAAAGTAACATAGGCGTATTATCAACGTGAAAATAAACCGCGAAAACCGCGAGCTGAATCGAAAAAATTGACTTTTACCAAAAATGATTGAGGAAATCTATTTGTCAGTGTTAAATTAATAAAAGCCATGTCGCAAAAAAATCCGCGAAATTTACCGCGAAACTATCTATTTTATATATTCCTAAACGACCGTGCTATCACGCCAAAACTGACAGCAGGATCGCTGCGAAATTTTATTTACGTATGTATTATGTACATATATTAGGGAATCAATCACGTTAAAACTGACAGTGGGATCGCAACGAAACGTGGAATCACGTGTTTGGCAACACTCTAGAAGTAACATAGTCGTATTTTCAACGCGAAAATAAATCGTGGAATCTGTGAAAAATCTGACTTTTACCCAAAATGATTGCGCAAATCGTTTTGTCAGAATATAATTAATAAAAGTCATGTCGGCAAAAAATCGCAACTTTTCGCGGAACTATCTATTATATACATTTCTAAACGACCGTGTGGGTATACCTTTCAATTACGCTAAAACTGACAGCAGGATCACTACGAAATTTTACACACGTGTAAAAAACACCTCGCCAAAAAATTCAAGCATAATTCTGTGGTTTTCCACGATTACGGTTTTATAGTAAAGATTTTTTTATAATCACATTAAATTCGGAAATTTCATAAACGAAATAAAATTGCTAAACTTTTGTTGTATTTCCTTTTATGAAGTTAAGAGATATTTCAGAAAAGAAAGAAAAAATGCTACGAAATCGAAACTATTATGCTGAAGCAGCATCCTGAAAACAAACTTCTACATAATAATTATCATCGTTTTCAGTTTTTACTTTGATTATAATACATAAAAACTTGAAAAATAGCCATTCTTTTATCAAATATTTATGATGTTAAATAATATAAGTGATTACTAAAAACGCTTTTAGAAAACAACATGTTGTGTCCGAGCAGCGCACGGGTTCCTCCGCTAGTCGAATATAAAAATTTCTAAACGACCGTGTATTTATGTATATATATTTCGTACTCAATCACGCCAGAACTGATCATGAGATTGTCATGAAATTTTACACACGTGTTTGTCAATATTCTAGAAGTAACATAGGTGTTTTTTCAAGGCAAAAATTAACCGCGAAAAACGCGAAAAAATTGACTTTTACCAGAACTGATTGCGGGAATCGATTTGTCAGTATTCAATAAACAGAATATATATTATGACGCGAAATTTTCCGAGATTTTCCGCTGAACTATCTTTTATAAAAATTTCTAAACGGCCGTGTTGGTGTAGGAATAAATTAGGCTAAAACCGTAAACGGAATCGTTTAAAAATTTTACACACGTGCTTGCTAACATTCTAGAAGTAATATAGGCACATTTTAAACGCGAAAATAAACCGCCGAAATAGCGAAAAAAGCGCGGTTCGCATAAACTTTACTTTTCCTAAAACTGATTGGGGGAATCTATTTGTCAGTATTCATTTAAAAATCACATCGCGAAAAAGTCAGCAAATAATTACGCGAAAACTGCGAAAAAAATCGCGGTTCTGTAATCGGTTTGTCAGTAGTCAGTTAATAAAAAACATGTCGCGAAAAAATCCACGAAATTTTTCGCAGGACTGTCTATTTAATATATTCCTAAACGACCGTGTGGGTATACCTTTCAATTACGCCAAAGCCGACAATGGAGTCGCCACAACATTTTTCACACGTATTTGCCAACATTGTAGAAGTAATATAGGGGTATTTTTACCGCGGAAATAAATCGCGAAAACCGCGAAAAAATTGTCGTTTCGCGAAAAAATTTACTTTTACCAAAAATGATTGCTGTAATCGGTTTGTCAGTAGTTAGTTAATAAAAGCCATGTCCCGAAAAAATCCTCGAAATTTTCCGCGGGACTATCTATTTTATATATTTTTAAATGACTGTGAGGGTATACCTTTCAATTGCGCCAAAACAGACAATGGGTACGCCACAAAAGTATATAAGTGATTACTAAAAACGCTTTTAGAAAACAACATGTTGTGTCCGAGCAGCGCATGGGTTCCTTCGCTAGTCCAACATAAAAATTCAAACGACCGTACAACTAAAAACGAAATATCTATACAAAATTTTTCACACGTATTTGTCAGCATTCGGAAAGCAACAAAGGCATTTTTCAGAAGCGAAATGAAATGCAAAAACCATGAAAAATTGCGGTTCCTGAAAATATTCAATAATTCCGAAAATTAATTTGGCAGAAGTCTTAAGAAACACAATCAGGCTGAAACTGTAAATGGGTTCGCTCCGAAATTATACACACGTATTTCACAACACTCTAGAAGTATTTTGAAAATGCAAAAAAAAATCGGGAAAACTGCGAAAAAAATCGCGTTCCGCGAGAAAATGTCGCGAGAATCAATTTTCCAGTATTTGATAAGTAAAAAACACCTCACGAAGAAATCTGTCAATAACACCGCGATTTTCCGCCGTAATGAAGTTCGTCTAATATATAAAAATTGATATGATCCTGTAAAAAACACCTCGCCAAAAAATTCGAGCATAATTGTGTGATTTTCCACGATAACGGTTTTATAGTAAAGATTTTTTTATTATATAATCACATTCAATTCAAAAATTTCATAAACGAGGGAAGAAACGAAATAAAGTTGCAAAATTTTTGTTGTGTTTCCTTTTATGAAGTTAAAAGATATTTCAGAAGAAAAAGAAAAAATGAACACAAATTTCTGCATAATAATTGTCATCATTTTAAATTTTTATTTTGATTACAATACATAAAATTTAAATATTCAGTAAAATAAATGATTAAAAAACTGCTTTTAGAAAACAACATGTTGTGTCCGAGCAGTGCACGGGTTCCCAAGCTAGTTGTGCTATTATATAGTATTATCGATTTCCAGATTTCTTCAAAATAAAGTTTTGTCTCACAAGAAATAAATGAGGTTAATAATTGTAAAAAATGATAATTAATGCCACTCTCCCGTTAGCAAGCTATGCGTTAGTGGAAAGTAGTAAAGAAAGCATGAAAGTTCAAGAAAGAATCATCACTCACCGCGAAAGAACACTGCCGTTATAGTGCATAAGGGTAAGCTGGACCACAGAATAATAACAAGCAGAATTCCAAACTCGTGATTTTTGTTTGAATGAAAATTTATAATTTGGCTATGGATGCGTATTGTTAACAGTTACTTTTTCATTCAATTCAACATTAACTTTTTCAGATACATAGTTTTTCAAAATTATTTCATAAAATTTTTCTGCCAATGTAAGGCATTAGGTAAAATCTTTTTCGCGTTTTTTTTCCTTGACTGCCTCGTGCATATGTACAATTTTGCCTACCTGCTTTGGGATCAAGTATACTCCAAAATGTATGCGTACACAAGTTCGAGAAATAAAAATGCTCTTTAATTGCATGAAATGGAAGAATATACTAAAACGACTATTAAAGTCATAAAGAACTTTGGCACACAGACCGACATGTCCGTTTTCACAACACGGTAAATAATAATGAGTTATACGGACTCACCTACCCACCTCTGACTGAGTTTCTGTCGCGTATGGCCGAACGGCATGATCATAAGGTCGTCAAAAATTCTAATAGCGTCAATCGACCCTGACTTTAAGGAGCTCATAGCCCACTGCTCTGATCTATAACTCTACTAACCTGCCCTTCTATGGTCTGAAACCTCGGATCACCGGTCACATACGCGACTTCGCCCACAGCCGCCAACTCTGCTGTCGGAAAACTTCGCTCATGCTGCTGACAGACGCGCGTGTTGGCGGCTTCAGGCCTCGCATATTTAATTTTAAGCTTAGTTTGCACTTTGTAGCGGCTCACTTTGAGTCTTAAGATTAATTTTAATTTTAAGGCCCTTCAGGTATGGTATGTAAGGTTAAAGGTAGTGTTTAGGCCCTTTATTCATAGTTTTAAGTTCTTAGTTTTTCGCATTAATATAATCGCCAGCCACACCCTTGGGTTTTTTTTAGGCCTTTTAAGCCCTTTTCGTAAAAAAGATATTGTAGAACAATAGACAAATGTTAAAATTAAAAATTATCCTAAAATATTTAGATAAAGGCCAAATTAAGTGTTCGTTTAATTGCCCTAGCTGCCGTAAGCTCTACCATTTAAGCATATCATACATATTAGTTTTGTAAGGTAAAATAAATGTATTTTTAAACTTAAAACTTAAACTTTCGTGCGAAAATTTTTGAAACGATCCCATTTACAGTTTCAGTTTGATTGATACTCGTATTATCTCCGAAAATATCGGAATTTTTCGCAAGATATTTCCTACGTATAGAAATACTGCCAAATCGATTTCAGAAATAATTGTAGTCCATCTTTACATGAACTGCGATTTTTCATGGTTTTCGCGTTTTTGCAAAATGCTTTTTTGCTGACAAATATGTGTGTGAAATCTCGTAGAGATTCCGTTTATAATATAATTAATTAATTAATAATTTTGAGAATTTTTCTCTTTTGTTTATTTTTGACGAATTTTTTTCACGGTTTTCGCAGTTTATTTCCGCAAACCGATTTTCTCAACAATTTTTGGTAAAAGTACATTTTTCGCGAACTGCGATTTTTTCGCGATTTTTGCGGTTCATTTTCGCATGAAAGTATGCCTATGTTACTTCTAGAATGTTGGCAAATACGTGTGTAAAACTCCTGCTGTGAGTTTTAGCGTGATTAAAGGTATACAAACACGGTCATTTATCGCGAAAAATTTCGCGTCATGTTTTGTAATAATTGACGACTGACAAACCGATTACCCGATAGTTCCGCGGATTTTTTCGCGACATGACTTTTATTACTTGAATGCTCACACATCGATTACTTCAATAATTTTTGTTAAAAGTTATTTTTTGGCGAACTATTTAGCGAGTTATTTTTTGGAAATACGCCTATGTTACTTCTAGAATGTTGACAAACACGTGTGCAAAATTTTGTGGCGATCCCATTGTCAGTTTTGGCGTAATTGAAAGGTACCACACGGTCTTTTAGGAATATATAAAATAAAGAGTTCCGCGGAGAATTTCGCTGGAGGAATCCGTGCGCTGCTCGGACAGAACATGTTGCTTCCTAAAAGAGTTTTTAGTAATCAATATATATAAAAATGAATCGTGGTTTTTTACTGTCCTTAAAACTTGAAAGCTGGACCAAATGGGGTACTTCCTTCTGCGAGTTTGTTCATAATTGCAAGGAGAAGGTTCGTGGCTAAAAAAAATTGAGAAAATCCAACGGAAAAGTTGAAAAGGTCGGAAAATGAAAAACCATACAAAAATGATAACATGTTATAAAACAAAAAGCAAAATTACTACGTTACTTTCCATTATATATTGAAGTTTTGAAACACACAGTAGTTTTTACACAGTACGACAGAGTTCTAAATATAGAGTCATAATGAAACACGTGTAAAAAGTTACCCAATATTTATATTAATTTGCATTCTATGGGAATCGGGAAGAGTTCCTGTGTATTTTTGCCATTATACGATAGATTGGTGAAAAATTCATATTGCAATATAGCAGGTTTATGGAGAAAGAAAATTTGAAAAAACCCTAATGTAAAGTTGGAAAATGGGGAATAAAATGAGAGTACATTTATAGGGTGCCGGGTTTGTCGATGATGGGATATTTCCTATCACGAGCCCCACGAAATTATACTTTACCGAGAAATAGGATGTTGGGATTTTAACTTCGCAGAATTTCGGATGTGTGCCTAATGGGATTATGACCATTCAAAATTTGAAATTCGGTGTCGGGTTTTACGGTTGCCGGGATTCCAGTTTACTGTTTATTACTAGGGTGTATTCAAAAACTCATCAATAAAGCTAAAATTCCATAAATCGTTTTGGTGATTCTATGAATGCGCTTGAAAATATCAAACATATCGAGTGAAAGCGACAGACTTATGTGGTTTTCATAAGAGCGAGTTTATATAATTTATAAATAAAATCCTAAACGATGAGTTGAACTGTCATTTTTATGGCAACATTTATAGCAATACAACACATTGAAATTTAATAAATAAAAAGAGATTATAATATTTTGTTGCAAAATAAATTAAAAATATAATAAATAATATGGACAGTGAAGATTTCCTGATCTAAGCGTACGTTTGGCTAACGGATTGTAGCAAGAAGCGCTAAAAAAAAGAAGCCGTGAGTTCTGTGGTCAAGAAACGCCAATATGTGCGTAAAAATAAATGTTGGGTTGACCCGTACCACGAAGGACGGAGTGCCACAGGTGCTTTCATCACAGCAGCTTGAAGGATCATATAATGTTTAAAGATTATATAAGGATGGCTTCAAGTCAGTTCGAGGAACTATTTTGTATGGTGTTACAAAAGCCAAACATATCGAGTGAAAGCGACAGACTTATGTGGTTTTCATAAGAGCGAGTTTATATAATTTATATATAAAATCCTAAACAATGAGATGAACTGTCATTTATACGACTAGTTGTAACATTGAGGTGGTTAGTATCCTACAATAATTGGTATTCTAAAGAATATGTACATAATATAACATGTTTGAATAAATATTTTCATTCAAGTTAAAACTAACTCTTTTTATTCATTGTATAAACTGAAATAAGTAATATATTTTAATTTGCATGTCAATATTATTATGTTATGTTTGTTATATCAAATATTTGAGAGGGATTTTCCACTATAAAATTATTCACAATAAACATCAAATTTCTATATGTTTATCTGACATGTAGCACAAATCACTAAAATCAAATAGATTCAAAACTATTGCATTTGTGCGGTATCTCCTTGATGCCATAAAATACTTTTTAATATTTGAAACTCATCGTGCTGCATTTTTCAAGCACTTGCCGCATTTTTGTAGTGCTGTCCCTCACTGGTTTTACCGTTTATTGTATCTTCCTACTTTGTCTCAATTAGTTTATGAACGAATCGATGTATGGAATCGAAGCTTAAAGCTAATATTCCATAAATCGTTTTGGTGATTCCATGAATGCGCTTGAAAATATCAAACATATCGAGTGAAAGCGACAGACTTATGTGGTCTTTCATAAGAGCGAGTTTATATAATTTATATATAAAATCCTAAACGATGAGTTGAACTGTCATTTTTATGGCAACATTTATAGCAATACAACATTGAAATTTAATAAATAAAAAGAGATTATAATATTTTGTTGCAAAATAAATTAAAAACTAATAATATTGAGTGAAGATTTCCTGATGTTAGCGTACGTTTGGCTAACGGATTGTAGCAAGAAGCCCAGAAAAAAAGAAGCCGTTAGTTCTGTGGTCAAGAAACTCCAATATGTGCGTAAAAAAAAAAGTTGGGTTGACCCGTACCACGAAGGACGGATTGCCATCACGCATGCTTTCATCACAATTTTCAGCAGCTTGAAGGATCCTATAATGTGTAAAAATTATATAAGGATGACTTCAAGTCAGTTCGAGGAACTATTTTGTTTGGTGGGTCATATTGTAACAAAAGCCAAATTGACAAGGGAACCAATTTGTGCAAAAACGCGTCTAGTTGTGACATTGAAGTTCCTACAATAATTGATATTCCAAATAATATGAACATAATATAACATGTTTGAATAAATATTTTTATTCAAGTTAAAACTAACTCTTTTTATTCATTGTATAAACTGAAATAAGTAGTCCATTTTAATTCGACATTTGTTATGTCGGATAGCGGAATTTTCCACCATAAAATCATTCACAATAAACATCGAATTTCTATATGTTCATCTGACATGCAGCACAAATCACTAAAATCAAATAGATTCAAAACTATTGCATTTGTGCGGTATCTGCTTGATCCCATAAAACACTTTTTAATTTTTGAAACTCATCGTGCTGCATTTTTCAAGCACTTGCCGCATTTTTGTAGTGCTGTCCCTCACTGGCTTTACTGTTTATTGTATCTTCCTACTTTGTCTCAATTAGTTTATGAACGAATCGATGTATGGAATCGAAGCTTAAACAAAGCAAATATCAATCTTCATGGTTAAATTCTGTATTATAGTTCATATATAAAATATATTTAAATTTTGGGTTTTCTCCCCCCTCCCCTTGCGACTTTTACAATTTTGAGACAGCTAGTCACTTATATTCTTTAATATCACAAATATTATATTATATTATATTTCATAAAAGAGTATCTTTTTTTCAAGTTTTTATGTATTGTAATCAAAGTAAAAATTGAAAACGATGACAATTATTACGCAGAAATTTGTTTTCATGATTATTAGAAATATAATTTAGAAACTTTATTTCGTTTTTTCTCTTTTTTATGAAATTTCCGCATTGGATGTGATTATAAAAAAAATCTTTACAATGAAACCGAAATTGTGGAAAACCACAGAATTATGGTCGAATTTTTTGGCGAGGTTAAAACACACTCGTAAAGATCATATTAATTTTTATGTATTAGACGAACTTCATTACCGTGGAAAATCGCGGAGTTATTGACAGCTTTCCTCGTGATGTGTTTTTTTACTTATCAAATACTGGAAAATCTGGGAATCATCTCGCTATAATTTTTTCGCAGTTTTCTCATTTATTTTCGCATTTCCAAAATACTTCTGGAATGTTGAAAAATACGTGTGAAAATTATCGAAGGGATCCCATTTACAGTTTCATCAAGGTTTTTCGCAAGGTGGGTTCATGGTTTTGTGCTTCATTTCGCTTTCCGAATGCTGACAAATACGTGTGTAAAATCTCCGACTCCGTTTATAGTTTTACCGTCGTTTGAATTTTTATATTGAATTTTGCACTTTTCTAATTAAGCAATTTTTTTTATGAACCACGATTGTTTTTGCACTGTTCGCGGTTTATTTTCATTTTACATTTATATACGACCCCAAGGGCATAAATATTTGGAACCCGACTTTTTTCGGAAAAATTTTTGATGATGCACAAACCCGTTTTGACACCCCCTGAGTCCAAAAAAGTGGTCTAGAAAAAATGTGCAAAAGTATGTAAAATGGTGGGAAAAAAAACTCCTAAACTACTGGACCGATTTGCATGCAATTTTTTTTAATGTATTAGACAAAAATATAAGAATATATCTTAGATGTTTCAAGGTCAGATCCTTCAAGGTCAAGTTATTGCCAAAAGATTTTTTTTTCGTATAGGGGCTCAGAAATGGGTCCTACGATTTTTTTCATTTCCACAACAATTAATCTTCAAGGTATCTTAAACAAAACTGCATATATCCTATATCCCGCTAGATGCTCCTTCTGGCGAAAAAGGGGGTGGACAAGGACAAACCCCACTGTTCTATCTCAGCCACCTTGCACAATATCAAAAAAATTCTTTCAGATTATTGTAGAATAAAATCAGATAAGAAAATTTGCGAAACATTTCAAGGTCAAAATCGAAAAATTCAAGGTCAAATTTTTTATATTTCAGAAACCTTTAATTTTTTTTTTTTTTTTAATTTCACATTATTGTAGGCTTAAATGAGACAAAAAAACTTGCTGAACATTTTAAGGTCGAAATCGGAAATTTCAAGGTTAGACGTACGGCGTACGCCGCACGTATCTCAGAAACCCTAAATATTTTTGAATTTTTTTTTCACGTTATTATAGGAATAAATAAAATAAGAAAACTTGCTGAACATTTCAAGGTCAAATTTTGAAAACTGAAGGTCATATTTTTATAATGAAAATGTGTAATTCAATTAGTGTGTGTTTAAGGGTCCTATGATGTTCAACATTATTGATAATCTTAATAAAAGTAACAATTTTGGACAAAAATCAAGGTCAAAATTCAGAAATTTTAAGGTCAAATTTTTCGTATTTCCGAAAAGCTTTATTAAAATGTATTTAAACAACAGTTGTATATAAATTCACTCCTCGCTCTCCCTGCGATGTAGTTTTTTAAATATGCCTTTCTTACTTCTAGTGTTGTGAAATACTTGTTTTAAATTTCGTATTGAATGTTCGTTTTAGTCTGGTTGAATGAATACTGACAAACGGTCGTTGTCGAAAAGCGGTGGAGCGGTCCAGCCTGGATTGACGGCCAGGAAGGTTCTTCTGTGTGTTTGGTGGGATTGGCAGGGTATCATCCACTATGAGCTGGTCCCCTATGGCCAAACGCTCAATTCGGACCTGTACTGCCAACAACTGGACCGCTTGAAGGCAGCACTCATGCAGAAAAGGCCATCTTTGATCAACAGAGGCCGAATTGTCTTCCATCAGGACAACGCCAGGCCACACACATCTTTGGTGACGCGCCAGAAGCTCCGGGAGCTCGGATGGGAGGTTCTTTTGCATCCACCGTATAGTCCGGATCTCGCACCAAGTGATTACCACCTGTTTCTGTCCATGGCGAACGCGCTTGGTAGTCTGAAGTTGGCCACAAGAGAGTCCTGTGAAAATTGGCTCTCCGAGTTTTTTGCCAATAGGGAAGCGAGCTTCTATGAGAGGGGCATTATGAAGTTGGGAACGCGTCATCGAACAAAACGGCGCATATTTGACTTGAATCGCATTATTGTAACGAATTTTATGAACAATTGAAAATTCGATAAAAATACTGCAGGACTTTTTTGACAACCTATATATATTATATTCATACAGACACTGTCGTTTAAAAATTTATATATTATATTACTACAGCATACTATATGTGATTCACATATATTTATATAAAAATTAGGTGTGCGTAAATGGTAAAAAATTATACATACCTTTCACTTAAATTAGGATTATATAATCTGAAAGAATTCACCTCACTACCACTGTAAATTAAGGCGTGCAAGTACACAAAATTGGAAAATGTTTTTCGTACAAGTTTGGTTTAATAAAAAATGTGGGTAGTTTTCATGTTTTTTTTTGTTAAAAACTCACCTACTTTCTGAAATCAAATTGACGATTTCTGAAATCGAATTGACCATTTCTGAAATCAACTTGACTAATCTGAAATCAAATTGATATCTTCTGAAATTAAATTTACTAATCTGTAGTGCGTTTTCATAACTTTCACCCGATACCGAGTGACAAAATTATCACTTACGAAAAATTCGAGAAATTCGCAACAAAATGCACCATTTCTCTTATTTATAAACAGTTGGCTTTTAAAAGGTATGCTTTCCTCAAAAATAAACAAAATCTATTTGAAATACGTCAAACGTTGTGCACATATTATCATAGCATGCGTTAATTTTAGTACAAAGAAAAACTAATTTTCGCAAATGCACATATAACATGTGTTCTTGAATTTTTACCAATGAGCATTAAATATTAAAAACGTATTAATTAGTTAATTAATAAATAGATTTCGTGAGTGCAATTAAAGAAAAATGTGGTTATCATTATTAATTACATTATTGGCAAGTACACACAATATTTTTTTTGTACATTTAAAAAAAATCTGTTATGAATTCTAATATTTTTAATTTATATACGACCCCAAGGGCATATAGAAATATTTGTAATCCGACTTTTTTCGGAAAAAAAGTTGATGATGCAGAAACTGGTTTTGACACCCCCTGAGTCCAAAAAAGTGGTCTAGAAAAAATGTGCAAAAGTATGTCCGTACGCCGTACTATAGAAAAATGATCGAAAAAAAAAACTTCTAAACTACTGGACCGATTTGTATGAAAATTTTTTGTAAACTATTAAACAAAAATATAAAAATAGGATCTTCGATTTTTCGAGGTCAGATCCTTCATGGTCAAGTTATTGACAAAAGATTTTTTTTTCGTATAGGGGCTCAAAAATGAGTCCTACGATTTTTTTCATTTCCACAACAATTAATCTTCAAGGTATCTTAAACAAAACTGCATATATCCTATATCCCGCTAGATGCTCCTTCTGGCGAAAAAGGGGGTGGACAAGGACAAACCCCACTGTTCTATCTGAGCCACCTTGCACAATATCAAAAAAATTCTTTCAGATTATTGTAGAATAAAATCAGATAAGAAAATTTGCGAAACATTTCAAGGTCAAAATCGAAAAATTCAAGGTCAAATTTTTTATATTTCAGAAACCTTTAATTTTTTTTTTTTTTAAATTTCACATTATTGTAGGCTTAAATGAGACAAAAAAACTTGCTGAACATTTTAAGGTCGAAATCGGAAATTTCAAGGTTAGACGTACGGCGTACGCCGCACGTATCTCAGAAACCCTAAATATTCTTGAATTTTTTTTTTCACGTTGTTATAGGAATAAATAAAATAAGAAAACTTGCTGAACATTTCAAGGTCAAATTTTGAAAACTGAAGGTCATATTTTTATAATGAAAATGTGTAATTCAAATAGTGTGTGTTTAAGGGTCCTATGATGTTCAACATTATTGATAATCTTAATAAAAGTAACAATTTTGGACAAAAATCAAGGTCAAAATTCAGAAATTTTAAGGTCAAATTTTTCGTATTTCCGAAAAGCTTTATTAAAATGTATTTAAACAACAGTTGTATATAAATTCACTCCTCGCTCTCCCTGCGATGTAGTTTTTTAAATATGCCTTTCTTACTTCTAGTGTTGTGAAATACTTGTTTTAAATTTCGTATTGAATGTTCGTTTTAGCCTGGTTGAATGAATACTGACAAACGATCGTTGTCGAAAAGCGGTGGAGCGGTCCAGCCTGGATTGACGGCCAGGAAGGTTCTTCTGTGTGTTTGGTGGGATTGGCAGGGAATCATCCACTATGAGCTGCTCCCCTATGGTTAACGCTCAATTCGGACCTGTACTGCCAACAACTGGACCGCTTGAAGGCAGCACTCATGCAGAAAAGGCCATCTTTGATCAACAAAGGCCGAATTGTCTTCCATCAGGACAACGCCAGGCCACACACATCTTTGGTGACGCGCCAGAAGCTCCGGGAGCTCGGATGGGAGGTTCTTTTGCATCCACCGTATAGTCCGGATCTCGCACCAAGTGATTACCACCTGTTTCTGTCCATGGCGAACGCGCTTGGTAGTCTGAAGTTGGCCACAAGAGAGTCCTGTGAAAATTGGCTCTCCGAGTTTTTTGCCAATAGGGAAGCGAGCTTCTATGAGAGGGGCATTATGAAGTTGGGAACGCGTCATCGAACAAAACGGCGCATATTTGACTTGAATCGCATTATTGTAACGAATTTTATGAACAATTGAAAATTCGATAAAAATACTGCAGGACTTTTTTGACAACCTATATATATTATATTCATACAGACACTGTCGTTTAAAAATTTATATATTATATTACTACAGCATACTATATGTGATTCACATATATTTATATAAAAATTAGGTGTGCGTAAATGGTAAAAAATTATACATACCTTTCTCTTAAATTAGGATTATATAATCTGAAAGAATTCACCTCACTACCACTGTCAATTAAGGCGTGCAAGTACACAAAATTGGAAAAGGTTTTTCGTACAAGTTTGGTTTAATAAAAAATGTGGGTAGTTTTCATGTTTTTTTTTTGGTAAAAACTCACCTACTTTCTGAAATCAAATTGACGATTTCTGAAACCGAATTGACCATTCCTGAAATCAACTTGACTAATCTGAAATCAAATTGATATCTTCTGAAATTAAATTTACTAATCTGTAGTGCGTTTTCTAACTTTCACCCGATACCGAGTGACAAAATTATCACTTACGAAAAATTCGAGAAATTCGCAACAAAATGCACCATTTCTCTTATTTATAAACAGTTGGCTTTTAAAAGGTATGCTTTCCTCAAAAATAAACAAAATCTATTTGAAATACGTCAAACGTTGTGCACATATTATCATAGCATGCGTTAATTTTAGTACAAAGAAAAACTAATTTTCTCAAATGCACATATAACATGTGTTCTTGAATTTTTACCAATGAGCATTAAATATTAAAAACGTATTAATTAGTTAATTAATAAATAGATTTCGTGAGTGCAATTAAAGAAAAATGTGGTTATCATTATTAATTACATTATTGGCAAGTACACACAATATTTTTTTTGTACATTTAAAAAAAATCTGTTATGAATTCTAATATTTTTAATTTATATACGACCCCAAGGGCATATAGAAATATTTGTAATCCGACTTTTTTCGGAAAAAAAGTTG
Organism: Sylvicola cinctus; assembly: GCA_963854165.1. NCBI lineage: Eukaryota > Metazoa > Arthropoda > Insecta > Diptera > Anisopodidae > Sylvicola > Sylvicola cinctus. The sequence goes on from OY974082.1 coordinate 31,007,738, forward strand.
ATGATGCAGAAACTGGTTTTGACACCCCCTGAGTCCAAAAAAGTGGTCTAGAAAAAATGTGCAAAAGTATGTCCGTACGCCGTACTATAGAAAAATGATCGAAAAAAAAAACTTCTAAACTACTGGACCGATTTGTATGAAAATTTTTTGTAAACTATTAAACAAAAATATAAAAATAAGATCTTCGATTTTTCGAGGTCAGATCCTTCATGGTCAAGTTATTGACAAAAGAATTTTTTTCATATAGGGGCTCAAAAATGGGTCCTACGATTTTTTTCATTTCCACAACAATTAATCTTCAAGGTATCTTAAAAAAAACTGCATATATCCTATATCCCGCTAGATGCTCCTTCTGGCGAAAAAGGGGGTGGACAAGGACAAACCCCACTGTTCTATCTCAGCCACCTTGCACAATATCAAAAAAATTCTTTCAGATTATTGTAGAATAAAATCAGATAAGAAAATTTGCGAAACATTTCAAGGTCAAAATCGAAAAATTCAAGGTCAAATTTTTTATATTTCAGAAACCTTTAATTTTTTTTTTTTTTTAAATTTCACATTATTGTAGGCTTAAATGAGACAAAAAAACTTGCTGAACATTTTAAGGTCGAAATCGGAAATTTCAAGGTTAGACGTACGGCGTACGCCGCACGTATCTCAGAAACCCTAAATATTTTTGAATTTTTTTTTCACGTTATTATAGGAATAAATAAAATAAGAAAACTTGCTGAACATTTCAAGGTCAAATTTTGAAAACTGAAGGTCATATTTTTATAATGAAAATGTGTAATTCAATTAGTGTGTGTTTAAGGGTCCTATGATGTTCAACATTATTGATAATCTTAATAAAAGTAACAATTTTGGACAAAAATCAAGGTCAAAATTCAGAAATTTTAAGGTCAAATTTTTCGTATTTCCGAAAAGCTTTATTAAAATGTATTTAAACAACAGTTGTATATAAATTCACTCCTCGCTCTCCCTGCGATGTAGTTTTTTAAATATGCCTTTCTTACTTCTAGTGTTGTGAAATACTTGTTTTAAATTTCGTATTGAATGTTCGTTTTAGCCTGGTTGAATGAATACTGACAAACGGTCGTTGTCGAAAAGCGGTGGAGCGGTCCAGCCTGGATTGACGGCCAGGAAGGTTCTTCTGTGTGTTTGGTGGGATTGGCAGGGAATCATCCACTATGAGCTGCTCCCCTATGGCCAAACGCTCAATTCGGACCTGTACTGCCAACAACTGGACCGCTTGAAGGCAGCACTCATGCAGAAAAGGCCATCTTTGATCAACAAAGGCCGAATTGTCTTCCATCAGGACAACGCCAGGCCACACACATCTTTGGTGACGCGCCAGAAGCTCCGGGAGCTCGGATGGGAGGTTCTTTTGCATCCACCGTATAGTCCGGATCTCGCACCAAGTGATTACCACCTGTTTCTGTCCATGGCGAACGCGCTTGGTAGTCTGAAGTTGGCCACAAGAGAGTCCTGTGAAAATTGGCTCTCCGAGTTTTTTGCCAATAGGGAAGCGAGCTTCTATGAGAGGGGCATTATGAAGTTGGGAACGCGTCATCGAACAAAACGGCGCATATTTGACTTGAATCGCATTGTAACGAATTTTATGAACAATTGAAAATTCGATAAAAATACTGCAGGACTTTTTTGACAACCTATATATATTATATTCATACAGACACTGTCGTTTAAAAATTTATATATTATATTACTACAGCATACTATATGTGATTCACATATATTTATATAAAAATTTGGTGTGCGTAAATGGTAAAAAATTATACATACCTTTCTCTTAAATTAGGATTATATAATCTGAAAGAATTCACCTCACTACCACTGTCAATTAAGGCGTGCAAGTACACAAAATTGGAAAATGTTTTTCGTACAAGTTTGGTTTAATAAAAAATGTGGGTAGTTTTCATGTTTTTTTTTGGTAAAAACTCACCTACTTTCTGAAATCAAATTGACGATTTCTGAAATCGAATTGACCATTCCTGAAATCAACTTGACTAATCTGAAATCAAATTGATATCTTCTGAAATTAAATTTACTAATCTGTAGTGCGTTTTCTAACTTTCACCCGATACCGAGTGACAAAATTATCACTTACGAAAAATTCGAGAAATTCGCAACAAAATGCACCATTTCTCTTATTTATAAACAGTTGGCTTTTAAAAGGTATGCTTTCCTCAAAAATAAACAAAATCTATTTGAAATACGTCAAACGTTGTGCACATATTATCATAGCATGCGTTAATTTTAGTACAAAGAAAAACTAATTTTCGCAAATGCACATATAACATGTGTTCTTGAATTTTTACCAATGAGCATTAAATATTAAAAACGTATTAATTAGTTAATTAATAAATAGATTTCGTGAGTGCAATTAAAGAAAAATGTGGTTATCATTATTAATTACATTATTGGCAAGTACACACAATATTTTTTTTGTACATTTAAAAAAAATCTGTTATGAATTCTAATATTTTTAATTTATATACGACCCCAAGGGCATATAGAAATATTTGTAATCCGACTTTTTTCGGAAAAAAAGTTGATGATGCAGAAACTGGTTTTGACACCCCCTGAGTCCAAAAAAGTGGTCTAGAAAAAATGTGCAAAAGTATGTCTGTACGCCGTACTATAGAAAAATGATCGAAAAAAAAAACTTCTAAACTACTGGACCGATTTGTATGAAAATTTTTTGTAAACTATTAAACAAAAATATAAAAATAAGATCTTCGATTTTTCGAGGTCAGATCCTTCATGGTCAAGTTATTGACAAAAGAATTTTTTTTCGTATAGGGGCTCAAAAATGGGTCCTACGATTTTTTTCATTTCCACAACAATTAATCTTCAAGGTATCTTAAACAAAACTGCATATATCCTATATCCCGCTAGATGCTCCTTCTGGCGAAAAAGGGGGTGGACAAGGACAAACCCCACTGTTCTATCTCAGCCACCTTGCACAATATCAAAAAAATTCTTTCAGATTATTGTAGAATAAAATCAAATAAGAAAATTTGCGAAACATTTCAATTTTAATTTTTTTTTTTTTTAATTTCACATTATTGTAGGCTTAAATGAGACAAAAAAACTTGCTGAACATTTTAAGGTCGAAATCGGAAATTTCAAGGTTAGACGTACGGCGTACGCCGCACGTATCTCAGAAACCCTAAATATTTTTGAATTTTTTTTTCACGTTATTATAGGAATAAATAAAATAAGAAAACTTGCTGAACATTTCAAGGTCAAATTTTGAAAACTGAAGGTCATATTTTTATAATGAAAATGTGTAATTCAAATAGTGTGTGTTTAAGGGTCCTATGATGTTCAACATTATTGATAATCTTAATAAAAGTACCAATTTCGGACAAAAATCAAGGTCAAAATTAAGAAATTTCAAGGTCAAATTTTTCATATTTCTGAAAAGCTTTCTTAAAATGTAGTTAAGCAACAATCGTATATAAATTCACACCTCGCTCTCCCTGCGATGTAGTTTTTTAATACCATATAGGTCAGTTTAATTTGGGTGCAATTGTTTGAACGAAACGAAGCGGAAATTTCTGATATATGCAGAAAAGAAAGGTACAGTTTATTTTGAAATTATAAGTATGTTTATTTAGTAGTTTGTAGTCCTTTTTATTGCAGTTCGCAGATATATCGACCGACGAGGAGCAATAGCAGCCACTTCAAAACAAAATGATGAATCGCATATGTGGTAATATTTTTTTCAAACATGTTTCTAATATTAATGTTTTGATAGAAATATATTTAGTTATATAGATGATGAAAAAAAAAAAATAAAATCAGATTCCAGGAATACAGTCTCCAACATATTATTTATATTTATAATTATGTTATTGTCTATTATTTTTAAATTCCGAAAATTAATATTTTTATAAAATAAAAGCAATAATTAAAAAAATTTAATTACTCTAAAATTTTAAAAGTAGCTCCAAATTTATTTAATTTCGAAATTTTCTCTAATAGGTGGGGTTAATGTATTTACATTTCTCGCTTATAGAGGCGCAAGTAGCAGTCGGTGCTTATTTGTATGGTGGAGAAAATACATTTTCTCGTCGATTCTCCGTTAGCCGAGACAAACTGAAAGTTATGGAAACGCACTACTGAAATAATATTTGCGATGACTAGAATAAATCTAGTCGATAATTTTTTTTTTGAATTTTCGTCTTGCTAGATTTGATAAATGAATTACTAAGCGACGTACTCTTTATTAGGAAACGAAAATTTTAAATATTAATGTAATTAGGCTTAAATAATATTAAATACTTTAAACGTTCAGATGATCTAAATAAAAACAAATATTTTATTGTAAAATAAACATTATTTATATTTATATGGGTGCAATTTTATTTTTCAAAAACGGATTGATTCTCCTCTTCCGTTTTTATATCTTCCGCAATTTCGTCTATTTTCTCTGGTACATTATTTACAGCAAATTTGTCTTCTATTTTAAGATGGCCTTTATCGTCACTAATGTCATTCTTATTTTTGTCAGACAATTCACTGATCTTGAAGCGGTCGTATCTAAATTTTTTTAAAGCGTAATAAAAAAAATTAACATTTTACACTTTGACACAACTTAATTTAAAACATATGTTGCTCGTACAATTATCGATTGAACAGAATTCAACACGATCGTCGACACAACTGTGATAATTCTTAAATTAGAAATTAAAAAATTGGAATGTTTCAGAAAACTTGTGTACGACTTTACCGATTTCATTCATTTTCTTTAATTTATATGCGACCCCAAGAGCAATTTATAAATACTTGCGACCTTTTTTAGTCCCCGAGTCCAAAAAAATGGTCTAGAAATTTTTTGCAAATGTACGTCCGTACGCCGTTGCCATCGCCTTATCTTAGAAACTAATCCACCGATTTCTATGATTTTTTTTTTCAAAATAATAAAGGAACCATTTTTAATTATTTTTAAGGTCAGAAGCTTATATGAGGGGTTCAAAAAAACGAGTCAGGTTGTTCATTTTCACAATAAGTATTCGTAAAGATATTCTGATCAAAGATGCTTTAAAATAAATAAATCCAAAAATGAGATCTTTCTGGAAAAAAATTGGTGGACCCCTCATTCGCTATATTAGAAACTTGCTCTCTGTGTATATATATAGTGTTTTATAATATAAAATATTTTAAGGCCAAAATCGAAAAACTTTTCATATCAAAAAAACGATAAATGTTTCATAAAATCTTCTTTCAGATTAAAGTTGATTATTAACATACATAAAACAGTTTGCTGAATATTTAAAGATCAAAAACTGAAAAGTATACTTTTTAAATCTCAGAATCCTTAAGAAATTTTTTTCACATTATTGTAGCATTTAATAAGATAAGAAAACATTTCAAGGTCAAAATTGAAAAAATCAACATCACATTTTCTCAAAAAAACTTATAAATTGTAGTTAAGCAATAGTCGTATATAAATTCAGACCTCGATTTGGATTTTGTCAATCATAATTATGGGCTTTCATGATTTTATTTTATCAGGAAATTTGATTTTGGGAATTTAGTTTCGTCAGAATTTCAGGTTGTAGCGATTGTGGTTTACTTGATTTATGAACGAAATTTTGTCCCAACGTACTCCTGTTAGGTTGCCTTGATTTTAACCCTTCGGAATTTTATTTTAAGGGTTTTGGCTTTGACTGGATTTCAGAATGTCTATTATAGTCAAAAAAAACAAACAAAATATGTTTAGTGGCACAACACGAATGTAATACAGGGCGACAAAACGTTCGTTAATGTTTTGCAGTGATGTGGGGAAGTACGCTTTGACTTTCCTTGAAAAAAGAGAAAAAAATGTGCTAATGTAAGAAACAGCCTAGAATTTGTATGTAATTTTTTTGTAATATATTAAAAGAAAATTCTAAGGATAGGCATTTTCATTATTTTAAAGGTCAAATGATCCAAGGTCAAGATATTCCAAAAAAAATACTTGGCTTACATATTTATGAGCTCAAAAACGGAGATTTTAAACGGCGTTTTCAGTATTCATGAATTTCTTTTTGTCCGGATATTTAAACTATATATTGAATAAATATGAAAAATATTCAATATTTGAACAATGATTTAACAATAACACGAAAGGTGTTTGTTGTAAAGTATTAAAATTTGTTACAGTCTGGAATGGAACAATTTGATAAGAAATTTCATGGTCCATATTTCAGAAAATCAGAAAAAAAAGTGAGACAACAATTTTTTAATATACTTCAAAAACCGTTTTCTTAAATGTCATCAGCAACCCCCTTTATTTTATTTTATAGTAAAAATAATAACAGGGCCCCTCTACATATCTATTATAATTTAAAATGAAACTTACTGGACGATATAAAAGAACCACCCTGTATATAAAAATATGTAATGTATTAGTAGATACAAACCGAAGGTTTCCACCCAATGAAACATTATCATCATCGTCTTCGTGTTGTCCATTTTCAGGAAGTTCACGTAGCAAGTCGCCCAAATCCTTTCCAACATCATCCCAAATTTTATCGTCTTCATTCTCATCTACTTCTAATTTGGTGTCATCGGATTTACCCAATCCAACACCACCTTCTGTGATGTGATCTTAAATAATAACAAATCGTTTACTAGTCAGATAATAGAAGTTATAAAAAATATCAATGAAATAAAAATTTTAATTTCCAGCGTCCATAACAATTTTCATAATTTTCGACAGTTCGCTCAGCAATTGTCATAATCTGACAAGTTTAAATATATTAGGCGCAAAACAAGGACAAATTTTATTTAAAAGAACGTATAAAAATTACAAGAAGATATTTAAAATATTAATCTTGTTTAAAATTTAATATAATTTTACTTATTTAAATGAATATTTGCTAAATTTGTATTGTACCATATAATTATGAATTTATTTATTTTTGGCATTATATCTACTCTTCACATTCAGGTGAACGCTCATACTACGATTTCTAAATTCAGTTCACTCTGCACCACGAGAACAAGTTTATAGAGCGCATCACATTAAATATAGTTTGTGAATACAACCACACTTAAAAACGTACCTTTAATGTTTACAGCTTTTTCTTCCAAATTTTGACGGTGCACTTTCTCTGCCTCTTTTTTTAAATATTGGTTATCTCTATGCCGTAAATAAGCGCGCAAATGACTTCTCGTAGAGCAGTGACGTTTTAAAGCACTTTCTTGTTCCTCTTGATATGGCAAATAAAAGCGACACAAATCACAAAAGTATACCTCAACTCTTTTGACATGATCACTACCAACAGTGATTTCAAGTTTGTCTTTGTCACTACTTTGAATTCCAGTTGTTTCTACGGATAGTGCAGTAAGTTCATCATCAACGAGATTGTGCCCATCAATATCTCCTACGGAATCAACAGTAGTAAATTGATTCATATCCAACTCACGCTCATCATCACTTACTTCAGATTGCTCTTTGCGTGCTTTTCTCTATAAGCATATATTCGTGGAAAATTTTATATTTATATATATAATTACAATATGTGTGATTTATTGTTACAGTACCTTAATGTGTTCAAGAGAACATCTATGGGTTTCATAAACCATAGGACTTTTGAATCCTATTCGGCAAATATTGCAATAGGGCATCAGAAACTTTTTCATATTGCGATGAGCCTCAGATGCCTGATGTTCAGCTTTAGGTTGTCGGTAGTTTAAGCGACACAGAAGACAGAACTGAGATGAAACTTCCCCGTTGTCATTACTAACTTCTTCAAGTTTCCGTTGAGCATTACGTTGCGCTAAACGCATACGAGAAAGTTGAGCACGTTGTCGAACAGCTAAACGACGTAGAGCAACCTTGTGTATGCGTCCGTATAAGTGACTGTTAAACTCCTACCCATGTTTTAAAACATACATAAAAACATTATTTAACACACAAATTTCAAATATAACGTATTTCAAAACATAATTTTGCAAAATAACTATTGTGATCGATTACCTTAAATTGCACGCATTTTATATTACAGTGGACGCAAGTTAGCTGTATGAATTTAGATCGTTTTGTTGGCGTGTTTTGCATTATTGTTGGTTTTTTTTCGATAGCATCATTATCTCTTGATACTTTCGATACCCTGCTAACAATTTTTTTTTCATCACTTTCCAGACTTCCGTCGTTTTTAATATTTCTATCCATAGTTTTTGCTGAAGAATTTTCATGAACAATTGCGACTGCATCATTGTCAATATTATTTTCTAAACATTTTTTTTGTTGATTCGATGTTGAAGGTGTTAAAGATGCAGATTTTTTGTGTTTTTTGTCGGCTAAGCTTTCCACACTTTTAGATGCTATTTCCATATCCATATCCACATCATCTTCACCATTCTCAATCATATCTTTGTTTGTGATACTGGTGCTGCGACGTTTTTTTACCACTGTTTTTCCAGTAAATGTCCGCTTCTTAATTGAGCTAGTTCGTCAAGTGAAGTTTTAAATAGTGTAATTTTTATATTCGTACAAAAACACAATAATATTAAGCCTTATTTAAGTTTATAAATCTTATACTTGAGTAATAGCTTTTTCTGTCATTAAATACGTGTATATAAATTGCTTTATATTTATTCATAACTTCTCACAATTTATATTGATAACAATAAAATACGTATACACTACCTCCGCATGCGTGCAATCTTCAATCTCTTTACATATTCACGGGTCTTCATTGTTGGAAATACTTTTCGCGAGCGCAATTCACTAGTTCGTCTTATTATACCACGTGAGGAGCGAACAACGCCACGAGTATTATTATTGCCTCGTCTAATTGGGGATGATCGACTATTGTTTTCATTACAGGATAAAGTGCTACGAGTAGATACACCAATAATTGAGCGAGACACTGGCACTGTCAAACGCTTTGATAGCCCAATTCGCTCGCGGGATCGCCGGTTACAATTGCTTCCACTGCTACTGTTATATCTCGAAGGCGTGTTTGGAGGTTGCATGCGATTTCCCACATCATGTGTAATTTGAGGTAATCGTTGACCACTTCGATTACGATTGTAAGACCCCAAAGAAATTCCGTCGTATCGGTTTCCTGTATAACCACCTCCTACTGCCGCAAACTGACCGTAATCGGTAGAACGTCGGTTCAGTGATGGAGCCTAAGAGTTGAGGAATGTTTTGTTTGTGTTTTTGCATTTTCTATTAAATATTTAATGAAACAGAGCATATCATGATATGAACTTTGGGCTCTGGCTCTAGAGCCGTTTTTAAACAAACGTGTAAGAAATTCATAGGAATGTACATACACTCGTATATTATCTATTGCTCAATGGGTCGAAAATTACTAAAATTCGTAATTTCTAATGAATACATATTATTCTTTTAAAAGCAGACAACCCATTTTAGATAATTTTAAAATACTGTTTTTATCAAAAACAGCTGCATTCACAAATGTTCTGGAAATCGATAGATAAATCACCCTCTTCTCTCTTAAAGAACAGTGTTATTGTACTATGTCCAAGAGGTTCTGCGTAATATGTACTGCATTCTTTTTTATACTGGTTTTATTAGCATTGAGAATCAAGAATTCAATACGCGCCTTATTTTCCGCAGGTTTGCCTCAATCTCTATTCAATTGATTATTCGGTATTAAATTATTATATAAAAAATATAAGTTTGTGAAATATTTTGTAATGAATACATTTAGGGGTAAAAAAAACTTACATAGACGTCATGACGAAGGCGTTTACGTTCTAAAGATCTGTCCCTTGAAGATAACTACAACATTTTCATGTAAGTCATAATATACAATGTTTTAGTTTTAATTAAATTTACGCGAATCGGTCTTCTATTGTCTTCATGTCTGTGCCCATCGCTATACCGATCAGTAGATACAGAAGTTGGATACTTTGAATTTCCACGAGAAGAATTATACTGATTAATGTAACTGCCAGAACTTCCCATGAAATATCTACCACTGCTAACCCCACGATTATTCGTTTGGTTGCCGTAGTGAGTAAATTCATTAACACTTCTCGAAGTGCCATGGTATCTTGCACTTGACGAGCCGCGATAATTTGTACTTCCTCCACGTCCCCCACCACTACTTCCTCCTCGATATCCTCGACCCCTAGACATTCCTGATATAAATTCGCCAAACACACTATATTACATACAATGTAAGGATGTTATCAGGAAAAAAAATTACCTAATACTTTTATAGTTACGTTCAAACAGAACAAATTTTTTTAGCAGGTAATGTAGTCAGTATAAATTTTAGAGTAAAAACAGAATTTCAATTAACACAATTAATTCTTTTTTTTTTTTGCAGCGTTAATTCTATTCCATTCCCGAAGTCTTCAAAGCCCAAAATGGAATTTAAAAAGAATTTTTGAATCTTAAAACACTTGTAAGTTGAAACAACCATGAATTAAAGACTTAATATTTCATTCACTTCATGAAAGTCGGGACTGTACTGAAGATGTTAATTAAGTACGATACTATATGGCGTTTCAACTGGCGTAATGGCGCAAAACTGAAAACCTCAAAATATTATTGAGAAATACAATATCCATGGTTCATGTACATTTCCGATTTAGTATGCATGAAAGCAGGATTTCTGTAAGATCGCCGAGTTTCAACGGTAAAAATATACCCATAGCAACCCAGCATAAATTCTGTTTGGATTAGAATTTATAGCAAACTATAATTCCATTAAAAATCCCTATGTTACATATAGTGAACGTTAACTAAACGTTTAAGTTTCACTAAATGTGATTTTAATATCCCATAAGGGATCATTTTGATAACATCCAAAAGTAAGTGTTTAAATTATTATATTGTGTGAAATAAATAAATTAAAATACGTTGTAGAATCAAAATAATCGGCGCTTCAAAATATAGCCTTTTATTAACTTTTTGTGTGCGTTTGAGTTTATGTTAACGACTAATAATTACATGAAATAATAAATTAAATTACATATTTTAACACCTGGTGGCAGTGGTTTGGGAGGACGCAAAGTATAACGTGTCAGTGATGTTAATCGCCATCCCTTCTCAGGACAGCAACCAACAACAATTCATGACACCTACAACATCTGCATTTGACGCATTATCAGCGTACGGCAATGTTATGGGTACCAACGATTTTAATGCCTTAAAATCCGCAACAACCGGACGGTCCAATGTGCCAATGACTAAGTTGAAGTACTACTTTTCTGTGAACAACAAGTATGTCATTAATAAGTTGCGGCTGTTGTTCTTTCCATTTACACACACTTACTGCTTGCTGAAGTATTAACAAGATAATCCAGTGCAGACCTGCTACGATTTGAATATTCCAACAGTGGTGTTACATATTTGGTGTTGGGCATGCAGAATCATTTCACACCGGAGCAACTGGGTATTCAGGCGTCCAGCGCGCTCGCTATTAGCATTGTTGATCAATGTTAGCAGTACTATGTCAATCATTATTTCACGTTAAATACATATCCTGAAACTAACATGTTATCGCGTGCCGATGCTGACCTCATTGAGAATTATGACTGAACATTTACAATCATTTATGAAGATGACGCAGATAACTTTCATTATTAAGTAAAAAGTTAAAACAACATTTTTTAAAAGTAAAAATAAAATACTTTAGGTCTTATTCGTCTTCATGACGTTTTGCAAATTCACAATCCATGGAACTCTCCAAAAACTCTGCGACAATTGAGAGAATGTCCTAACTATCGCCCCTTACTTAAAGAAGTTCAGTTGTCCGGAAAGAGTCCGGTTATTTTGGATTGCAATGACTTCGATGAGCTGAGATTATCCAGATCAAACATAACCACCCACCGTATTATAGATCCAAAAACACTGTGCACAATTGGTAAAAAAAGCGATATCAGGAGAGCGGTTTTGTACAAAAATCGTTGAAAAATTTTTCCATTTTGCTGTTTGCAAATTTTCAAATGTCATTTTGAGTGTATAAATACACAACTCACATGATTGTGTGAGTATAAAGACTGAATAAAATGTTCCCACTATAATAGTAGGTAGTAGGTACTACACTCAGCATTCAGCATTCAGCATTTTTTGTCTTTTGTTGAGGCGTCAACTCACATGCGCTTGAGTGAGATAGAGTCATTTTATATTTTATGGTACTTTAGTTTATGTTTCTTCACTTGTTTTGCACCAACATGGTTGATTACATTTTGACAAAAGATCAGGGCCGAAAGTTTATAATGTACAGAACTCTACACAGTATAGTAAATTCGATAAAATTAAAATACAAAATTCAATAAATGGAACACCACAAACATTAATTGTACTATTACATAAATGCATTAAAATAAATAACATATTTTATTTTTACTCTATTTAATTATATTATAGTTATTTTTGTGAAGCTGGGCTGACTAAATTATTTATGAAAATTGCGCTTATTATGATTGAGCAAACTTATATATATTTTTTGTTTTTTCCAGTTCTCACTTGAATTAGTGTGCGTGACTGGAAAATTTTTTGCACGTTCCGCATTTTTGTACAAAATCGCTCTACAGAACCTATCGAATATCACCGGAAAATGTGAAGTCATATTTCATGAAACACAATAATTAAGTTTTTTTAAAATTATATGGTACAATACAAATTTATCAAATATTCATTCAAATAAGTAAAACTAAATTACATTGTAAACAAGATAATTATTTTAAACGTGTCCTTCTGGAAAAAACAGCTTTTATACGTTCTAATAATTAAATTTTGTTTTCGTTTTGCGCCTAATATATTTAAACTTGTCACATTATGACAACTGCCGCGCGAACTGACGAATATCCAAAAAATGAGAATATTTAAAATTATTTTTTTCAACGTGAATAGACGTGAAAATATAAAACCGTACAAATATTTTATTACGATTGTTAAGGTAAGTTAGTTAGTTGATGTATTGTGTTCAATGTGCTTTTAGACGTTTGTGCAACATTTGTTGCATGAATGTGATTGTTTTTTATAAATATTAACAAAAATTGTTTAAAATAAAACATAACCTCCATTTATGTATGCAATTGCAGTAATAATTGTTTAAAAAAATATTATTTTCAGTTACTAAATAATAATTTCAAATTTCGCTCTTGGGCGTTTCAGGGAGATGTACATTTATTGCTTGAAGAAGGCTCGTAGCGTGAGGGTCACCAGAGAAATGGCCAGCGCTTGCGTTGATTGGAAAGTGGATTACTTTGTTAGTGTGGTGTTTCTTTAATAATATAAAATATCAATTGTATTTTTGTGTATTTTCAGGGTTTATTGGGACAAAAAAAGGAACTCTGGGACTTAGTTCAGAGTGTGGCTGACTATTTGCAAGCCCTTGTTGATCATCGTGAAGAGGCACTTTCTGAATATTATAAACCACATGTACTAGTGAGGAATGAAGAGGTTTGTTTCGTAATTGATTTATAATAATGCACAATAATATTTATTTATCTACCTTAAACAGGTTGTTGTTATATGATGTTGAATGTGATGACTGCAATTGTTGATCAAAAGAACTACATTCAGGAATTGAATCATCTTTGAAGTATCACATTAAAACTCACAATGCAGGACATTTTACACGGATCACTATGTGAACAATGTGGCAATGGATATGCTTCTCAAACGGGTTTAGTATGTGCACTTGAAAGAACCCACAAGAACGTACGCAACTACGTTTGTAATATATTTGCGGTGCTGCATTTTTTATTGAAAATTCGCTGGACATTCACTTGGAGAGACATTAGGATAAAACTTTCCAGTGTGACGAGTGTACTAAAGCATTTTCCACAAAAAGATACGTGAGAACTCACCGGCGGATGTATGGAGAGAAAAAGAATAATTGAAAGATAGTCAATTAATTGACGGAGTCCTATATGTAACATCCATTGTATTATATTAATAAACCTAAAAATATAATTATAAACATTTCTTTATTTTAAATACAAATTGTAGATATACCGGTGACGTTTAGTATACATATAATCCATATAAATATCCCAATTCTGGGATATCCAATTCTGGGATATTTGTCCATAAAAAGCGGCACATCCTATACGAGCACTTGTTCGATAATTATCCTAAGTACGTGCGCCTTTTAACAACGGATACAATTTTATAGGGTTCGAAAAATTACCGCATAATTTACAACAACAAGTTGTGGTAATTTCGTACCGCATCGGTCTTAATCACCCCATAAAATAGTGTGTGTTTAGGAAACGTACATGTGTGCCTGGCACTAACACGTTCAAATAAACGTTCAGGATGAGCCGCTTAACATAAAAAAATCCCATATTTTTTAATTTGGGTATATATATTTTTGCAATTGGGATATTTATATACAATTTATATATATCAATGTAAGAAGTGTCACCGATATATATATTTATCTATTGTCTACAAAGTAATAATTTATAAATTTAATTGTAAAATAATTTTAATTATAAAATTACATATGCATGCTAATCGGAGCTACAACAATTAGCTACGATTTAATGATTAAATTTAGATAATATGACGTATTGCAGCAAATGAAGGCTGGTACATCTGATGCATGCCCCAGACTGTCTAACATCCACGTCTTATCGTCCACATTGAAACCTTCCAAAATGGCCAGTGAATGTTGCAACTTGCAAGTACCATATTCCTCAATACACGGACGCTATCATGTATTAAAGCTGATGGATACGACTACAAAACAAAATGAATTATAAAAAAAAGCTTAAGGAATCTATTTTAAATGAAATATACCTTTACATTTTCTGGTGACATTCGAAAAGATCTGATATGATCTAGAAAATCTCAGCTCCATTTCCGCCAACACCAAGTATGTAATGTACACCATTGTTGGAATATATGGTACAGATCGATCAAATATTGTAGAAAATGGTAAAATGGTTCTTAAACGTATGTTTTAATAAACACAAACAATTATGTTTTATTATCCTAGAAACCACTTGAAGCTCCCTAAAATATCCAGAAAAGGAAAAAAAAACATAAATTTACAATTTTAAATATTAACACACATTAAAAACAAGAGAATACATATTCAGTATTTGTAAAAAAAAATAAAAGAAACTAAAACATAAATGTTCAATTTAAAATATATTGTTTTTCCACACAATTATTTCGAAAAACAAAATTTATTTATTCATTTCAAGTTGTTATAAGTGGGGAAATGTGTTTTATTTGAAAACAGAAGTGCTTTTCGGTTATTTCTCCTACAACCGCAAATGAATTCAAAATTTGTTTTGCGCCTAACGGTTTTCTACTTTCGTTTACATTTAACTGTCAAATGGACTACCGGGAATCTTAAACAAAATTTCATATATCCTATATCTCGCTAGATGCTCCTTCTGAATTCTGAAGAAAAAGGGGGTGGACAAAGTCAAACCCCACTTTTCTACCTTAGACACCTTATACAATATCAAAACAAATCTCTCAGTTTATTGTAGGATTAAATAAGATAAGAAAACTTGCAGAACATTTCAAGGTCAAAATCGAAAAATTCAAAGTCAAATTTTTTATATCTCAGAAGGTCATATTATTATAATGAAAATATGTAATTCAAATAATGTGTGTCCTAATGTACTACATTATTGAAAGTCTCAATAAAAGTACCAATTTTGGACAAAAATCAAAGTCAAAATTCAGAAATTACAAGGTAACATTTTCGATATCTCCGAAAAGCTTTATTGAAATGTAGGTAAGCAACCGTCGTATATAAATTCACACCTCGCTCTTCCTGCGATGTAATTTTTCATAATTAATAAAATGTTCATTTCTGTTCATTCATTGGAATGGCAGTCAAAAATACATTCGCATTTAATACATTTAACTGACACCTTAATTATTTCAATTCAATTTAAATTAGATGCCAATTTAATACACAATAATAGTTATTACTTATATTACTACTTGCCAAAATATAAACAATTAAAATTTTCGCCTACATGAATACCAAATGTACTTTAACGGTAAATTAACTGTAGATGTCTCCAGTCGGTACTCGAGTGGTACACATTATGAATATACAAAGTCATAAAAAATAAATATATAGCATATATCATATACACGGGCGCAAAAGGTAATACATCGTCTCCATTTTTCATTATCCTAAAGAAAAATTAACAATAATAATCATTTATGTTTGATATAAATATATAAACATTTTTATAACATATAATCGTGAGGTGTTTCATCTACTTTAAATTAAACATTAGTTTGCAAATATTTTTGGGATAAAACTGTTTAATATAGTAACAAATAAATTTGTGGCATCAATAATTTTTTAATTAAAAGTAATTCAATTTATGTGTTTTAGGTTTATGAAATTCTTTTCGCAAAAATAATTGACCCATATTAACATCAGCAATTCAATATTCAATTTATTAATATGATGATTAAAGAGATTGCGATTTGAAGCGATCTGTGAAATGTTTCACTACGTGGCAATCCACGGATAGAATTCTCTCAAAGATTCCTGTGTTGCAAGTTTTTATGTATTGTAAACAAAGTAAAAATGGAAAACGATGACAATTATTATGCAGAAATTTGTTTTCGTTTCTTCTAGAACATCTTTCAACTCCATAAAAGGAAACACAACAAAAATTTCGCAACTTTATATTTGTTTTTTCCTTCGTTTATGAAATTTCCGCATTGGATGTAATTATAGAAAAAATCTTTACCACAGAATAATGTTCGAATTTTTTGGCGAGGTGTTTTTTATTTATCGAACCTTACACTTACTCGTTCCCATTTCCTCTTTTAAAACGGAAATCATTACAAAGAAAATATAAAACATTCGCGAAACAGTATGTGGCATTTGCCTCTGTTCATGGTAACCAATCCCAATAAACCAGAGAAATTCAGGATGGTATGGGACGCCACTACAAAGGTAGGTGACATTTCATTAAATTCTATGCTGTTAAAGGGTCCGGATTCAACTAACAGGGCGTCCTCCATCCTTTTTGAGACCGTGAGAATACCTTGAAGATTAATCATTGTGAAAATAAAGAAAATCGTAGGGACCATTTTTGAGACCCCATACAAAAAAAACTGCCCTTTTCACCATCTGACCTTGAAAAAAACAGAATTACATTCTTATATTTTTTTCTAATATTTTCCAAAAAAATTTCACACAAATAGAACCAGTAGTTTAGGATTTTGTTTTTTCTGCCATAGAACAGTGTACGGCATACAACGTACGGCGTACATACGTACATTTTGCAAATTTTTTCTAGACCACTTTTTTGGGCTCAGTCAACGAGTTTGTGCATCGCCAAAAAACAGAAGTGGCAGATACGGGCCGTCGATAGGCATTTTAAGTCATTTGAACCATTGCAAAAAATCGCACACACACAATCACGTTATATTCGCTTCCTCTTCGGCGACGCCACAATAACATTTGTATGGTTTGAAATTAAAACATTTGTATTCTTTAAAATTATTATTTATTAATTCATTTCTCCCTGCATATTAAATCAGTTCTGTAACTTTTTCGACGAATTGCCAGAAATTTAAATCAACTTTGAAAAAAAATCCATTTTGCAACTAAACAAAAATAAACTATCCAAACACCCAATTTCGCAACTTAACAAAAATGAAAACAGATATGAATGCTAATTTTAACAACTAATAATATTTTCTACGTAATACCGCTACAACAATTGTTTTGAAAATTGAAGTGCGCAAAGTGACTTATCATTTAAGTGAAGATAATATTAAAATTAAAAAGTAAGTAAAATTTTTAATTTCTTTATTACACGGATTTGTTATGTTGAATGTGGCTGCTCAAGACGATTGTAGGAATATGCTACGCATCCACATGCGGACATTAAGGTACCCTACGGAATCCGAAATTCTCGAACTTCGGCAGGAAATTGTTATTATTCCACGCACAATGAGGCAAGAAACTGCATTGAACGATTAAATTGTGTATTAAAAAAATTGTTTGCCTGTTTTTGTGGTTAATATTGAAGCTGAAACTGAAAGCCCTCATGTTTATCCCACAATGGATAGAATATTTGAGGAAGGAATTTCGGTCAGAAAAAGTATTGTATAATACAACGATTTGTTTAAATAAAATAATATTTAATGAATACTTAGTAAAGTAATTTTTTTATTATTTTTTTTTATTTTTTATCTTGTATAATTGAGTGGCCATTCCACTTACCACAAAATGTTTGTCGAACCAAAATGTGACCTTGAAATTTCTGAATTTTGACTTTGATTTCTGTTCAAAATTGGTGCTTTTATTGAGACTAGCAATAATGCAGAACATCATAATACTCTAAAACACACCGTTTTTAATATGGCCTTCAGTTTTAAAATTTTGATCTTTACATGTTCAGCAAGTTTACTTATCTTATTTAATCCTACAATAATGTGAAAACAAATTTCATTATATAATATTGCATTATATATATTTAACAAATTCAATTCCCAATATCTTCTTTTTTTGTTATTAATTTTTATTCTCTTGTAATACAATTTAAATTATTTATTAATGCCACTAAAAATAAAATTAGAGCACTTTAATAATTGGATAATGAAATCTTTTTAAATACAACATGGTTTTTGTATATTAAATTATAAAATTAATTTTTCAGTTAATACATTCAAAAAACAATTAACCAAAAGTAATATTCTTATGAGCACTATAAAAAGTCATAAGATTTAATGAAGTCAAGTGCTGCGCGATTTATTGTCATTTTTCGGCAGCGTTGAATCTATTCACATTTATACAATGTTTTGTCTGCAAAATTTGGTGTAATTTTATAGTTTTGGATCTCAGAATAAAACATTTTCCGTCCATAACAAAAATTTACCACTAATTGCTTTATTGACACCAATGTCTGGAACACAGGAACACTCCCATAGAATGCAAATTTATATAAATTTTGGTCAACTTTTTTCACGTCTTTCATTATTATTCTCTATATTTAGAACTCTATCGTACTGGGTTTTCATGTTTTTATATTGGATTATATAACATAACCGCAGAAAATCGCGGAGTTTATCACTTTTCTAATTAAGCAATTTTTGACGAAACACGATTGTTTTTGCGTTTCTCGCGGTTTATTTTCGCTTTAAACAGTACAAAAATTACCAGTGACTTATGGTTGGTAATTTGTATGCTCGAGACCTTTTTTTATTGGGCCATAAATGGATTTGGAGAATTAAATTTGAAATTTTATTGCTTATATATTATATGCTACTTGAAAGGATAACGACCATATCCAGCTACATAAAAAAATATTTATATTTGTTTACTTAAAATTAAATTGAAAATCTACTAGTTTGATAGAATTTTGCTTTTATTTACATACAGTTTTTTAATTTATATGCGACCCTAAGGGCATACAATATAGTACATATAGATTTTGGTATTCCGACTTTTTTCGGAAAAAAAAGTTGACGATGCAGAAACTCGTTTTGACACGCCCTGAGCCCAAAAAAGTGGTCTAGAAAAAATGTGCAAAATGTACATATGTACGCCGTACTCCGTAACTACGGCGGAGAAAACAAAATCCTTTGTGTGAATTTTTTTTGTAAAATATTAGAAAAAAATATAAGGATGCGGTTCTTGTTTTTTCATGTTCCGATGCTTCAATAACTCCACTGTTATGATTAGTAATGCTACTAACCTGCTTTTTACACTACGGAGCACCGGTCACATATCCGACCTCGCCCACAGCTGCCAACGCTCCTGTCCGCTTCGGCGTGTGAGCTGCCGACAGACGTACGGTGGCGGCGTTGATGGCTGCGGGCCTCGCATATTTATTTTTAAGTTCTAGCATGTAGAATATATACAATATATAAAATATATATATAAGTTCCAAAGACATCATTAGTTGTCCAAGTTGATCCAATTTTTTGTATGGATTGCAATGCATTTCTTTGTATTGGTTGGCATAAAAATTACATTTACGCCGTAAACATCGAAAAAATCGGAGCACCTCGGCAACAAAATCATAAAGGATTTCCAAAGTTTCGAAAACTCCTACAAGGGGGTCTAGAACGTCACTGGCAAATCATTGCAAATATTGGAGGTTGTTTTACCAACATGATTTTTGAAAATATATAATTAAATAGGTATACAGGTGCGTCCTTTAAAAAAGTAGATAAATAAACTTTGATATATAAACTTATTTATAAAAATAGTGACAATTTATAAAATTGACAAAAAAATAGCGCACCTATGAAATGAAATTTTCGATGCTCGAAATGAGTTCTTGCTGCCACCCTTTTCAACGATACACTTCATTTTTTATACGTTTTTTCAATATTTTTTCCTTCTTAAATTAATTAACAATAATTTTATTATTTGTTAAATAAATAAAAAAATATTTGTTTGTAATTAATAGTCACAAATTTGTTACAAATGAACGGCACAAACTCAAGAATATGATATTATATATTTTTTAAATTGCGCACACGAAAACAAACGAAAAATAATTCGAATATTGACAAATAGAAGGTAATGTATATATTCAATATAGCAGCCTTTCCCCATTAAGAGATATTCTATAATCGTCACGGCCTCAATCATTTTGTTTCTAAATTCATGTTTTTAACATTATTGTTTGGTTATTTTTTGAAACATAATTAATTCAAACGACTGTCAAATTTCATCCAATCAGAACAATTGTCAATTTGTTTTTATTAAAAAAAAAGATGTTTTGGCTTTCTTGCATTATTCCGACAAGAATTTTTTAATTTTTGATTATTAGTTTACATATATGGATTTATGTATTATGTATAAAATAAGCGAAAACCTAATTGACAGTTATGAGTAGTATACAATCAAAATGAAATAAATAAAATTAGTTCTGAAATTTTTGTTTTTAAAGTTCTTACTTTATATACTGTATATATTTATGTATATCGTGAGAGGCCTTTGTATACATATGTATATATATACACAATTTCTTCATGCCAATCTCATTCCAGTCTTTTTGGCCCGTTGTAAATTGTAATCAGTGTGTCAACAAGGTACGGTTCGTATTAAAATTTGTAAAAGTATTATTTTTTATAATAACCCAAGCCCCAATTTAAAAATAAATAACATTGTGAAACGGGACCTTTATTATTTATTTACAATTTTGAAATTTATTTTTCTTTGATTATAGATACATAAACATACCTTTATAGGTACACAATGGTAAATCTCTTATCACAATTTGCATACATAATATGCATGATTTAAACTATTTTAATAAGGACTTCTAACGCCGGAAAAAAAAAGTTTTTCACTACATTAAACTGTACTCGTGGAATTAATTTAAATATATGCTGTATGAGTAACAGAACACTTGAAATCTAATTTAACAACGACCTAGTAATTTAATATAATCATGTGGAAGACGCAGTCATTTTTGGTTCTTATTTTCTGCGCGGAATTCGATGTTTTCATTAGTTATTACTTGTTTCAGTTTTTTTTCATGGGTGCAGTTCGAATGCAAGTACATATATAAATTAATAATTTCTAGCAATATTTAGAAATTCAAATAAAAAACAAAGTGATTTTAATTTAATTTAACATGGTTGGCCTTTGCCTGTGTATGTACACAAAATTTGAGTTTGGATTACGTATTTGCACTACGTGCCATGTCCAGCTATGTCGTTGAACGGGACCTTTATTATTTATTTACAATTTTGAAATTTATTTTTCTTTGAACGTAAATACATAAACATTATTATCATTATTATAGGTACACAATGGTAAGTTTCTTATCACAATTTGCATACAAAATATGAATGATTTAAATTATTTAATAAGGACTTCTAATGCCGGAAAAAAATATTTTTCATTACATAAAACTGTATTCGTGGAATTATTTAAATATATGCTCTATGAGTAACAAGACACTTCAAATCTAATTTAACAACCCAGTAATTTAATATAATCATGTGGAAGAAGCAGTCATTTTTGGTTCTTATTTTCTGCGCGGAATTCGATGTTTCTATCAGTTATCACTTGTTTAGTTTTTTTTTCATGGGTGCAGTTCGAATGCAAGTATATTTAAAATTTGAAAGTTCGAAAAAAAAACAAAGTGATTTTAATTTCATTTAACATGGTTGGCCTTTGCTTGTGTAGTACACAAAATTTGAGGTCGGATCAGATATTTGCACTACGTGCCCTGTCCAGCTATGTCGAACTATTAGTTCTAAAATTAAGTTTTTAATGTTCTTTTATATTATAAATATTTAATAAAAGAATGTCTATTTTTCAAGTTTTTATGTATTGTAATAAAAGTAAAAATTAAAAACGATGACAATTATTATGCAGAAATTGTTTTTATAATGGTTTTGATTTCGTAACATTTTTCTCTTTCTTCTTAAATATCTTTTAACTTCATTAAAGGAAACACAATAAAAATTTTGCAACGTTTTTTTTCCCTCATTTATGAAATTTCCGCATTGGAAAAAATCTTTACTAAAAAAACGTAATAGCCTAGACAGACTAGCACTTTTGATGTAGTTTGGATGTAGTAAAAAATGGCCGATAAAACGATGGTGACAGACTACACTAAACATGTTATTTAACTGTTTCGTCATCAGAGAAAAGAGAAATACAAAAAAAAACAGATTGGACATGAACCAACAGCTGATGGATTGAACAATTTATGCGGTTTGAATAAAATTTGTCCATATTCCAAATATTTTTCCCTTATTATCACAAAATATATCATGTCTTCGCTTTTGACTAATTAGTTATATCGGATTTCCCCTGATTTAAATGTTGGACTACTTTCCGAAAGTCCATTAAACGCGTCACGCATGACGCGACTACATCAGGCCAATAATGTACATCAAAGTGCTAGTCTGTCTAGGCTATAATCGTGTAAAACCACAGAATTACGCTCGAATTTTTTGGCGAGGTGTTTTTACAGGATCGTATCAATTTCTATATATTAGACGTACTTTATTACTGAGGAAAATTGGAGTTATCGGCAAATTTCTTTAGGAGGTGTTTTATACTAATCAAATACTGGAAAATCGATTCCCGTTATTTTCTGGCTGACCGCGATTATTTTCGCAGCTTTCTCGATTTATTTTCGCGTTTCCAAAATACTTCTGGAATGTTGAAAAATACGTGTGTAAATTCTCGTAGAGATTCCGTTTATAGTTTTGCTGTCATTTGAATTTTTATATTACATTATAAAGTTAAGCCTAGTTGATTCCTAAACCCACAAGGTCGTTTAGATTTTTATATTTCATATATTTTAGCGGAAATCGCTGATTTGTTCGCGATGTGAACTTTGCTAAATGAATACTGACAAATCGATAGGAAAAGTAACCTTTTTCTGGAACCGAAATTCTTTTATCGATTTCCGTGGTTTATTTTCGCGTTTAAAATATGCATATGTTGCTTCTAGAATGTGTACGAAACTTCACGTTTGTAAAGTTTCGTAGCGATCCCACTGCAAGTTTTAGCTTAAGTGCTTCCCAAATATATACAAACACGGTCGTTTAGAAATTTATATATTAGATATAATAACGCGGAAAATCGCGGAAAATTTAGCGGATTATTTCCCGACATGTCTTTTATTAATTGAATACTGACAAATCGATTCCTAAATTAATTTTTGGTAAAAGTAAATTTTTTTGCGAAAAGCGATTTTTACGCGAAGAAAAAGAAAGAAAGAAAGCTACGAAATCAAAACTATTATGAACAAGTACCATAAAGGTGGGTTAGGATCAAGGTATATAGAGCTAGTATGGTAGGATATTCCAGAGTTTCATTTTTGACATTTCCGCGCATCTACGTCACTTACATGGTAAAATACATTTTTACATGAAGCCTATTGTACTTTGTTTGATCTACTTTAGATGAAATTTGGATTTTAATACGCCTATTATGAACAGATTTCTTTGTGTTTAGTTAATAGTTTGTTTTTTTTTGGCTTAATATCTTCTGAAATTTCTGAATTAAGTATTCTTATTTTCCATATATTTCTCCATGTATTTCACCATGTTGATGATACGAAATATTGAAGAGAGACAGCAGGTCACATGCGCAATATCCTACCATAATAGCTTTATATATCTTGGGTTTAGATGACTATAAACAAGTGATTGGCTTGAAAACAAGGGCCCGAGTAAAAGAGAAAGCCTATACAATTTATCTTTAAGAGTGAGTTGATAGCAAATTTGCAATTTATATACTACCCCCACTACCATTTAATTATTATATGAAACTGTCACATTTTATTGCAAGTATTTAACCCAAGAATTCTATATTTTGAACACACTTTAATTTTGCAATAGTATCATGTTATGCGTATACGCATTTAATTTTGTTTGTGTGTATTAAAATTAAGAGCCCTGCATTTTTTTTGCAATGCTCAAGGCAAGCACTTGATTATCTATAAGGCCCTTGATTTTTCCCCGCTTGCTATAATGTAGGGGGGTAATGCTGACGATCGGACCTCTCTTACTATCATACTAGGTTTTACGTACTTTCTCTTTTACTCGGGCCCTTGTTTTGAAGCCAAGCACTTGATTATAGTCATCTAAACCCACCTTAATAACAAATTTCTGCATAATAATTGTCATCGTTTTCAATTTTTACTTTGATCACAATACATAAAATTTGAAAAATAGACATTCTTGATAATCTTATGATATTAAAGAATATAAGTGATTACTAAAAACGCTTTTAGAAAACAACATGTTGTGTCCGAGCAGCGCACTGGTTCCTCTGCTAGTCTTATATATAAATTTATAAACGACCGTGTAGGTAAGTATGTATGTATTTATGTATGTATATATATATATATTTAGTACTCAATCAAGCTAAAAGTGTTATGTTACTTCTAGAATATTGGTAAATACGCGTGTAAAATTTCGTAGGGAACCAATTTTCAGTTTTAGCCTGGTTGATTCCTATACCCAACACGGTCATTTAAATTTTTATGTTTTAAATCGTTCCTCGGAAAATCGTGGATTTTTTCGCAATATGATTTTTACTAATTGAATCAATATTAAATTAGTAAAAATCATATTGCGAAAAAATACACGATTTTTCGAGGAACTATTTCAAACATACTATTTGACCAATGTCAAAACAATTTGAGCTGTTTCAGCAGTTCATTTTCACGTTTAAAATACGCCTGTGTATATTATACACGGTCTTTTAGAAATTTTTATATTAGATATTGCAAAACAAATTGATTATTGAGTGATACAAGTTTTTAATTAATATATTTGGAATTTGATCATTGCCGTTTTCTATTATTCAAGGTTCTGACAAATGATAAAATTTCCTGAAGGGATGTAAACCCAAATTTTGTCAGACGGATTATTACAGTTAAATGAAAATTACCGGATTCTACGTTATGTATTTCGCTAAAAGCTGATGTTACGCTATTGTTATTAAAACGCCAATTGAGTCATTTCTGCTAGAATACGAGACACGACCTTCCCAATTCCACGTTAACAATGGCGACGTCGTGCACCATTGTCTCGTCAATGAGGAGATACACTAAAGGGCGGGCTTGCACTTCAATCCATTGACGTTAGCGAATGTTTTGGAGTTCTCACTTATTTCAGCAAGGCGAAATTGGAATTGGGTGTTTAGTGGTGGTTGATGTTTTGGGTTAGGACAATGTCCAGTATGGTAGAGCGTGGTGGAATTTCGACCTTCCTTAGGGCGCAAAAGATGGGTAATCGATAGGCCTTCAATTTTTGGTACTACACTAAATGCAAAAAGTCAACTCCTGAAATCTTTGAAATTTGGATTTTTTGCAAAAATATGGGAAATTTGGGGTTTACGGCACATTAAATCGTATATATATATAACTCGGAAACTAATAATTTCACGAAAAACTGTTTTAGCCCATTTCATTGGTAATAACTTACTTGTATAGTTTTCTCGAAAAATGCATACTTACGATTTTACGTAGTTAAAACCCATTGAGGGTTCACTATTTTTTGAATTCCTTATAAGTATCTAATTAAAGAATCTTTGGGGTTTACGACATTATAACTCGGAAACTAATAATTTCACGAAAAAACTGTCTTCCATAAAGTATTATCCCAAATCATTGGTAATAATTTACTAGTATAAGGTTTTCTCAAAAAATGCATACTTACGATTTAATGTGGTTAAAACCCAATTAGGGTATCCATATTTTTTAATTCCGTATCTGTTCTAATCGAAGAAGCAATTTAAATAAGGAAATATATTAATGATATTATACTAAACTTATCAGTTATTTGTAAAGAGGGGTATTTCCTTTCTAATTTATATTAATTGATCCCTTAAAAATTCGTAAATATTTTTATAACAGGAAATCAAAGCAATACATTTTTTGGAATTTTCACTCAAACAGTAATAACATTGACATTGTCCAGATTCCTTATTATGGCTCTAAGCGTCAATAAGGAACCTAACCTCACCAGGCCATCACATCACCTGTATAACCTACGCCGCAAGTTTTTTTTTAGTTTTAGAAAGTATAAAACTATAGAAGGCAGATTGGCGAATCTCAGATTTTTCACGACGAAAAAAAGATCCAGGTAATTTGCTTTATTTTTTCCACGTTTAAAACGCTTTTACCATTTTCTTCCTTTTTACTTCCGGAATGTCACTAATTGTTTGATCATTCAAACATTCCTAGACGTTAGTTTCCGTTAGGTGCGCCATTCTAGATACAAATTGTTGACTTTACTTACCAAGTAGTCGCTAATAATTTGCTTGGAATTTGTTATACTTTTAAGTGCACATAACACCTATTGAATTTTTTGTGTACAATTATTGAAAAGTTCGTTTTATTTAAACCAGAGTAGTACAAAATTTCACTTTAAATTCAAATATGAATCATTTATCAGTAATAACTGATAAAAAAAAATTTGTGGGCGTACAGTACAGCTGCCACAATTCGTAACTACATCGAAAGTAATTTTTTTTAAAGGCTTTACGTTGTATAAACCTTCAGTTTCAAACAATTGTACCTAACTTACCAGCTTACTTAATTGAGAGGTATTAGAATGTCCTTACCGTTGGTAGCAGCCGATATATTGGCCAAAATCTCCTTTTTTATAATAGGTGTCGGTTTAATATTATTTTTAATAGACTTTTGTACATTCCAATCGTCCTTATTAACAGCAATCGCGTTTATTTTATACATACGTATACAGTTAACACCCATGAAACAAATATAAAAGATATAGCTTTTCCACATACAATTTTAAAACTCCACTGCGCATCACGTCACAAAATATTTAAAAACGCCTAAAAGCGTACTATTAGCGTATTACTATTGCTGTTTCGTTTTTTATTTAACTAATTTGTTATCAATCGCGTGTGAAATAAATCGGTGTTTTGTTTTGTCAAATTAAATAAAACAAAACAGCAATTTGTTTCGCAGGTGTTTTTTCATTTATTTTGTGACGTCATTTTACAACAATTTATAGTAGGAAATAGGCTGGTATGCGCGATGCCATATTTTTTAAACTTGTTTCATGTTTAACACCAATTCGAATTGAAATTAATTTTAAACTAGTTGAAACTTCAATCCAAGTAAGCCGAGAAAAAAACAATTGAAATTAAAAAGTAGCAAGTGAACAAAGAGCACAAAGGCAATGGAGCAAAGTACACCATAGTAAAAATGAAGTATTCCGAAACCCAAACGTCCACCATGTGACCATACATGTGAATCGCACTGAGTTGTTGCTTCTTGTTCTGTGGGGGCTCGAATTGGGTGTGCTAGTGCCCGATAGATAGTATATTCCATGGGAAGAAAACAAAAAAAAAATTCTGTATATCATTTCAAAATGTAACTCATGTATATTTCAAAAGTCTTAAGTAATAACTTGTTCTATTATGGATTATCAACATTCAACATTTTAAACTTATGTACACAATATTTTTAAAGGTTAAGCATTATTTATTTATTATTTTCTCTGACAACTTATTTTCAACTGTTTTGTTTAGCTATTAATACGATTTATTATTATCTATAAATTTATTACTATATTAAGTGTGACAACAGAGACACGACGCAAGAATTGAGCGCAGCCAATATTTATATTTTATTACTTTCCGTTTTCAATGTCCTATATATTACTTAGATGAACATCGATCATTGAGGAATGATGTCGTCTAGGGTCTATGTTGGAAACAAAGAATGATAAGAAATAAATATTAAAAATTTTCTAAGATCGACTTAACTAGAATAAGCTCTTTATGAATTCTTACACATTTAAATTGCATTCCAAAATCAAGTTGCTTAGTTGTAGTCATAGTCCACTTGACACCTCAAATTTTGCTATTGGTCAAGTAAAAAAGGAATCCGAAGATGCATGAAAAAAGGTAATAAAATATTGCAAAAATTAGACATAAAAAATAACAAACGCTTAACACTTTTGTTAAACCTCTATTCACAATTTAATATTAATAACATGCAGGTACTTTTCAAACCATATTTAAAACAATTAATTTAATTTATAATATCAAAGAAGTAAACCTCAAATAAAAAAGGTCGCAACAACGAGAAATAATTTAAAAAATTCCCAGTCGTGATAATTCAAGTTAAAAACGTTTTTAACTCACATTGTGCAAGGTTATTCATAGTCGCAATAATTTTTTTTTACAAAAATAATATATTTTTTAACACTGCTCTGTGCTTCGGTTTTGTAACTTTATCGACCGTTTCTGTAACTTTTATCTACGATTTAATCACGATCATATCAACTTTTATAACAATTTGAACATTCAGTAACGTCAATC
Source organism: Sylvicola cinctus (assembly GCA_963854165.1). NCBI lineage: Eukaryota > Metazoa > Arthropoda > Insecta > Diptera > Anisopodidae > Sylvicola > Sylvicola cinctus. The sequence goes on from OY974082.1 coordinate 31,036,486, forward strand.
AGATTTGCACATATATTTCAATTTTCGAAATTGCCGTTTTGACAGTTTCAAAGTCGATAATTATATAAAACAAAACAAATGAGCCATTGCAAATCTTGATTAATAAATAAATAATAAAAAATTTAAACTACTAAGTATTCATTAAATATTATTTTATTTTAAAAAATCGTTGTATTATACAATACTGTTTCTGACCGAAATTCCTTCCTCAAATATGATATCCATTGTGGTAGAAACATGAGGGCTTTCAGTTTCAGCTTCAATATTAACCACAGAACACAGTGCATTAGCCGTAAATTGTGGATATGTTGCATTCCTTATTCTCCTGATCCTTGAGCAGATGACATTATGCCTTTGTTACGGTCCGTATTTCATGAAACATATCTCTCTGTATATTTTATGAATACGATCCTTAACATGATGATCACTTATTCATATATTTTCCGTTGTTTATTTTTTGATATTATTTTTAAAATATCAACAGAGTACATTTGGTAAAATTATGAGCCTTTAGTTTAATATGATTCAAATGCTTTGTTTTGTCCTTAGCACAAGCCCGTTCAACATGTTTGTACTCAGGACATTCGCATTTCTTAGAATCAACCGTAATAAACAAGTGTAAGTGATTTATAATTAATTGTAAAAGATTGGGTGACCTAGATTGCGCACACATCAAAATAGAAAGTGAAATAGCAGTGGTGACAGCGGTGACAACGTAGGCTCCTAACAACTGGTGTACAGCAATGGAATCCGAATAATCTTGGAGGATATTCAAGGCCCACATTTCGGAGAGACCCGTGAGACGTGCTATCATAATAAAGATAAGGACTAATACAGGAGTTCAAGGACTGTAATTTTAAGTAAAGTTATTTAAAGTATATTTTATTATAAGCTAGTACAATCGTTATAATTACGTAACATCATTAAAATTATTTTTCATTCTTTGTGGTTTCAATTTTGGTTGTACATTCTGCGTGATTTGATTTTGTTTGTTTTTGGTCTAATTTTTCTTGAGTGTTTTATTTTAAATTAAAACAAAATGAATACTTACTATTGTACACTCCGAAATAAAATCGGTGAATTTTCTGGCAAAGCAGAAGATCAAGATTTCTCGCTATCTGTGAGTTATTTACGCCATTTTAGAAATAGAATAGAGTACAGATAAACTTAATTTTACGAAATCCTTGAGATTTTTACTAAATGGTCAATTATTTGAGTTGATACCCGAACAAAGCGATTATCAAAAATTTAAAGATAAATTATTAGACCATTTCTCACCACGTAAATCACTTATTGATTTGTGGTATGAGTTAAATTTTTTAAAGCAATCGAAAAATGAAACGGTAGATCAGTACACAAGTAAATTTTAAAATCAAGAAAGAGCAATTTTTCGAGAAAATTGAAAGGTTTTTCTCCTCAATTGCAAAAAGAGCTTGAGACTCGAACAAAAAAGACTACATCGCAGGGAGAGCGAGGTGTGAATTTATATACGACTGTTGCTTAACTACATTTTAATAAAGCTTTTCGGAGATATGAAAAATTTGACCTTGAAATTTCTGAATTTCGACCTTGATTTTTGTCCAAAATTGGTACTTTTATTGAGATTATCAATAATGTAGTACCCTAAAACACACAGTATTTGAATTACACATTTTCATTCTAAAAATATGACATTGAGTTTTCAAAATTTGACCTTGAAATGTTCAGCAAGTTTTCTTATTAATTAAAATTATGTTTGTATAAAAAGAAATGTAAAAAAACAACATAGAGTACATTTATAATTAAATTGGTATTTTTAAGAAGTATTAGTAATTTTAAGAAATCATATATTATAGTGGATTTTCAAGAAAAAAGTAGGCGTGTGTTTGAAATTATTGTGACAAACAGACTTTTTCTAAGATGGCAGGGGTGTTACGGTCCGTATTTCATGAAACATAGAGTGTATATGTTATGAATACGATCCTTAACATGATGATCACTTATTCATATATTTTCCGTTGTTTATTTGTTGATATTATTTTTAAAATATCAACAGAGTACATTAGGTAAAACTGTGAGCCTTTAGTTTATTACGATTCAAATGCTTTGTTTTGTCCTTAGCACAAGCCCATTCAACATAGGCGGCATTTATATGTACTCAGGACATTCGCGTTTCTTAGAATCAACCGTAATAAACAAGGAACGAGTATTTTACATTGACATGGTTCGAGATTGTACATTGTACAATGTAAATAACACAACCGGACATGTATCTTGAACACATGGACAAAATTTGTGATCATCATCTGATATTTAACCCTCTGAATAGAGGGATAAGAAGAAGATCAGTCAGTCAGGGATAGGGTGTCGAATAGGGTAGTCAGGATTGAAAAGTAGTTTAAGATTAATAAAAATAAAAGAGCGATAGCTCTATTTTTAAAATATATGAAATTGTGTAAGTGATTTATAATTAGTTCTAAAAGATTGCGTGACCTACACATCAAAATAGAAAGTGAAATAGAGGTGGTGACAACGTAGGCTCTAACACCTTTGTCTCCAGACAAACAGGCAAACAATTTTTTTTAATACACCATTTAATCGTTCAATGCAGTTTCTTGCCTCATCGTGTGTGGAATAATAAAAATTTGCTGCCGAAGTTCGAGAATTTCGGATTTGTGTCAGAAGCCAGCACTTGAACGGCTGGCTTTGTGATATCAATATCTCAGTGAATCTCGCTTTAGGGATTGTAAAAGGGATCCGTATGGTCCCTTAAAGTCCGCCTGAGGATGCGTAGCATATTCCTACGATCGTCTTGAGCAGCCACATTCAACATAATAAATCCGTGTACTTACTGAAAGAAAATTATTATTATAGTTTATTTATTACATTTTATAAGTGTAATAAAGAAATTTAAAATGTTACTTACTTTTTAATTTGAATATTATCTTCACTTAAGGCTCTTCCTTGCGCAGCGAGCAACTAAATTCTTGTGTACGTTATTCTCTCGCACACATCTAAGCCGAATATTTTAAGAATGTGTGCGTTATATACCTAATTTTTGTTAAACTCTATATTCTAGAGGATTGAACAACATTTTTAGCTGCTGGCCACATTGCTATCCTTTACTTTGAAACAATAAAGCCACAAATCGCATTATATGGGGTGAAATACTGTCATTTATTTCTGAATTGCAAATTGAAGTCTCAAGCAAGTATTTTCAGATGAAACTGAAACATTAAAATATATAGAATAAAGCAATGCAAATTTGAAATATAATGTACAGTCGAATTTCTTCAACTCGATTTATCACAATGCATAAAGAAAATTTGACATCTAAGACCTCGAATTATAGAATTATTCTTATAACTAGCAAACTTGAAGAAATAAAGAAAGAAACTGCAAGAAACTATAATTTTAAAAATTGTATGGAGTTTTAGATCAAAGCGCTACAGCAACTCGATTTCGTTCGAATTATAGAAAGTTCGAGTTAGGGAAGTTGAAATTATATAAGTTCGACTGTACTAGAATGGAAATAGATTCATTGTAGCATATATTTTTTAGTTATTCATTCATTGAATATATTTTGATTACAAGGAACAATAACAAGGTCAAAAAAACTTTTTAAATAATAAAACAATAAAATCTCGTGAGTATACCTTTTAACTTTTTCAAGTACCTAAGCACAAGGTTTCCAAAATTTACCTACACATCAACGATATTCATAAAATAAACTATTGCTTTCAAATTGTTTAATATTATTGTTTTCAAATTTTTTAGTAATTAGTTTTAATAAAAATGGGCCTTTGAAAAAGTCAATTTTTTAGGAAATCAATTGTAAAGTTTAAAAATTATATCTTTTTAATAAAATCAAAATTCAAAAAAAGACCGATAATTTATTGAAGATACCGAATTAAAAAATTCGTATCTGTGACTTCAAAAGTGTTTATAAAATGGGCTAATTTTGTTCAAAAAGTGAGTTTTGCCTATCTTTAACGTATCATATTTAAAAAACTATTAGCTTTATCAAAAAAAGGCCGACTAGGTGCCCTCAAAAAAGATCTTATCTTTAAATTAAGACTAGTTTGATCAAAATCGGATAACTTATAGACTACGTTTTACGTGTTGAAAAATCGTCTATTTTCACGATTCTGCAAGGAAGTAATTTAACTTTACGCACTTCAATTTTCAAAACAATTATTATATCAGTATTACATAGAAAATATTATTAGTTGTCAAAATTAGCATATATCTATGTTTTAATTTTTGTTAAGTTGGGTGTTTAGATATTTTATTTTTGTTTAGTTGCAAAATCGATTTTTTTTCGAAGTTGATATAAATTTCTGGCAATTCGTCGATAAAGTTATAGAACCGAAGCACTGATTGGTTGAAGAATTAATATTATAGTTAGAGATGTTCAAACCTTTAACCATTCAATAATTGTTCATCAAAAACCGACGAGAGTTACTGGAAAATTAAATATGTATGTTCAAAACAACAGTACAAAAATTACCAGTGACTAACCTTATGGATGGTAATTGGTATGCTCTAGACCTTTTTAATTTATATACGACCCCAAGGGCATATAGAAATATTTGGAGTCCGACTTTTTTCGGAAAAAAAGTTGATGATGCAGAAACTCGTTTTGACACCCCCTGAGTCCAAAAAAGTGGTCTAGAAAAAATGTGCAAAAGTACGTCCGTACGCCGTACGGTGTACTATAGAAAAATGGTGGGAAAAAAAAACTCCTAAACTAATGGACCGATTTGTATGAAATTTTAAGAATTTTTTAAGAATTGGATCTTCGATTTTTCAAGGTCAGATCCTTCAAGGTCAAGTTATTGACAAAAGAATTTTTTTTCGTATAGCGGCTCAAACATGGGTCCCACGATTTTTTTCATTTCCACAACAATTAATCTTCAAGGTATCTTAAACAAAACTGCATAAATCCTATATCCCGCTAGATGCTCCTTCTGGCGAAAAAAGGGGTGGACAAGGACAACCCCACTTTTCTATCTCAGCCACCTTACACAATATCAAAAAAATTCTTGCAGATTATTGTAGGATAAAATAAGGTAAGAAAATTTTGGGAACATTTAAAGGTCAAAATCGAAAAATTCAAGGTCATATTTTTTATATCTCAGAAACCTTTAATATTTTTAAAATTTTTTTTTCACATTATTGTAAGTTTAAATGAGACAAAAAAACTTGCTGAACATTTCAAGGTCGAAATCGGAAATTTCAAGGTTCGACGTACGGCGTACGGCGCACGTATCTCAGAAACCCTAAATATTTTTGAATTTTTTTTTCACATTATTGTAAGAATAAATAAAATAAAAAAACTTGCTGAATATTTCAATCTCAAATTTTGAAAACTCAAGGTCATATTTTTATAATGAAAATATGTAATTCAAATACTGTGTGTTTTAGGGTACTATGATGTTCTACATTATTGATAATCTCAATAAAAGTACCAATTTTGAACAAAAATCAAGGTCAAGTTTTTCATATCTCCGAAAAGCTTTATTAAAATGTAGTTAAGCAACAGTTGTACATAAATTCACACCTCGCTCTCCCTGCGATGTAGTTTTTATGTATTGTAATCAAAAATACCTTTTAACTTCATTAAAGGAAACACAAGAAAAATTTTGCAACTTTATTTCGTACTTTCCCTCGTTTATGAAATTTCCGCATTGGAAAAAATCTTTACTTTAAACCGTAATCGTGGAAAACCACAGAATTATGCTCGAAATTTTTGGAGAGGTGTTATTTACAGGATCGTATAAATTTTTATATATTAGACGTAATTCATTACTGTGAAAAATCGGAGTTATTGGCAGATCTATTTTCCCGTTTCCAAAATACTTCTGGAATGTTGAAAAATATGTGTGAAAAATTTCGGAGCGGTCCCATTTACAGTTTCAGCCTGATTGATACTAGTGCGCCAAACTTAATTTTGCTTTTGAAAATGCCTTTGTTGTTTTCCAAAAGCTGACAAATACGTGTGTAAAATCTCTCCGTTTATAGTTTTGCCGTCGGTTGAATTTTTATATTACATTATAAAATTTAAGCCTAGTTATTGCTATACACGTTAAAAATATGCCTATGTTACTTTTAGAATGTTGGTTAACATGCGTGTAAAATTTCGTGGCTATCCTATTTTCAGTTTTGGCGTGATTGGGTACCAAGTATATATACATACACGGTCGTTTAGAAATTTATATATTAGATAATTGGGTGGCCATTCCACTACTACAATATGTTCGTCGAACATGTTGGATGCGAACAGCGTCGAGCGCTGTTTCGTCGAGCATTCGTCGTTGTTCCCATTCCATCTGTGCGCGTCGAGCTTGGCATGTTCGTGTCGAATACTCGCCTAATCCAGCATTCCATTAGGCGGGTATTCGACACGAACATGCCAAGCTCGATTAGATTGCGTGCAGCTAAAAGTCGGGGTTTCAAAGGGCAAACTTGCATGAATGCCAGGTCTGCCAAAAATATTTTCCGATAAATTTTTTTTTGTCTCGTTTAAGCCTACAATGTGAAAAAAAAATTTCAAAAATATTTAAGGTTTCTGAAATATAAAAAAATTGACCTTGAATTTTCCGATTTTGACCTTGACATGTTCTGCAAGTTTTATTATATTATATATTCCTACAATAATGTTAAAATTTTTTTTTGATATTGTGTAAGATGGCAGAGATAGAAAAGTGGGGTTTGTCTTTGTCCACCCCCTTTTTCGCCATAAGGAGCATCTAGCGAGATATAGGATATATGCATATTTGTTTAGAATGCCTTGAATATTATATTTTGTGAAATTGGAGAAAATCGTAGGGCCCGTTTTTGAGCCCCGTACGAAAAAAACTGCCCTTGGCAATAACTTGACCTTGAAGCATCTGACCTTGAAAAAATGATAATTGCATTCTTACATTTTTCTCTAATATTTTACAAAAAAAAATTCACATAAATCGGAACAGTTTAGAATTATTTTTTTCCTCCATAGTTCGGCGTACGGTGTACGGAAGTACATTTGCACATTTTTTCTAGACCACTTTTTTGGGCTCAGGGGATGTCAAAACGAGTTTCTGCATCTCCAACTTTTTTTCCGAAAAAAGACGGAATTTACCAAAATCTATATGCCCTTGGCGTCGTATAAAAATTAAAAATTAATGTGTGAAATATAATCGTATACCCACGATATGGAAATTTTGCTGCAACATTCACTGTAAATTAAAAGACACGTGCCTGAATTTTGTGTTGGTAATTTATATGATTTCTCATTTCTATAAGTTTTCGAAGAATTCAACAGAGAACATAGCCTTTGTATCACAATGTAAAAAAACTACATCGCAGGGAGAGCGAGGTGTGAATTTATATACGACTGTTGCTTAACTACATTGTAATAAAGCTTTTCGGAGATATGAAGAATTTGACCATGAAATTTCTGAATTTCGACCTTGATTTTTGTCCAAAATTGGTACTTTTATTGAGATTAACAGTAATGTAGAACATCATACTACCCTAAAACACACAGTATTTGAATTACACATTTTCATTATAAAACCTTGAGTTTTCAAAATTTGACCTTGAAATGTTTAGAGAGTTTCCGTATTTTATTTATTCCTACAATAATGTGAAAAAAAAATTTCAAAAATATTTAGGGTTTCTGAGATACGTGCGGCGTACGCCGTCTAAACTTGAAATTTCCGATTTCGACCTTGAAATGTTCAGCAAGTTTATATTGTACAAGGTGGCTGAGATAGAAAAGTGAGGTTTGTCCTTGTCCACCCTCTTTTTCGCCAGAAGGAGCATCTAGCGGGATATAGGATATATGCAGTTTTCTTTAAGATACCTTGAAGATTAATTGTTGTCGAAATGAAAAAAATCGTAGAACCCATTTTTGAGCCCCTATACGAAAAAAAATTCTTTTGTCAATAACTTGACCTTGAAGGATCTGACCTCGAAAAAACGAAGATCCTATTCATATATTTTTGTCTAATTCTTTACAAAAAAATTTCATACAAATCGGTTCAGTAGTTTAGGAGTTTTTTTTCCCCACCATTTTTCTATAGTACGGCGTACGGACGTACTTTTGCACATTTTTTCTAGACCACTTTTTTGGACTCAGGAGGTGTCAAAACGAGTTTCTGCATCATCAACTTTTTTCCGAAAAAAGTCGAATTCCAAATATTTCTATATACCCTTGGGGTCGTATATAAATAAAAAAAAAAAATTATTTTGTAGATTTTTTTGAAATTTCACACGATTGTAGGATTAAATAAAATAAGAAAACTTGCAGAACATTTCAAGGTCATATACTGTGTGTTTTAGGGTACTATGATGTTCTACATTATTGATAATGTCAATAAAAGTAACAATTTTGGACAAAAATCAAGGTGAAAATTCAGAAATTTCAAAGAAAAAAAAAAAAAAAACAGTCGTATATAAATTCATTTCTCTCCCTGCGATGTAGTTTTTTTTAAATTTGATACAATATTTCATCTCCCTTTTTTTGCAATAGAATTTTTTTTAGAACATTATAGTACCTAAGCGAAAAAAAAAATTATTTATGCAAAAATTTAAATATTCTTTGTGTGGGAAGTCTCATTTTTAGTCTAGTCTGTAGTAAGTAGTAATATTATATTACCTTTTATGAACAAAAGTAGTTTTATTACGCCAATCATTTCAGCTTTACACATTTAAATACATAAATAATTTGGTTCTGGGAATTACGTTTTTCTTACCATTTCCGATGTTAGAGAGTTTAGAGCATCTTCAACAGTAGGTTTGTGTCGATCGGATACAGATGTACTCAAAGGCGATATATTGTTTACCAATTCTAAAAAAAAGTAATAATATAATAAATTTGAAGATAAAAGTTTTAATGTTGAAAATTCGTTTTTTGATTATCAAATCATTTCCAAAATTTAAGATTTGCATAATTAAAATACAAAATAATTTTGTTGTTGCAAAGTTAAAATAAGTGTTTTTATTGATAATCGGCAACAGTTGGTTTTTCATAATTTTTTAAATTTTACTAGCGGAGAAACACAAGAGTTGCTGGGACAAAATCAGAATTAAATTGTTGCCCGGTTTAAGATTTGAATGCATCAACACTTCGGGAAAACAAAATTCCACAATTCGCGAATTTATAATAGTATGCAAAAATTGCGTGTGGTGTACATACACAAAATGAGATTTATTTTTTCAATCCCTGTAAATGCCTCTTGTTGTTATTAAAAGAGTCCCTTTCTTTCAAATATTGCCCACCATGGCCTTAATTTGATGTAAAAAACAAAAATTTCTTAATGAAAGAAAGCTGTACGCTGTTGGAAGTCGAACTCAAACACTTTTTTTCATTACCACAACAAATCATATAAAGTACGCAAAGTGCATAAAATTAAGTACATATTTTTTCCAATTTTAAACAAAGGCGGCCAGTTTTTCGTGCATATTATAATTCGTGCATTTTTGTTTGACTTAAATTAAGTACATTTGAGTTTTCATATAAACGGCGCCACGGAATATCGTTGAACTATTTTTCAATTTTAAAGTATATTTTTGGCGCTAATTTTAAATTAGATGGATTTTAGGACAATTTTGTATACGAAACTCACAAATTTAATTTTTTTGAAATCTTGTTAACACTGCAATTATCTGTATATAGAAAATACAAAAAAAATAAAATAATTAAAACTAGCTTCGTAAAATGAAGTTAAAAACTTCAACTTTTTAAGAATGTTCAATAATTTTTATCTTAGGATATAAACCAGATTTTGAAAAAGTGAGCCGTCAGTTTATATATAATTTCATTTAGATTGCAAATAAAATTTAAAATTGTGTATATTTTCATTGCAAATGTACTTTAATCAACATACCTTAACATGCTTTTTTATAACTTTTAAAATAAAAATAATTTTAAAATTTCGAACCGTCAAAAAATGCGTTACCTTTAAAATAACATAAAAATAATTTTTATAGGATATATATACAATAAGTTACAGCGATTCTGCAAACACCTTAAAACACGATTTTTTGGACGTACAGCCTTAAAGAAATTCTGTTCTAAATTCTAATAGACGTGATTTTCAATAATTGTTTTATGTTCAAAATATTTTCCATAATATATTTAACTGAAGTAAGTTTTTACAAATTAATATGATTGGGACTAGAAAAAAGGGCGTGTATAAGTAAGTATAATGCATATTTTTACAAATTTTTGGAAATCAATTTTTCAAATATCCGAATTATATTAATTGTTTTGTTCTAATTGCAGATTGTGCATTGTGGAAGAAGGGATTAATAGTATAGACTATAGACTTTGAATTAGCTGTTCCACTTAAAATCGGTGAGTACAATTTTTAATAGTTAATAGCAATTAATTTGATAAGTTTTTTCCCATTTTGCTTTTAGTTATTTTATTGGATGTAGCAAAAATGTTCTACAACCTACGTTTCTAATTCTGCTTCCACAATCCCATCGTTCATATATGTTCAAGAACATTTTTCTTTATTTTGACTGTTTAAATATTTCTTCTGAAGATTCTATATTGCATCTTTTTATTCACAACCCAATTTTATATCAGTTTAAAAGTTTTGTAATACCAAAGACAATTATTTAAGAGATTCGTCATCGTCATATAAGCATATGTTGCCGTCGGTTTCAATTCTCAGCCATTCAAAATGTTCGTAATTATCGTCGGCCGTTAAGTTCGGATTTTGAATAGCTTCGGGCCACCAGGGCTGCTGCCTGCTTTATGCTTAATGCTTATCGTCTATCGAATATTTCTTTAAATAATATATTTTCAGATTTCAAACTTCAGAGTTCAGACTGCTTTTAGCACTGGTGGATGGAGGTTGTGATATGTGGGTCCAGTGAGCAGTGAGCATTAGCTCTCGGACGACAAATCGTATGAATATGCGCACAAATTTTGTGATTTATGATTCATATACTAAGGTTTTATGGCTTGATAATTTAAATTGTTAAGCTATTACATTTCCAAACAGCCCTATAACCTAATACATAAGAGGGAAGTCAAAGAAAACAGCACGATAGAGACTCGAAAATTTCAATTATACATACGTTTAACATATAACGCGTATCATATTAGGTAATACATAACATTGTACGCGAGTGTATTAATCGCACACGCTCACGCGATCGGACACGCACACACACACAAGCACACGCACACGCTCATGCACGCATGATTAGCTCTGAAATCGCTGAAAAAGAATTATACTATAATGCAAAGACAAAGAGATGACTATTTTGCCTTTCAAAATAATCATTTTTCAATATTGCACATTTTAAAACACAAAACAATAATCACAGAAGAATTTAAAAGCTTATAATAGTAAAACTTATCATTACGACGTGTTTTAGTGTGTTGTGTTTTAAAATGTACAATATTGAACTCGATGAACAGTCTCCGTATATCAGCAATCACGACCTTTTACAGCGGAAGATTCCAAGCGACTACTCGAGTAAGAGCCTACATAAATAAATACGCAGCTTGTAGAATGTGGAGAATATAAAACACGCATATAAGCTTCTTGGTAGATTTGTTTTATCTATACATATTTTGCATATAAAACGTGGGAAAATACATTTTTCTTATCACACCATGTAGGAGAAAAAAAGAGAGAAAGAGTACGGAATAGCCAGACTCCAGAGTTATACAGGCCGTATACGGGAATAGCCGTAGTACGCGTAGCCGTTTACTTAACACAAGTAGAATTGCTGCGAAGATATGTAAGCGAATAGCGAGCTAGAGATATAATAAAAACTGAGTATATAATATGAACGTGCTGATTTTTTAATTTTTATACGACCCCAAGGGCATATAGAAATATTTGGAATCCGACTTTTTTCGGAAAAAAAGTTGATGATTTAGAAACTCGTTTTGACACCAACCTGAGTCCAAAAAAGTGGTCTAGAAAAAATGTGCAAAAGTATGTCCGTACGCCGTACGCCGTACTATAGAAAAATGGTCGAAAAAAAAACTTCTAAACTACTGGACCGATTTGTATGAAAATTTTTTGTAAACTATTAAACAAAAATATAAGAATAGGATCTTCGGTTTTTCGAGGTCAGATCCTTCAAGGTCAAGTTATTGACAAAATAATTTTTTTTCGTATAGGGGCTCAAAAATGGGTAATACGATTTTTTACATTTCGACAACAATTAATCTTCAAGGTATCTTAAACAAAACTGCATATATCCTATATCCCGCTAGATGCTCCTTCTGGCGAAAAAGGGGGTGGACAAGGACAAACCCCACTTTTCTATCTCAGCCACCTTGCACAATATCAAAAAAATTCTTGCAGATTATTGTAGGATAAAATCAGATAAGAAAATTTTCGAAACATTTCAAGGTCAAAATCGAAAAATTCAAGGTCAAATTTTTATATCTCAGAAACCTTTTTTTTTTTTCACATTATTGTAGGTTTAAATGAGACAAAAAAACTTGCTGAACATTTCAAGGTCGAAATCGGAAATTTCAAGCTTCGACGTACGGCGCACGTATCTCAGAAACCCTAAATATTTTTGAAAATTTTATTTCACACGATCGTAGGATTAAATAAAATAAGAAAACTTGCAGAACATTTCAAGGTCAAATTTTGAAAACTCAAGGTCTTATTTTTTTTTTAATGAAAATGTGTAATTCCAATACTGTGTGTTTTAGGGTACTATGATGTTCTTCATTATTGATAATCTCAATAAAAGTACCAATTTTGGACAAAAATCAAGGTCAAAATTTAGAAATTTTAAAGTCAAATTTTTCATATCTCCGAAAAGCTTTATTACAATGTAGTTAAGCAACAGTCGTACATAAATTCACACCTCGCTCTCCCTGCGATGTAGTTTTTTTATATTACGTACGTACTTGAATTATATGGCTACTGGCTAGTAGTATAATAAGTAAGCAATTCGTACAATTCTTACATGCATGCGCTGAATGTACTGGAAGTAAGAAATTCGAAGCGTAGATCAAATCGAGAGATTAAATTTGCGCTCGCAGCCTTATATATTGCGGATCGGGAGCTAGTTTGACTACTGTTGTCAAATCTCATAATTTGCCCAACTAACGACTCTGAAGAAAACTATCATTAATTAAAAACTGCAAGTGCACTCAACCGCTACGTATGTACTAGGCGAGCTAAAAAAATTTGGACGGCGATTCTTATGTACAACGTTAAATAATTTTATTTACCTACCTTCTCGTGTACACTATCGCTTGCACTGCATATACAAAATTTGTGAGGCATCATCCACACAGCTATACTGTGGGCTGCGCACATACAAATATTGTTTAGGTAGGAATCCCGCAAAATGTATGCAGCGCATGCCCAGCTTGTCCGACACATGTGTGTCTCTTTCTCTTTTTTTTTCTCCTTCATCGTGTGATAAGAAAAATGTATTTTCCCACGTTTTATTCTGTACATTCTACGTGTACCAATAGTGTTATACGTATTATCGGTTAGATACAGCGATTTAGTTTTCAGCACTACTACAACCATGCAAACCGCGCTATGTGTGTTTGTGCAATAGTAAGCACCGTCGTCTTTTTCTTCGTATGGCCTTATATATATGCTAGTTGGGATGGCAATGAAATGTAAGAAATAATATTCATATGTACACACAGAACATTTATGCGGGATGTAGATGGTAAATTTTAAGAACAAGTATGTACATATATGTTTTTTATGTGCAATACTTTTACAGGTCATTCCGCTATCCACATGCATTCGATATTACAAATTCAATATTGAATTAAATGTTTGAGTTTATAATCTAACCAATAAATTTTAATACAACATTTAGAAAGTGCGATTATTGATTTAAATATCTTACAAAACAATGAGGAAAATAATATTGATGCTGCAATGGACAATATACAATGTAATAATGCATCCTCGGAATATTTTAATACCACAGTAGACGGCATCGCTAATGGATCCTCGAGTGAACAAATCGCGATCGACGTCATTAAATCGGCATCAATCCGTTACTTTGGGGGATACACAATTCACAAAGTTTTTAAAACAGTTCAGTGTCAGGATTGTGTTGACGTTTTGGTGAAAAAGGAGCTGTCTATGACTGAGACATCGGAGATCCTAATTTTTCATAAAAATTACCGAATAGATTCTGATTTCGGTAGCCTTGTTCGTCCTTCCGAATTATTTTTTAAAATTTGCAAGATGCATGTCGAAATATTTACTGCGTGTTTTAAAGAAAATCATCATATTTTGAACATCGCGAAATGTATTGTTTACAAATGCATACAACAAACCGACAATCACAGCGAATACAAAACCTGGTTTCATAATAATATAATATAATTCAAAGTGCAAAAATCATAGAACTAAAGCTTTGCAGTTCCCTATTGAGGTACTTTTATTTAAAAATTGTAAGTGGATTAACGATAAGACCTCTATAGTATGTATTAAAAAGACTTCAAAGGCAAACTTTAAACAAACAAAAATAAATGTGTTTAAGCACAATCAAACGAAAACCATTTCTATAGCTAGCCTAAATTAGACTTAACCTAAAAAGAAGAAAAAGTCACCTCCTTTTGCAATAGGGGTAGGAGTCAGGACCTGCTAACATTAAACTTTGTAATTAATATTTTAAGAGCAAAATATCAGGGTATTAACCTATTTAAACTAAAAAAACTTCTTTTGAATCTAATTTTTTTAAGTTGACAATTTTTTTACCGTCTAAGGTTATTAATTATTATATTTTAAAAGTTTTTGGGACACTCAAATCCAAATTCTGAACTATTTTGGCATCTACATAAATCACAATTCAGAGGTAGGTTAGATAATAAACTCAAACAGTTATTCAATATTGAATTTGTAATATCGAATGCATGTGGATAGCGGAATGACCTGAAAAAGTATTGCACATAAAAAACATATATGAACATACTTGTTCTTAAAATTTACGATCTACATCCCGCATAAATGTTCTGTGTGTACATATGAATATTATTTCTTACATTTCATTGCCAAATTATGAGATTTGACAACAGTAGTCAAACTGTTTGGAAATGTTGCAGAATATAGCTTCACAATTTAAATTATCAAGCCATAAAACCTTAGTATATGCATCATAAATCACAAAATTTGTGCGCTTTTTCATACAATTTGTCGTTCGATGCTCACTGCTCACTGGACCCACATAACACAACCTTCATCCACCAGTGCTAAAAGCAGTCTGAACTCTGAAGTTTGAAATCTGAAAATATATTATTTAAAGAAATATTCGATGGACGATAAGCATTAAGCATAAAGCAGGCAGCAGCCCTGGTGGCCCGAAGCTATTCAAAATCCGAACTTAACGGCCGACGATAATTACGAACATTTTGAATGGCTGAGAATTGAAACCGACGGCAACATATGCTTATATGACGATGACGTATCTCTTAAAAAATTGTCTCTGGTAATACTAAAGATAAATCAATGCACTGAGATTTTTGTATATGTTTTTTTCCGATAATTAAACAAATTGGTAAGGATAGGTGCCGAAACACTCGGAATACAAATCTGGAAAATGGACTGTACTGCAAAGTGTTTTTTTTATCTATTATATATTTTTGACATTTGACAATTAAATGATTTGTTTTATTTTGTAAACAAATAAAAACCAACAATTATCAATCAATTAATTTGTTTTTATTGACTAATTTTTGTTTGTTTTTTAGGCGCAACTTCAACAGTGTTGGTACGGCGCTTTGGCCTTATTAAACTTGATGTCTTCTTCGACCAGTTGTTACTCCCTACTATCTGCTCCATTGTTCCTGCCATGATCAACATTCAACACCGGTGAATATACAATAATTATTATGTGTAAAATATATTCTTTATGATATTTGAATAAATAATAAATAATAATTTTAAACAATACAAATGTTTTTTATTCAAACCATACAAATGTTCTTGTGGAGTCACCGAAGGGGAAGCGAATTTAGTGTGATTGGTTGTGTGCGATATTTTGCAATGGTATTTGAAATGAATGAAATTGCTTGTCGACGGCAAGATTCCTTCATTTCATTATTTTCTTCATTATCTTGTTTTGTGGGGATGTAACATAGGGATTTTTATTGAAATTATAGATTGCTATAAATTCTGATCCACACGAAATTTATGCTGGGAATTAATTTGACATATATAAGGCAAGAGCAGTTTCAGGTAGAGTTGTAACGTTATTCACTGAACCTATTATTGAGAACGTCTCTTCATATAGAGCTATCACTGCATGTTCTCAAAATAACATATGATATAACCGCTGATTGAAATCACTATATTCATCAGCAGACCCGAGTATCGTATACGATACGTCAATCGCGTATCGTATACGCAGAGCCGCTCATTCAATATCGGATCGTACACTAAATCCAAAAAAAAAAACTCCTGAGCTTCCTGGGCTTTGAAATTTTGATTTTTTGCAAAAATATGGAAAATTTAGGGTTTACGGCATCATAACTCGGAAACTAATAAATTCACGAAAAAATTGCTACATTTAGAGTATCCCTATTTTTTTTAATTCCGTATAAGTCAGTTCTAATAGAAGAAGCAATTTAAATAATGAAATGTGTTAATGATTTATACTAAAAAAAACTACATCGCAGGGAGAGCGAGGTGTGAATTTATATACGACTGTTGCTTAACTACATTTTAAAAAAGCTTTTCGGAGATATAAAAAATTTGTCCTTGAAATTTCTGAATTTTGACCTTGATTTTTGTCCAAAATTGGTACTTTTATTGAGATTATCAATAATGTAGAACATCATAGTACCCTAAAACACACAGTATTTGAATTACACATTTTCATTATAAAAATATGACCTTGAGTTTTCAAATTTTGACCTTGAAATGAAGAAAAAATTTCAAAAATATTTAGGGTTTCTGAGATACGTGCGGCGTACGCCGTACGTCGAACCTTGAAATTTCCGATTTCGACCTTGAAATGTTCAGAAATTTTTTTGTCTCATTTAAGCCTACAAGAATGTGAAAAAAAAATTCAAAAAATATTAAAGGTCTCTGAGATATAAAAAATTTGTCCTTGAAATGTTTCGCAAATTTTCTTATCTGATTTTACATATTATTAATACAAAATTCTGCAAGAATTTTTTTGATATTGTGCAAGGTGGCTGAGATAGAAAAGTGGGGTTTGTCCTTGTTCACCCCCTTTTTCGTCAGAAGGAGCATCTAGCGGGATATAGGATATATGCAGTTTTGTTTAAGATACCTTGAAGATTAATTGTTGTCGAAATGAAAATAATCGTATTACCCATTTTTGAGCCCCTATACGAAAAAAAATTCTTTTGGCAATAACTTGACCTTGAAGAATCTGACCTCGAAAAATCGAAGATCCTATTCTTATATTTTTGTTTAATAGTTTACAAAAAAATTTCATACAAATTGGTCCAGTAGTTTAGAAGTTTTTTTTTTTGACCATTTTTCTATAGTACGGCGTACGGACGTACTTTTGCACATTTTTTCTAGACCACTTTTTTGGACTCATGGGGTATCAAAACGTTTCTGCATCATCAACTTTTTTTCCGAAAAAAATCGGATTCCAAATATTTTTATATGCCCTTGGGGTCGTATATAAATTAAAAATGCTACAAAATTGAAACAATTATTAATAAGCCATGAAAACTAATTTCTGCATAATAGTTATCATCGTTTTCAATTTTGACTTCGATTACAATACATACAAACTTGAATAATCGATATTCTTTATCAAATATATGATCTTAAAGAATATGAGTAATTTGTAAAAATTCTTTTAGAAAACAATATGTTGTGTCCGAGCAACGCACGGGTTTATCCGCTGGGTAATAAATAAAAGATTTAGCAACCCACGCTAAAATATGCAATTAAAACAATATATAACTCAGGAGTCAAGGGTTTCTTCATCACTAATCTACTCCAATCTACTCGTGGTTTCTATATAATATAATAAAAAAAAATTGAGAGATTTTACAAAATGTAGTTGCAGTTAAGTTTCTCATAACATAAATTGATACAACACAGGAACTTCATAAAACACCGGGGTTCCCGAAATATAACAGGGATTTAATTTTTATCAATGTTTTGGAATGAGTTTTGAGGTTTTTCCACCATAAATTTTTTCCGACAGTTGGTAGCGCCAATTTAATATTATATAATAAGTCAGAAAAGCCAACCTATTTCGCCACTGGAGCTAGATTCCGTGAAACTTGGTGTTCCCTCAGTCCAAGTTGGTGTAGACCCCTCAAAAGATGTGGGTGGAGTCCATGCCAACGCTCCCCTGGAGCTGTACTGACTTCCAGATGAAACATCCGCAACCAAATGACTCTCTAATCTAACCTCTGATATACTAAATATAGGAGTTAATTGCGAATGAAGCATATATTCAAAATGAAAAATTTTTACCTCATAGATTCCTCGCGATGTGATGGAGAATTTCTTACAAAAGAGCTTACATGAACTCGGCGCTCTGAGTCACTTATATCTAACATGTTTCTATGACAGCTACTGGCCTCTGAGATATCATCAAAAGCTGGGGGAGGAGTGGAACTGCATGAGGGTGCAGTACCTAGCAAAAATACAAAAGAAGGCCTGAATAGTAAATAATTATTGTATGCATTATAAGTCGCCTTTGCTCGTAATAAAGACCAATTATGTTTTCATAAATAATCAATTTAGATGCATTGTACCACATAATGATGGTGAACTTAAAATTAATGTTCCAATGTTAAAAAAAAATATGTATAAAAAATTTGGCAAATAGATCCATCTCAAATTTTTCTAAATTTTAAATATATGAAAACTGTTTTTGCCTTTTCTGCTAAATGAATTTATTATTCTTATATATTGCTTATTTAGGCTCTTCATATTCTTATACATTATTTATTTTTATTAAAAAATTGCTCTTAGAATACCTCAAATTGAAGTGCCTGTCTCAATCAAACTGATGTAATATTTCAGTCAAGTATGAAATGTATGAAACACTAAAAATAATATAATCGTCTTTGCCGGGTAAATACGGTCGAAGTAATCACCATGAATTAAAAAAAATAAATGCTGTGACTGTTCTCCAATTGGAGTATGAAGGAACATTGAAATACACAACATATAATCACATTACATTTACAAACATATAATCAGCATTATTTTAATTGCGGTATGTGATGCCCATGCAAATTTTTGGTACGTCTATATTGGGAGTTATGGTCTATGGACCCCGATTGGACAGAAGTGAATAGTCACACTGCACTTGAGGTACATAAACCATAATTTGTTTTAAATATAAGTAATTACTTTAAACTATTCTATTTATTCAACAGGGCAGGAATCAACACTGTCGGAATTACTTGGCCATAACCTAGAAGTCTTCCGAATTTCAACACCCCATTCCACAATTTCCATCCCAATATCAAAACATCAATTGCGTCCATACAGTGGAAGAAATTTCTATCAAAAACAAACAACATTTCAATTATAAACAAACTTATTGAACAATATCTGTCAAGTCATAATTTATATGACATATGACATAGAAGAAAGCACACAAAAACAGGGCTGCCAAAATTTAAAATTTTCCCGTTTTTTACAGCAGTACGTTGGGTATTTAAAACTAAGCTTTCTATCAAATAAATAATGAATTGATATTTTTTAAAGTAATTATTATTCATTTCATTTTATAAGTCTTATTTTTTGGTGATGCGTGAAATTTTGCTCCGATTATGACCGGTCGGAATATGCGTAAAAATCTCTTAGGACATAACCCATATTTTGAAAAAGTGAACCTTCAATTTATAGATAATTTTATCAAGATTGCAAATAAAATTTAAAATTGTGTGTATTTAATCAAGATACTTTAACGTGTTTTTTTTGGGAATTATTGAGAAATCGCTTGCATTCAAACACTTATAACTTTTAAAATTCAAATAAATTAAAAAATTCAAACCGTCAAAAATGCGTACTGGTTTGACCTATAAAATAACATAAAAATAATGTTCATGGGATTTATATACGATAAGTTACATCGATTCTGCAAACAGCTTCAAACACGATTGTTTAGACGTACAGCTTCAAGGAAAAGTAAAAATAATGTGAAAGAAAATTTTGTGAAATAATTAACGTTTGCAAATGCTTTGCGTCCTGCTTCACACAACCTATATTGAATATTCTCATAACACAATGAGAGACAAAAAAATTAAAAAAGTACAATATACACACTTGTACGTAATAGTTATGAAATTTCGGTACTACTTATCTTTAAAAATTCAACTCATTAAACATTAATGACCCTGCGGAAACTTAAAAAAAATTTAACTCAAAATACCACGCAGCTACGAAACTTTAAGCGCGCAGTTCGAAATTTTAGTGGTAAATATATCCGCATCTGCGAACCCCACTTTCATAAACCCCGCAGTTTGGGAGATAACTGTTTAAACACATTAATTCAAAAAACATATTTTAATTAATATCTAAACCCGATCCTAAGTCAGAAAATTTATACTTTATTATATTTTCGGTCGGAAAAGACCCACAAGTTGCAGTTTTGTTAAATTTAAACAGTCAAAGCAAATATTATTCTTAATTCATTGAATTAACCCCATAAATACAATTTTTTTTTTTTTTTGGTTGTAACATTACTTCATAAAATGGTCAGTATTTGTATTAACAGGATATTTTTCGGAAAAATTATTCACAATTGACTGAACAGATGAATTCCCGAACATATTCAAACTTTGCTTTCGTTGTAGATAGTTGATTTTTATTGTAGGAATATTGTTTGTAACCAATTCTTTATTTTCATTTATTTTTTTGTTTTTTAAGGTTGATTGTACAATCAAAGAGTGTTTATGATCTCGTTCACATTCTTGAAAAATATGTGACGAATCGATATCTTGAATACAATTATTTTGAATAAAGTCATTGTCCTCTAACCACATTTTTACGTTTGATGGGGAGGATTTTTGTGCATTAAAAATTAAATTCTGAGATGGACATTTTAGAACATCTTCAATTACAATGTTGTCAGAAATTTGATGTCTCCTTACTTTTTTTAACTTAAATTGATAAATCGGATCTGAAATATTTGTTGGTGTTACCAATGTTGAAACTTGCGACAAAATTTTAGTTTTTGATACATTTTTTTCGAAAGTATAGATACCTGGAGAATTTAAACTGCACTGAGCTGATGATTTATTCGCAAATGGCAATTGACCACGTTTCGATTTCGGCGAGCCTCGTGGAGGAACAGGTGGCGGGACTTTGGATTTGACAATATTAATTTTCTGTTTAAGCGGTGGAATATATGAATGCATGGAACGGGATGGGGTGGTATCTCCTGGCTTTGACGAAATAGGCGAGAAAATGGTCGAAATATGTGCTCCTAATTTACGTTTTTCGGTTGAAGTAATTTCAACATTACCAAAAGAAACAGAAAGAAATATTTTAATTTAGCATAATTGTATGAAAGCAAGGAATTAATTTTTTTTAAATAAATATTATATAAAACAAGTAGACAGAAAACATTTTAAGAATATTTTTAAACGTTGTTTCCAAAGCACAGCATGAAATTAAATTAAAGGGATACATTTATATATATTAAGAAAATTTAGTTTATTTGTTTTGCACACTAAATGATATTTTACCTTGTTTTAACGGTCCACTATTGTTGGGATGATATTGATGACTGCGTAGAGAACTACTTCCAGCTTTAACAGAATAGAAAAACTTTTAATTTGTACATAATATTGAAAAATACGTATGAAATAATTACACAAAACAATGTTAAAAAACTATGTAGAAGATAAGAAACAATATAAGTCAAAAAAAAATTATATTCGACACCAAAAGATATATAGATTTTTGCAGTCCGCCTTTTTTCAGAAAAAGATGATGGTGCCGAAACTCATTTTGACACTCCCCGAGCTCAAAAAATTGGTATAGAAAAAATGTGCAAATGTACGTCCGTGTTCCAAATTGATGATTTAGGCGGTTTTCAAGGGTTCTTAATTTTTTTTTTCAAATACATATTTTATTGTTATTATTTAGAAATAACTATTTAGGCTATGAAATTAAAAAAAAAATTTAATTTTAAAATTTTCGCGAAACTAGATTTTCATATATGAAAACAAAAATTGTTTTATTAATAGTTCCCAGTAACCTCAATGTAAGTTGCATTAAATGGGGTAATTTCTATATTTTTTTCTTGTATGGTATGTACTCGACATGCCAAATGTAAGTTTTCGACTTCGCCAAACCCCCGGAACACTTTTGAATATCTCAAAAACTGCTAAATCCCCCCCCCCTCCCAATTTGGCAAATTTTCCCTTACAAATTCCCACCTAAATAAAAGTCTGTAATATAGAATATCATTTTTTGTTGAAAAATATAGTGGAGAAAAGTGATTTTACAATCTACATTTTGGATATCGACTGTCTCTTACAACACCTAATTTCTGATTGAATCTACTTTTCCATGCGTTCAACTGACAAATGACATTTAATCTTTTGGGTGCTGAGTACATGATGACTTAGAGTTGGTCGCAGGTCACTGTACCTGTGCGTTTGTCACTGACATTTTGAAGTAACAGCCCAACTACCATATATATAAGGCCAAACGCAGAAAAAGACGACGGTTCTGATTACTGATCGTTGATTATTGTTTAATGTACCGTGCATGTATTGCACACACACACAAGCACACGCACACGCTCATGCATGCATGATTAGCTCTGAAAAAGAATTATACTATACTACGCATACATAAATACAAACAGATGACCATTTTGCCTTTCAAAATAATCATTTTTCAATATTGCACATTTAAAAACACAAAACAATAATCACAGAAGAATTTAAAAGCTTATAATAGTAAAACTTATCATTACGACGTGTTTTAGTATGTTGTGTTTTAAAATGTACAATATTGAACTCGATGTACAGTCTCCGTATATCAGCAATCATGACCTTTCAAAAAGCAAAAGATTTTGAGCGACTACTCATAACTCAATAAATGCAAGCGAATGCGAGTAACACTAATTGAACCGATAATACGTACATAAAATTATATACGTAGAATGTACAGAATAAAACGTGGGAAAATATATCTTTCTTATCACACGAAGAAGGAGAAAAAAAAGAGTATGTGCTCGGCCCGCAGTATAGCTATGTGGATGATGCCTCACAAATTTTGTATACGCAGTGCAAGCGAGAAGGTAGGTATAAATTTAAAATGATTTCCTAATACATAACGAATGTGCAATATTGAAAAATGATTATTTTGAAAGGCAAATTGGTCATCTGTTTGTATTTATGTATGCGTAGTATAGTATAATTCTTTTTCAGAGATTTCAGAGCTAATCATGCATGCATGAGCGTGTGCGTGTGCTTGTGTGTGTGTGCAATACATGCACGGTGCATTAAACAATAATCAACGATCATTAGTAAGCACCGTCGTCTTTTTCTGCGTTTGGCCTTATATATGCTTGTTGGGAGTCACAGACGACTGTGACTTGGCCGAAAACCCTGCACTTTGTCACAGCTGTCATATACCACAGTCATTCAAATAATTTCAGCTATTCAAAACTTGAATCAGACATAGCCAAAACATGTTCAAAATAGATGTGTATTCTCTGTAGTGACTGGTGACTAGTGACTAGTGAATAGCGGCTGGTGAATACTGAGTAGTGAGTAGCAGGGTAGGAATCATTAAAACGTACTTTTCTTTGGGAAAAAAAAAAATCGAATTCGTATCGAATACAATTACGTATACAATAAATTATTATGCAAATTTTATTATTATTATATAAAAAAACAATGAATTTTTAATAATATTTTATAACATAATAATATAAAAATTTAAGTGTTTATTTTATTTACAAAAGTTTTAGCTTATCTTACATATAAAAAACAGCCACTATTCAGTCCAATCAATGACTATTGAAAAGGGGGTGTGGGTGTGGTTACTCAAAAGTTGCTACTTTTTGCATCACTACACGATGTTCATTTTACAATCCAACATGTAATTAATTTTTTTTTCTTTTTCTTAAAGTTGAAACATAATTGTTTTTTTGTACAGAGTTTTTGATGTCATTCTCAAGAAATTTTCACAATAAGGTACAAAGGAACAGCAAATTTAGTTTGAATTTGTCAAAGCTGACCGGAATATACGTATCGACTACAAACTCTTTTTTGTTTTTAATATCCGTCACCATTGAAAAAATGTTCAGCATCTGCATTTGAATGCGGTAAGGATAATATAATTCCAGCCAAATGAATGAGTTTTGGAAATAAAAGTCGGACATATATATATTTTAACTTAAAAATATGGGCCCATATTTCCTTCACTTCCATGCCTGCCCACTTTGGATGAGTTCTCAATGAAATTGGTAGAGATCTCTCCACTGAATAGCTACAGCAAATTGATCTAAATCAAATTATGGACAGTTCTTTTAAATCTTGAAGAAATAACTGTGATGAAATATTCGACAAAATGGACGGTTCGATGAACTTTATCTCTTGAAATTCGTTTGTATTTGCCGGAATTCTTTTGAACATTTCAATAACTGCTACTTTATAAAATTGGAAAACAATTTTCCCAGATACTTGAACTGTTACCATTGTTATCCGACCCTTCCATATACTCCTGACATTCTAAATATAATAATTTTTTTTGAGTGGAAGACAATTATCATGATCGAGAATGAATTCGTCGAATCCGTTAATATTATTACTGAAACCCCGGTAGTCTATTTGACAGTTAAATGTCCACGAAAAGGGAAAACCGTGAGGCGCAAAACAAAATTTTTAATTTATTTTGAATTCATATGCGGTCATAGGAGAAATAATCGAACAGCACCGTCTGTTTTCATATAAAACCTATTTCCCCACTTATAACAGCTCAGAATTAATAAATAGATTTTGTTTTCCCGAAATAATTGTGTCGAGAAAAACAAAATACATTTGAAATTGAACAATTATCTTTTGTCTTATTTTGTTCTTTTCCTTAATATTTAGTGAGCATTATATGTATATGATTGATAAAAAACGGTTCACTATCTTATTTAAACGTAAGTTTGAAAAAAAATTGTATTTAATTACTATTTTATTTTATTTTTCTAATATGAAATAATTTTTTTAGATTCAATTTACAAATGGTGCAAAAAAAAAAGACGGATAACAAAAGAATGACCAAAAACAAGATAAATATTCTAAAGGACAAAATATTGTTGAGGAAAACATTAAAGTTCCATAGGCATTTCAAATTATTATTATTAGGTATAATAAATGTTTTGAAATTAATTTTTAAACTTGACAATTCAATTATGCCTTTATTAGATTATCCCGAATAATTTACCATCTGAGAAAAAATTGACATCCACATTCAAGCTTAGGAAACATTAATTATATATAATTGTTTAATTAAATTATAATAATTTTAATTATGAAAAAAAATTTAAATGCGATTTTTTAAAATTGTAATTATTAATATACCAAAAATGGTCAAAAACACTCTGTTTTTCATACAAAAAAGTGCCAAATGAATTTGCGCCTTACGCGATATATTTTGCGCCACACCGAGGGGAATCGGACTACCAGGGAAGTTACTTTAAATTGTCCGACTAAAGTGCTTTGTTTTAACAAATTGTTTGCAATTTTCGAAACAATTTCTTTCATTTCATCGTGATGAATTAAAGTTTTGATGGACTGAAATAATAAATTTATTTCATTAAAATAGTTTAGCACATATTTTAAAAAGAGCAGTAGTGCGTTTCCATAACTTTTATCACCCAATATTAAGTGAGAAATTGCCACTTTTAAAGTTTGGACACCAGACTCAAAAGGCGAGAGCCTGTTTTCGAAATTTTGTTGAGACCCTGCATTGGAAAATGATAAAATAGGGACTATGTCGTGACTGTGCAAAACTTATCACTTTTAATTATATGAACTCGTTTGACGTATTTCAAATAGATTTTTTTTATTTTTGAGGAAAGCATACCTTATAAAAGCCAACTGTTTATAAACAAGTGAAATGGTGCACTTTGTTGCGAATTTCTCAATTTTTCGTAAGTGAGAATTTTGTCACTCGGTATCGGGTGAAAGTTATGGAAACGCACTACAGGTATGCTTTGGTCTCAAAGCTTATCAAATTGTTACGCATTAAGCTTTCTCATTACTTTTCTCGAAGACCTCCAAACGTAAGAAGTTCAAGTACTTTATAATTAGAGAGAATTCTTTCTATACAAATATGCAATGAAAGCCATCTAGTTTTGGATGGCTTTAATATATTTAACAAATTTCCCTCAAAAGCCACTTGGAAATCTTTTAATTAGGCACTGCTCTTTGGACTTTCAAAGTAGGACGAATTTTTAAATTTATATACGACCCCAAGGGCATATAGAAATATTTGTAATCCGACTTTTTTCGGAAAAAAATGTTGATGATGCACAAACTCGTTTTGACACCAAATGAGTCCAAAAAAGTGGTCTAGAAAAAATCTGCAAAAGTACGTCCGTACGGCGTGCGCCGTACTATAGAAAAATGGTGTACTATGGTGGGAAAAAAAACTCCTAAACTACTAGACCGATTTGAATGAATTTTTTTGTAAAGTATTAGACAAAAATATAAGAATAGGATCTTTGATTATTCAAGGTCAGATCCTTCAAGGTCAAGTTATTGCCAAGGGATTTTTTTTTCGTATAAGGGCTCAAAAATGGGTCCGACGATTTTTTTCATTTCCACAACAATTAATCTTCAAGGTATCTTAAACAAAACTGCATATATCCTATATCCCGCTAGATGCTCCTTAAAATAAATAAACTTGCTGAACATTTTAAGGTCAAATTTTGAAAACTCAAGGTCATATTTTTATAATTCAAATACTGTGTGTTCTACATTATTGATAATCTCAATAAAAGTACTAATTTTGGACAAAAATCAAGGTCAAAATTTAGAAATTTCAAGGTCATATTTTTCATATCTCCGAAAAGCTTTATTAAAATGTAGTTAAGCAACAGTCGTATATAAATTCACACCTCGCTCTCCCTGCGATGTAGTTTTTAAAGTCTGGCAAGTTATTTGGAAGTTTAGAGCAAGCTTTATTTGCTAATAAATTTAATGAAGTGACAAGTACACGGAAGTACCATTATAGTCGGCGAATCAATTGCAAGTCTGGTATAGAATAATTTATTTCTTCCGCCATAATCTATACCAACAACGTTACTTATCGGAACATTATTACTACAATTATGTGCATGTAACTCCATTAGGTCTAATAATTCGGTTTTCACTACCCATCCATTAAAGTATCTAGCAAGAACACACAGGTTCTTTCTATTGCTCACATCCGTGCTCTCGTCCATTAATAAAGGAAATTTGTATTTTCTAAGATTGTGGCAAAGGTTCTGTATCGTTACCACTGCTAAATTATTTTTAATTATTGCAGTACATTTCGTACGTCCCAAATTGACTTCTTGGGCGATATTGGAGTCCGAAAATATCTCCTTTAGCAATGGTGTATCGACAACGGAAACCGCAACGTTGTGTTCAGCAAAAATTGCAGATAATTTTATTTCCGCTGTTTTCACTGTGATGAATGGCGGGTCCTGGCGAAATTCAGGTTCTATTTGACGATTGAAGATCATTGCTGCTAAATTATGCTAGTGCTTTTGGCCGTTTTGATGTTTGTTGATTTCGCTTTTTCCACATACTATGCTTTTATTGCAGACGCCTATCTCTTCTCAGCCACAATATAAATTCTGGCATTTCTATCCACTCATTTTGGAAACACTTTTCTTTCTGTTTGTCTCCATTTTGAATATTTCTTTTAAAAATTAAAGAAATCGTTAAACAGCAATTTATGAAAATCTGATTACATGATTTACTCACCTAGGGACTATGCCAATGCACTTATTATTTTAACCGTGACCGTGTATGTATATATATTAGGGAATCAATCACGCCAAAATGGGATCGTCACAAAATTTTACACACGTGTTTGCCAACATTCTAGAAGTAACATAGGCGTATTTTCAACGCGAATATAAACCGCGAAAACATTTGCTTTTACCAAAAGTTATTGCTGTAATCGATTTGTCAGTAATCAGTTAATAAAAAACATGTCCCGAAAAAATCCACGAAATTTTCCGTAGGACTATCTATTATATACATTACTAAATGACCGTGTGGGTACCTTTCAATTACGCCAAAACTGACAATGGGATCGTCACAAAATTTTGCACACGTGTTTGCCAACATTGTAGAAGTAATATAGGTGTATTTTTACCGCGAAAATAAACCGCGAACAAAATTTTCTTTCGCGAAAAAAATTTACTTTTACTAAAAATGGTCGCGGGAAAAGATTTGTGAGCATTTAATTAATAAAAGCCATGTCGCGAAAAAATCTGTCAAAATATTATATTCCTGAAAAGTTTGCGCCTGAGTTGATGCAAAATTGTTATTTTTGTGACATCGTACATGAATTTGGTAAAAGTCCGCGCCAAATGGTAAACGAACGATAAACGTGGGTTAGGAATCAACTAGGCTTAACTTTATAATGTATGATAATATAAAAGTTCAAATAACGGCAAAAATATAAACGGAATCTATACGAGATTTTACGAACGTATTGGTCAGCTTTCGGAAAGCAATGAAGGCATTTTTAAAAGCAAAATTAAAGGCGAAAGCCATTAAAAATCGCGGGTTATGAAAAGATTGACTAATTCCTGAAATTATTTCGGAAATCGACTTGACAGTGTTTCCACCCGTAAGAAACACCTTGCAAAAAACTCCGCTATTTTTGACGATACTATCAATCAGGCTGAAATTGTAAATGAGATTGTCCCAAAAATTTTCACACGTATTTTACAAAATTTCGATCGATTTCGATCGCGGGAATCGATTTTCCATTATTTGAATAGTAAAAAACACTGCAAAAAATTTCACGGTTGTTTTATAATCCAATATAAAAATTTAAATGCCCACGTGCATATATGGTGTCTAAGTTATACAATTAGATAATTCAAACCAGTAATCACGGTAAAAATATAACAGAAATTTTACACACGAGAAAAAATTTACTATTTCAAAATTTGTTGTGGGGATAGATTTGTAAGTGTTTGATTAATTAAAATCACCTTGCGAAAAATTGCAAAGTATAAAATGTCTTTTTGAAATGTCAATTCCCTGTTTTGTAGCATTTTGCAGTTTACTTATTTTTGTGTATGTACACAAAACTTAATTAGTATGCGGTGTTTAAGCTAGAAAAGATGAGTAACGTTTAATATCTTTTTCTATCTAGTGTACATATAATCTAAAAAAAACACATCGCAGGGAGAGCGAGGTGTGAATTTATATACGACTGTTGCTTAACTACATTTAAATAAAGCTTTTCAGAGATATGAAAAATGTGATCTTGAAATTTCTGAATTTTCATCTTGATTTTTGTCCAAAATTAGAACTTTTATTGAAATTATCAATAATTAAGAACATCATAGTACCCTAAAACACACAGTATTTGAACTACACATTTTCATTATAAAAATATAATTTGACCTTGAAATGTTCCGCAAGTTTTGTTATATTATTTTATCCTACAATAATCTGCAAGAATTTTTTTGATATTGTGCAAGGTAGAGATAGAATAGTGGGGTTTGTCCTTGTCCACCCCCTTTTTCGCCAGAAGGAGCATCTATCGGAATATAGGCTGTGTTTTGTTGAAGATTATTTGTTGTGGAAATGAAAATAATCGTAGGACCCATTTTGAGCCCCTATACCAAAAAAAATTCAAGCTTTCTGAGATATAGATAGTGTGATCTTAAATTTTCAGATTTTGACCTTGTAACGTTCATGAAAGTTTTTTTTTTTTGGAAGATTCAATAATGTGAAAAAAAAAAAACTTTAAAAATATTTCAGCTTTCTACGATTTATATAGTGGGACCTTGAAAATTTATATTTTGCCTTGAAATGTATATAAAAAAAAGTATGTGGGAAAGAATTTTTTTCATGATGCTTAAGGTTTCTAAGATAGAATATGAAGTAATACCGCGCTTACATCCTTATAAATCATCCCGAAGAATCACATTTAAGAACTTGCTGTTAATACAGTTAGGCTTGAATACTTTTGAGTTTAAGGGATTAACGATTTTGTTCATATAAAAATCGTTAAACCCGTTTTTGAGCTCCCATATAATTTTTTAGTGAATCGTTTTTTTTACCTTAACTTGACCTTGATAGATGTGACCTTATAATAAAAATTTAGATATTAGTCATAAATTATTTTATATACTATTTGAAACTTTCATCCAAACCGGTTCAGTAGTTTCCGAAAAATCTTCCGGACATCAGAACATCCGAAAGTACATACACATATTATTTCAAGGCAACTTTTTTTGAACTCAGGGGGTGTCAAAACGTGTTTCTGAATCAATACCTTTTTTTCGAAAGAATTTGCGAATGTAAGAATCTATTACAACCATACTGGGTCGTAATAAATATTGATGCATCTTTAATAATGTAAAAATGAGATACAAAGAAATATATAAATACCGTGATTATCGTTGTCAGCTTCAGTAGATCTTTGGGCAGCTTTAGATAAACTTTTCCTCTTTGATGGAGAATGTTTCAGTGCTGAAAAACCAAATACATTTAAACTTTACAAATTATAGTATATTATATTCATCGGTATTGTATTGTACATTCGACTTTGCAAAATGTTTTGTTCTTGTAAACCAAGATGTATAAAATAAACATGGTAATATAATTTTCAAGTTTCATGTTTCACAATTTTGAATTTACTAACACTTCGTAGAAGAATTTGTTGATTCTATATTGTAATCGTACAAAAAATGCACAATGTTCTTTAAATTTAAAATATTACACACAAATATACTTGATAACAAAGAAAAGAAAAGTTCATAAAACTCCAACCAACAGAAATATATTTACTTAACGAGTGACAATTAAAAAAATTTCGTCTCAGAAAATACTACCGTGTCTTTTACCTTGCTTGTTAACTACATGTTGTTGGGGTTTAAACCGATATGATGAAATCTTGAAATGAAAAAAATGTCTTATTTAGAATCCAGTCAGCTCGTATTTTGCCCGGAAATACTGTATACTGTTTAAGAATACTGGCTTCGACTGCCCTCTTATTATTACGAGAGTTTAAAATGGAAAAACAATTTAATTCATGACATTGTACAGGAAAATCACATTTGCTCAATTCTACACAAAAAATACCTTTGTTTATATTTTTCACAACAATGCATCGTGTTCGATCAGTCGTTTAAATCCACGGGGTGAGAAACAGAAACTAAAAAACTACATCGCAGGGAGAGCGAGGTGTGAATTTATATATGACTGTTGCTTAACTACATTTTAATAAAGCTTTTCGGAGATATGAAAAATGTGACCATGAAGTTTCTGAATTTTGACCTTGATTTTTGTCCAAAATTTGTACTTTTATTGAGATTATCAATAATGTAAAACATCACAGTACTCAGTACACAGTATTCGAATTACACATATTCATTAGAAAAATGTGACCTTGAAATGTTCAGCAAGTTTTCTTATTTTATTTATTCCTACAATAATGTGAAAAAAATAATTAGGGTTTCTGAGATACATGCGCCGTACGCCGTACGTCAAACCTTGAAATTTCCGATTTCGACCTTGAAATGTTCAGCAAGTTTTTTTGTCTCACTTAAGCCTACAATAATGTGAAATTTTTTTTAAAAAAATATAAGGTTTCTGAGATATAAAAAATTTGACCTTGAATTTTTCGATTTTGAAGTTGAAATGTTCCGCAAATTTTCTTATCTGATTTTATCCTACAATAATCTGCAAGAATTTCTTTGATATTGTGCAAGGTGGCAGAGATAGAAAAGTGGGGTTTGTCCTTGTCCTCCCTTTTTTACGCCAGAAGGAGCATCTAGCGGGATATAGGATATATGCAGTTTTGTTTAAGATACCTTGAAGATTAATTTTTGTGGAAATGAAAAAAATCGTAGGACCCATTTTTAAGCCCCTATACGAAAAAAAATTCTTTTGGCAATAACTTGACCTTGAAGGATCTGACTTTGAAAAATCGAAGATCCAATTCTTATATTTTTGTCTAATACTTTTCAAAAAATTTTCATACAAATCGGTCCAGTAGTTTAGGAGGTTTTTTTTCCCACCATTTTTCTATAGTAAGGCGTACACTGTACGGCGTATGGACGTACTTTTGCACATTTTTTCTAGACCACTTTTTTGGACTCAGGGGGTGTCAAAACGAGTTTCTGCATCATCAACTTTTTTTCCGAAAAAAGTCGGATTCCAAATATTTCTATATGCCCTTGGGGTCGTATAAAAATTAAAATTAAAAAATTGGAGTAGAGCACAATTTAAAAAACTACATCGCAGGGAAAGCGAGGTGTGAATTTATATACAACTGTTGCTTTACTAAATCGTAATAAAGCCTTTTGGAGATATGAAAAATGTGTCCTTAAAATTTCTGAATTTTGACCTTGATTTTTGTCCGAAATTGGTAATTTTATTGAGATTATCAATAATAGAACATTATAGTACCCTAAAACACACAGTATTTGAATTACATATTATATTCATTATAAAAATATGACTTTGAAATGTTCTGCAAGTTTTCTTATTTTATTTATTCAATCAGAAAAAAATATTTCAAAATATTTAGAGTTTCTGAGATAACGCCGTACGTCGAACCTTGAAATTTCCGATTTCGACCTTGAAATGTTAAGCAAGTTCTTTTGTCTCATTTAGGCCTACAATAATGTGAAAAAAAAATTTCAAAAATATTAAAGGTTTCTGAGATATAAAAAATTTCACCTTGAAATGTTCCGCAAATTTTCTTATCTTATTTTATCCTACAATAATCTGAAAGAATGTTTTTAATATTGTGCAAGGTGGCTGAGATAGAAAGCGGGGGATGGCCATGTCCACCCCCTTTTTCGCCAGAAGGAGCATCTAGCGGAATATAGGATATATGCAGTTTTGTTTAAGATACCTTGAAGATTAATTGTTGTGGAAATGAAAACTACATCGCAGAGAGAGCGAGGTGTGAATTTATATACGACTGTTGCTTAACTACATTTTAATAAAGCTTTTCGGAGATATGAAAAATTTGACCATGAAATTTCTTAAATTTAACCTTGATTTTTGTCCAAAATTGGTACTTTTATTGAGATTATCAATAATGTAGAAAATTATAGTGCCCTAAAACACACAGTATTTGAATTAAACATTTTCATTATAAAAATATGACCTTGAGTTTTCAAAATTTGACCTTGAATTTTTCGATTTTGACCTTGAAATGTTCCGCACATTTACTTATCTGATTTTATCCTACAATAATCTGCAAGAATTTTTTTGATATTGTGCAAGGTGGCAGAGATAGAAAAGTAGGGTTTGTCCTTGTCCACCTTTTTTTACGCCAGAAGAAGCATCTAGCGGGATATAGGATATATGCAGTTTTGTTTAAGATACCTTGAAGATTAATTTTTGTGGAAATGAAAAAAATCGTAGGACCCATTTTTGAGCCCCTATACGAAAAAAATTCTTTTGGCAATAACTTGACCTTGAAGGATCTGACCTTGAAAAATCGAAGATCCTATTCTTTTATTTTTGTCTAATACTTTACAAAAAAATTTCATACAAATCGGTCCAGGTTAGGAGGATTTTTTTCCCACCATTTTTCTATAGTAAGGCGTACACTGTACGGCGTACGGACGTACTTTTGCACATTTTTTCTAGACCACTTTTTTGGACTCAGGGGGTGTCAAAACGAGTTTCTGCATCATCAACTTTTTTTCCGAAAAAAGTCGGATTCCAAATATTTCTATATGCCCTTGGGGTCGTATAAAAATTAAAATTAAAAAATTGGAGTAGAGCACAATTTAAAAAACTACATCGCAGGGAAAGCGAGGTGTGAATTTATATACAACTGTTGCTTTACTAAATCGTATAAAGCCTTTTGGAGATATGAAAAATGTGTCCTTAAAATTTCTGAATTTTGACCTTGATTTTTGTCCGAAATTGGTAATTTTATTGAGATTATCAATAATAGAACATTATAGTACCCTAAAACACACAGTATTTGAATTACATATTATATTCATTATAAAAATATGACTTTGAAATGTTCTGCAAGTTTTCTTATTTTATTTATTCAATGATAAAAAAATATTTCAAAATATATAGAGTTTCTGAGATAACGCCGTACGTCGAACCTTGAAATTTCCGATTTCGACCTTGAAATGTTCAGCAAGTTCTTTTGTCTCATTTAGGCCTACAATAATGTGAAAAAAAAATTTCAAAAATATTAAAGGTTTCTGAGATATAAAAAATTTCACCTTGAAATGTTCCGCAAATTTTCTTATCTTATTTTATCCTACAATAATCTGAAAGAATGTTTTTAATATTGTGCAAGGTGGCTGAGATAGAAAGCGGGGGATGGCCATGTCCACCCCCTTTTTCGCCAGAAGGAGCATCTAGCGGGATATAGGATATATGCAGTTTTGTTTAAGATACCTTGAAGATTAATTGTTGTGGAAATGAAAACTACATCGCAGAGAGAGCGAGGTGTGAATTTATATACGACTGTTGCTTAACTACATTTTAATAAAGCTTTTCGGAGATATGAAAAATTTGACCTTGAAATTTCTTAAATTTAACCTTGATTTTTGTCCAAAATTGGTACTTTTATTGAGATTATCAATAATGTAGAAAATTATAGTGCCCTAAAACACACAGTATTTGAATTAAACATTTTCATTATAAAAATATGACCTTGAGTTTTCAAAATTTGACCTTGAAATGTTCAGCAAGTTTTCTTATTTTATTTATTCCTATAATAATGTGAAAAAAAATTTCAAAAATATGTAGGGTTTCTGAGATACGTGCGGTGTACGCCGTACGTCAAACCTTGAAATTTTCGATTTCGACCTTGAAATGTTCAGCAAGTTTTTTTGTCTCATTTAATCCTACAATAATGTGAAAAAAAAATATTAAAGGTTTCTGAGATATAAAAAATTTGACCTTGAATTTTTCGATTTTGACCTTGAAATGTTCCGCACATTTACTTATCTGATTTTATCCTACAATAATCTGCAAGAATTTTTTTGATGTTGTGCAAGGTGGCAGAGATAGAAAAGTGGGGTTTGTCCTTGTCCACCCTTTTTTACGCCAGAAGAAGCATCTAGCGGGATATAGGATATAATGCAGTTTTGTTTAAGATACCTTGAAGATTAATTTTTGTGGAAATGAAAAAAATCGTAGGACCCATTTTTGAGCCCCTATACGAAAAAAATTCTTTTGGCAATAACTTGACCTTGAAGGATCTGACCTTGAAAAATCGAAGATCCTATTCTTTTATTTTTGTCTAATACTTTACAAAAAAATTTCATACAAATCGGTCCAGTATTTTTTTTTCCACCATAGTACACCATTTTTCTATAGTACGGCGTACGGACGTACTTTTGCACATTTTTAATTTATATACGACCCCAAGGGCATATAGAAATATTTGGAATCCGACTTTTTTCGGAAAAAAAATTGATGATGCAGAAACTCGTTTTGACACCCCCTGAGTCCAAAAAAGTGGTCTACAAAAAATGTGCAAAAGTACGTCCGTACGCCGTACTATAGAAAAATGGTCGAAAAAAAAAACTTCTAAACTACTGAACCGATTTGTATGACATTTTTTTGTAAAGAATTAGACAAAAATATATGAATAGGATCTTCGTTTTTTCGAGGTCAGATCCTTCAAGGTCAAGTTATTGACAAAAGAATTTTTTTTCGTATAGGGGCTCAAAAATGGGTTCTACGATTTTTTTCATTTCGACAACAATTAATCTTCAAGGTATCTTAAAGAAAACTGCATATATCCTATATCCCGCTAGATACTCCTTCTGGCGAAAAAGGGGGTGGACAAGGACAAACCCCACTTTTTTATCTCAGCCACCTTCACAATATCAAAAAAATTCTTGCAGATTATTGTAGGATAAAATCAGATAAGAAAATTTGCGGAACATTTCAAGGTCAAAATCGAAAAATTCAAGGTCAAATTTTTAATATCTCAGAAACCTTTTTTTTTTTTTTTTTTTTTTAATTTCACATTATTGTAGGCTTAAATGAGACAAAAAAACTTGCTGAACATTTCAAGGTCGAAATCGGAAACCCTAAATATTTTTGAAATTTTTTTTTCACATTATTGTAGGAATAAATGAAATAAGAAAACTTGCTGAACATTTCAAGGTCAAATTTTGAAAACTCAAGGTCATATTTTTACAATGAAAATGTTTAATTCAATTACTATGTGTTTTAGGGCACTATGATGTTCTACATTATTGATAATCTCAATAAAAGTACCAATTATGGACAAAAATCAAGGTCAAAATTAAGAAATTTCAAGATCAAATTTTTCTTATCTCCGAAAAGCTTTATTAAAATGTAGTTAAGCAACAGTCGTATATAAATTCACACCTCGCTCTCCCTGCGATGTAGTTTTTTTGGATTCAGGGGGTGTCATCATCAATTTTTTTTCCGAAAAAAGTCGGATTACAAATATTTCTATATGCCCTTGGGGTCGTATATAAATTAAAAAGAATGGTATGCTGATCAAGGAGCAATTTGTGAAGCGCAAAGTGAGGTGCTGCTCCAAAAAAAGTGAATAAAGTGCAGATAATAAGTTTATAATGTATGTAATTAATATTTTTAATGATGTAATAATATTTTAAAGATTATCCTATATAAATTTCTAAACGAATATGTAAATTTAGTACTCAATCACGGTAAAACTGACAATGGGATCGCCACTATATTTTACACACTTGTTCGGCAATATTCTAGAAGTAACATAGGCGTATTTTCAACGCGAAAAAATTGACTTTTACCAAAAATGATTGCGTGAATCGATTTCTCAGTATTAAGACTGTACCTATTACTTAAATTAAGTACATTTGAGTTTTCATACACGGCGCCACGGAATATCGTTGAACTATTTTTCAATTTTAAAGTATATTATTAGCGCTAATTTTAAATTAGATGGAATTTTAGGACAATTTTGTATGATTAAAAAGTATACAAATACGAAACTCACAAATTTAATTTTTTGGTATCTTGTTAACACTGCAATTATCTGTATATAGAAAATACAAAAAAAAAATTAAAATTATAACTAGCTTCGTAAAATAAAGTTAAAAACTTAGAATTTTTAAGAATGTTAAATAATTTTTAAGGGATTTCTTAGGATATAAACCATATTTTGAAAAAGTGAGCCGTGCGTTAGATAATTTCATGAAGATTGCAAATAAAATTTAAAATTGCGTATATTTTCTTTGCAAATGTACTTTAATGAAGATACCTTCACATGTTATTTTGCAAATTATTGAGAAATGGCTTGTATTCAAACACTTATAACTTTTAGAATAAAAATAATTTTAAAATTTCAAACAGTCAAAAAATGCGTACTGGTTTGACCTTTAAAATAACATAAAAATTATGTTTATAGGATATATATACAATAAGTTAAGCGATTCTGCAAACACCTTAAAACAAGTTTTTTTGGACGTACAGCCAAAGTAAATAAAATAAAATAAAATAAAAGCCATGTCGTGTAAAAATCAGTAAATGGTTCCGCGATTTTCCGCGGAATTATCTAAAATATAAAAATCTAAACGACCGTGTGGGGGGACTCAACCAGGCTAAAACTGATAGTAGGATCAATACAAAATTTCACACACTAATTACAAAAATGAAAAATTCCATGATTTTCTACGGTTATGTTTTATAATCCAATTATAAATTCAAACGACGGTAAAACTATAAACGGAATATCTACGAGATTTTACACACGTATTCGTCAGCATTCTCTGTAAGCAACAAAAGAATTTAAAAAGCGAAATGAAACTTCGATACCATGAAAAATCGCTGTTCATAAAAAGATTGACTAATTTCCAAAATTACTTCGGAAATCGATTTGGCAGTGTTTCTGTGTTCGTAAGAAACACTTTTCGAAAAATTCCGCGATTAATAGCCTAGGGCTATTATTAGCCTCCAACAAAAAAAAATCATACGAATCGGTCCATTAGTTTAGGGGTCTTTTATCCCACCATATTACACCATTTTTTCTATAGTACGTCGTACAGCGTAAAATGTGCGTTTGTACGGCACAAACGCACATTTGCACATTTTTCTAGACCAATTTATGGACTCAGCGCGTATTAAAAAACAATTAAACACAAAATATCTTTGGGTACTCGAATATAGTACAGAATAAATAATGTTCACTAGATTACGCATTAAGATAAATTCAATTCAACATTCATTATTAATTAGCAGAGCAACCCGTGCTCGGACACAATTTGTTGTTAAATAAAATTTTATTTTACAAAAACCCCACAGAAGAATATAGAATCCACGTTCAGCTTTAAGACGGAAGTGGCGAAATGTTGTCAAGAATTCTAGAGGGAGGGACATGATAATATACTGCAAAACCGGCAGAATAAGAAATAAATAAATGAAAAATATCATTGTATACTCATTTTATTATATTTTTAATACTGCATAATGATATAAAGACTCTATTAATACGTGTGGTACTTTGATTTTGAATAAAACGCAAACGGTTCGGAATTTTTACAAATATTTTATTTTGCTCGAAAGGCAAAACAGTAGGATTTTCATATTATAATTTTCATATTTTCATAACATCCACATAAGGGATTGAATTATGCATTATTTTTTTCGATATATCGAATAACTATATCGCAGGGAAAGCGAGGTGTGAAGTTATATACGACTGTTGTTTAACTACATTTTAATAAAAAAAATTGAGATATGGAAAATGTGACCTTGAAATTTTCTGAATTTTGTCCTTGATTTTTGTTTTATAAATATGGCCTGAGTTTTAAAATTTTGACCTTGAAATGTTCAGCAAATTTTCTTATCTGATTAAGTCCTAAAATAATGTGAAAAAAAAACTTCAAAAATATTTAAGGTATTTAATATATAAAAAGACTTTGAATTTTCCAATTTAGACCTTCAAAAGTTCTGCAAATATTTATCGAATAACACTGTGTATATGTGAAAGCCTTTTTTTTACTGTGTAAGGTGTCTGGGATAGAAAACTGGTATATGTATTGTCCACCCCATTTGTTGTCAGATTAAAATGAAGAAAATCGTAGGGCCTGTATCCGAGCCCCCATACAAGAAAAACTGATTTTTCAACAACTTGATCTTGAAGCATCTTACCTTGAAAAAACTATATTTATATTCTCATATTTTTCTCTAATATTATGCAAAAAATTCACACAAATCGGTCCAGTAGTTTCTGAAATGGCTTTAATGTGGCCACTATAGTACGACGCACGGCGTACGAACGTACATTTGCACATTTTTTCTTGGCTACGTTTTTGGGGTCAGTGGGTGTCAAAACGAGTTCGTAACTTTTTTCCGAAAAAAATCGAGATGCATAAATCTATATATGCCGTTGAGGTTGTAGATAAATTAAAAAACAACTCTACAAGTAATCATTTTGTTATTACTATTTATAAAAATTCCCATCAACAAAACGTATACATTAAAAAAGTTAGTTATATGTTGAAAATATATACTCTTAACAAATTGTCATTCTTTTTAATAATAAAACGTAATTTTAATTTTAATAAAAAATAACATTTCATTTAATTGACACTTCGATTAAGTAAAACACTGTTTTGATGTTTTTAAAACCGCTACAGATAGCCTAATGATTATTGATTAAAATATTATTTTGACCGAATAAAAGACTCGTAATATTTTTACATATTTATTACAATTCCGGAATTTTCGGCTTTTTTCAATTCCTTCGTTAACTTACGCCAATTTATTATGACCGAATAAAAGACTGGCGATATTTTTACATACTTAGTACGATTCTGGAATTTTCGGCTTTCTCCAAATTCCTTCGTTGACTTACGCCAAAATAAACTTACGCATAGCATATGATAGCAAAAAAATGTTATTAAAATAACAACACAATTAAAGTTCTATACGTTGTTGTTGCAAATAAATTAAAGTGCAGATATGGTCTTTCAACAAAGTTACTCAATTTTCATAAGATAATTCGAAAGGAAGCAAAAAAAACTATCTAGAATCGAAATAATTATGTGATCTTGTGAGCATGCGATCAATGACACAAAAGTTTTAATACTGATATTTCGAGCTACATTCAGTTGCATACAAAACATTAAAGTTTAATAAATATGTTCAAACAAAATCATACGCAAAACAAATGTTGAAGGCGTTTTATTATAGTCATAGAGATAACATGTATTAA
Organism: Sylvicola cinctus; assembly: GCA_963854165.1. Classification (NCBI taxonomy): domain Eukaryota; kingdom Metazoa; phylum Arthropoda; class Insecta; order Diptera; family Anisopodidae; genus Sylvicola; species Sylvicola cinctus. The sequence goes on from OY974082.1 coordinate 31,076,805, forward strand.
ATATTAATCAAAATATCGTCTTTGAAAATAATCAATAAAAAAAATTTGCAGTTTTTATTATTTTGTTTTAAAACTCAACATAGCACTTATAATCTGAGTCATCATAACAAATTTATTAACATAATTAAACAATGCATGCATCATCCCTAATTAGTCCCCGAAATACGAAAATTTATATACATTTAATATTTTACTTTGCTTTATTGGAAACATAAAATTACTTATCAAAAACTTATAAAAATTCAATAAGAACACAAAATGTAAACATTGTTCAAACAATAGAACTATATAACAAAACCACACAAACATACAATTAATAAATGATATAAAAATACTTCAAATTGTATTGGTTTAAAATTATTTGTTTAATTTTTTTACCTATGTAACTGGATACCAAAGTCCGAAACTTTCTATGATTTCCTTTAATCTCCGGAAGATCCACTATAGCACATTATAAAAACGAAAAAAATCTTAAATTTATAGAAAAAGACATTGTTTATTATAATAAATGTTACATATGACGATAATGTAAAAAATTCTTAACCATAAATTGATAAAAGAAAACCATCTTAGCAAAAAATTTCCAACCAGAGAAAGTGCAATTATTTAAACAAACAAAATATAAGTTAAATAAAAAAAATACATCGCAAAAATATTAGAAGGATTTTAAGATAAAAAAAAGACCTTCAATTTTCCGATTAAGACCTTGAAAAGTTCTGCAAGTTTTCTTATTTTATTTAATCCTACAATAATCTGAAAAAATTTTGTTGATATTGTGTAAGGTGGCTGAGATAGAAAAATGGGGTTTGTCTTTGTCTCACTCCCTTTTTTGAAAGAAGGATCACCTAGCGGGATATAAGATATATGCAGTTTTGTTCAGAATTAATTGTTGTTGTGAAAATGAAGAAAATCGTAGAGCCCCCATGCCAAAAAATGATTTTGGCAATAACTTGACCTTGAATCATCTGACCTTGAAAAATAAAAACGACTTAATTATATTTTTCTCTAATATGTATTTTACAAAAAAATTTCAAACAAATCGGTCCAGTAGTTTAGGAGTTTTTTTTTCCACCATAGTACAAAATTTTTCTGTAGTACGGCGTACAGCGTACAGACGTACATTTGCACATTTTTTCTAGACCACTTTTTTGGACTTAGGAGGTGTCAAAACGGGGTTTATATACGACTGTTGCTTAACTACATTTTTGAGATATAATAAATGTGACCTTGAAAATTCTGAGTTTTGAAATTGAATTTTTGTCCGTAATTGGTACTTTTATTCAGATTACGAATAATGTAGAACATCTCAGTACCCTAAAACAAATAGTTTTTGAATTACATATTTTTATCATAAAAATACGGCTTGAATTTTAAAATTCTGACCTTGAAATGTTCAGCAAGTTTTCGTATCGTATTTATTTCTACAATAATGTGAAAACAATTAAAAAGAAAATTAAGGTTTCTGAGATATAATATAAAAAATTTGAGCCTGAATTTTCCGATTTTCCTTGAAATATTTTTTAAGTTTTATTATCTTATTTTATCCAACAATAATGTAAAAGAATTTTTTTTATTTTGTAAGGTGTTTCAGATAGAAAAGTGGGGTTTGTCTTTGTCCACTCCCTTTTTCGCCAGAAGAAGCATCTAGCCAGGATATAAGATAGATAGTTTTGTTTAGAATACTTTGAAGAGCAATTTTTGGAAAAATGAAGAAAATCGTATGGCAAGTTTCAGAGCCCCCATACAAGAAAAACTGATTTTGGCAATAACTTGAGCATGTAGCATTTGACCTTAACTTTCTTTTTTTTTCTAATATTTTACAAAAAAAAATTCATACAAATCGGTCCAGTAGTTCGTAGTTTTTCATTAAAAAAATAAAAACAAAAATTTTGGAAAAACTTCCTGATTTGGCACTTTCATACAAGTTGATATGTGCGACAAATTTTATATTATTTTTTTAATAATACTATGCAGTATGTGCTAAACACTAAAAAAAGAACAAAAAAATTTGGTTGATTAAAAATATGGTATTTTTTTTAAAAAAAATTTCGGATTCAACTAAGGAAATACTATCCGGATCAAGGTTGCTCAAGGTTCTGTTACAGTACGTTCCAGTGAACACTACCCATACAAAATGATTTCCAGGACGTTCCAGGGGAACCCCTTTACAGATGTTTAAAGGTAAAAAATGCACACAATAATTTTGCGTCCATGAAATTGTTTGTTAATACAGTCTGACCTCGGTTATCCGGGATGATCGGGACTGGAAGCATCCCGTATAACCAATTTTCCAGGTTAATTGAGGTAAAATTTTGTGAAATTTTTTAAAATTTAATTTTAGCAAGAAGTTTTTATTTTATGTAAAGAAAAATATGTAGAAAAAAAGAAAACAATACAAGTAAGTATAGCAAGTAAAGTGAGTTGTTAAAAAAAATTATATAATGTTGTTTGTCTCTTCTTTTTCAATTTCTTATTTTCTGTTACAAGCTTTTCTTGAATACGGTACACTTGAATTTTATATTAGAAATATGTATATTTTTTAATAGAGGTAAATCACGGTTAAGCGAGGCTTGAAAAAAATTTAAGTTTTAATTTATTTCCCGGATAACCGATGTTCCCGGTTAATCAAATCACGCATAATCAGGTCCGACTGTATTTATTTTTATGGTATTCTAAAAACAATATTTTGAATAGAAATGATATTCTAATTATTTTATTTTAACCTGTTATTTATGAAAAAATTATATTTCTAATTACTTTGAGTCATTATGTTGCTTATTACTTTTACAGGTACAATTATTTTATTGTATTAGGTTGAGCAACATAATTTGTTGACATTTTTCCAAATTATTTATTTTGTTATTCTTAATATGCATTAGGGATTGGGTTATAAAATAAAATATATTATTGTCATTTCTTGTTAATTAAAAAAAATTTCGTGCATTTTTTCCAATATATAAACAATCTTTGTGGAATAATATTCAAAAATTAAAATATGAGCATAACGTCTGTTAGCATTAAAAAGTGAGCTACTTGCAATCATTTTCGCCTGCAACAAGAAAAACGTTGTTTTAAAGAATGGTATAATGAATTTATGCGATAGTGTTGTTACCGATAGTGGAAAAATTGAAATTATAGGTTGACTTGATAATTTATATAAGAACTTTACAATAAAATTAATGTCATATGCGTAGAGGGATTTTGTGATAAAGTTTGAAGGTTGGTTAACCAAGGACCCTATTATTTTAAAAATTCGTAGCGTTGCTGAACATTCGGGAATTCCCGAAGAAGAAAAAAGACATATGCATTATTAAGAACAAAAACAGATGAGACTCCTAGAACGACACAACGCATCGCTAAGGGCTGTATACTACAACGCGTCGCAAACCGCGTTTTAACCCGATTAAAACTTGGTACTAAAAAGGTATTATATTTGTTAATTTAGTACAACTAATACGATTTTCGCGGACATATGTTTAGAAAATAAAGAATAAGAAAAAATGTGGTTGTATAATCAGTCGTTGTCACTCATTCTTTTTGATGAAATTTTTCATGATGCGTTTAATAAATACAACTGGTTTTATACGAGTTGTACCGCGTCGCCAACAGAGTTTTAAATCGATTTTTTAACTTGGTTGATGTTTACGAATTGGATGTTTTTTACGCAAACGAGTTTTGCGACGCGTTGAAGTATACGGCCCTAAATGTATGGAGTACACCTTCGAAGCTCCTCGAATGTCTACGAAGGATGAAGCTTTAGTTCTATTGTTGCACTTGAAACTTTCGACTCGAGATGTATACCCAAGTTTTCGACCTCGGCAGACCTTCAATGTTAATATGATAATTTATTTATTTTGACGTTATAAAATCTGGGCGAGAGACAATTTTGGTTACCGCAATAATAATTTTACATCGAATATTTATGAGTATATCATATGTAAAAAATTGGTGAAAATTGATTATTTCTGGTTTTCCAACAAGAGGTGTTATTTTGAATCACCCGGTATTTTGGTAGCTGTTACTTTTGAAGCTTTATTTCTTTGACATAAAATATAGGCTTATAAACTTCAGTTAACACAAGAACTTAAGCCAGCCGATCATCAACAACGTCGTGTCTTTGCTGATTGGGTAATTGAAATGCATGAAAATGATCCGGAATTCCATCGAAAAATCATCTTGACAGATGAGGCCCATTTCCACCCCGGTGGTTACGTCAACAAGCAAAATTGTCGCACTGGGGCTCGGAAAACCCAAGAGTTATTGTTAAGAAGCCTCTCCATCCTGAACGTGTGACTGTTTGGTGCGGTTTATGGTCCAGCGGGGTCATTGGACCTTACTTTTTCGAAAATGAGGTTGGATCAACAGTTACGGTGAATGGATTGCGCAATCGAGAGATGATTAATGATTTTTTATGATCGGAGTTGGATGGTATTGATCCGGACAACGTTTACTTTCAACAAGACGGCGCTACGTGCCACACAAGCAACGAAACCATTGCTCTTTCACGGGAAAAGTTTCCGGACCGTGTTATCTCTCGAAGAGGTGATCATCATTGGCCACTGCGATCATGTGATTTAACACCTTGCGACTTCTTCCTTTGGAGACACGTGAAAGCCCCAAGAAACACCTTGTGATAAAGTACTATCAATCAGGCTGAAACTGTAAATGGGATCGCTCTGAAATTTTTCACACGTATTTTTCCACATAATAGAAGTATTTTGGAAACGCGAAAATAAATCGAGAAAATAGCAAAAAAAATCGCGGTCCTCAAGAACATGATAGCGAGAATCAATTTTCCGACTTTTCGCGTTAATGAAGTTCTCCTAATACATAATAATTACTACGATCCTTTAAAAAACACCTTGCCAAAAAATTCAACCATAATTCTGTGGGTTTTCACTATTACGGTTTTATAGTAAAGATTTTTTTATAATGTTATAATCACATCCAATAAGGAAATTTCATAAACGAAGGAAAAAAACGAAATAAAGTTGCAAAATTTAAAAAAAGTAGAAAGATATTTCAGAAGAGTAAAAATGCTAAGACATCGAAACCATCATGAACATGCAGCATCATAATAACAAATTTCTGAATAATTGTAATCGTTTTTTATTTTTACTTTAATTACAATGCATAAAAACTCGAAAAATTAACAGTCTTTTATCAAGTAGTTTTGATATTAAAGAATATAATTGATAACTAAAAACGCTTTTAGAAAACAACATGTTGTGGCCGAGCAGCGCAAGGGTTCCTCAACTAGTCTAATATATTATATAAAATTGAAGGACATTTCAGAAGAAACAGAAAAAATGCTACGAAAGCGAAACCATTATGAACAAGCAGCACCATGAAAATAAATTTCTGCATAATAATTGTCATCGTTTTAAATTTTTACTTCGATTACAATACATAAAAATTTGAAAAATAGACATTCTTTTATCAAATATTTATAAAGAATATAAGTGATTACTAAAACCGCTTTCAGAAAACAACATGTTGTGTCCGAGCAGCGCACGGGTTCCTCCGGTAGTATAAGAATAAATCTCAAAAGTGGAGTTCATTACAAAGGCAAGTGGAATCATCTCCATTGAAGAGCTTAAATCATACCGTTTCCATCAGTCTTACATCCTTCCTAACCAACGTACATTAAATAAACATAAAACCAGAAAAGCCATAAGGTCAACATTCAAAAACTCTTATCTCCACTAATATATTCTATTGTGATTGACGAGTTAATAGAATGTCGAATATACTATGTATCATTTTCCGACATAAGGTCCGCAGATGATAAAAATATAACTATTAGGGGAAGATCGGATTGAGAAAGGTTTCAACTTTTTTTGAAGAAGCAATTAGAATTAATCTAATGTAAATTTTTGGAACCATGGGGTATCTAAACGTATATCTAAATTACTTACTTTTTAACAAAAACATACATTGTAAGCAGACTAAGGTGTGAATTGCAGAAGGAAACCATACTAGACAGGAAATTCCTCACACTTATCCCTCCAAAGAATGAGTGGCTCAGCTACAGCAAGGCGATGCTAGCTGAAAGCAAGGCCATCTGGTACACGGATGGCCCGAAAACACCTACGGGATCAGGTGCAGGCATATACGGACCCAGAAGAAGAATCTCTATTCCGCTAGGGGACGACATGTCAGTCTTCCAGGCAGAAACTATTGCCATGACAATCTGTGCCGTAGAATGTAGTAAGCGTAGCATCGAACCTGGCTCAAAAACAGTTATCTTTTGTAATAGCCAGGCTCTGATAAAAGCTCTGCAATCAAGGAACTGTGCATCCAAACTCTTATCGGAATGCAGACAACAATTAAACAACCTCGCACTTCGAACAAGTCTCATCGTAGCTTGGGTCCCAGGACATTCGTCGTGTAGGGGCAACACCATAGCAGACTCACTTGCAAGGAAAGCGGCGTCTATAAATTATAATTCATAGGCCCTTTTCCCACAAGTCCTCCATCTAAATCGAATACCAGGAACATCATAAACAAATTCATAAAGATGGAACACATCAATCACTGGAACAACATTTCGGGTCTCCGTAGGGCCAAACTGCTCCTACATCCAAATCATAAATGGACAAAGGAGATCTATGAAATTTCAAAAAAGGATCTACGAGTTGCAACTGGTTTCCTCTCAGGCCATTGTGCACTCAACTTTAATCTACACCAAATGAAACTGGTACCTTCAGCAGATTGCCGTTTCTGCAACACTGCTCCAGAGGATACTCTTCACATCCTATGCTACTGCGTAGCACTAAGCAATCATAGAGAAGTTGCGTTGGGAAAGCAGTTGTGCCCTCCGAGCGAACTAACACAATATACTCTGAAAACCATACTAGGCTACTTTAAAAGCCTAGAAATGGAAATTTAATTCAGAGTGAGGTCTGGGTACAATGGATAGTGTCTCAGTGCCTTGGGCTACATATAGCTCATACCTCAACACTAATAATAATAAAAAGGTGTGAATTTATTTAAAAATCATAATACTCAATGTAGAACTCAGGAGCAAAAGATTAAATAAAAGGATGGTTTCTGATGTTTAAAAAGAATATTATCCTTGAATTTCTAGATTTTGTTTTTGAAATGTTCAGATTATTCTATATGTGGTTGATAATGTGATTTACATAAATAAATTTACAAAAAGTTCAAGGCTTCTGAGATATAAATAGTAAAACCTTGATTTTCAATATTTTTACCTTGAAATATTCGCAAATTTTTTGTTTTATAAAAGATTATTTTTGTGTGAAAGAATTCCTTTCATGATGGATAAGGTTTCTGAGATATAATGTGATATAAAATCATCCCGATTCATTCGTAGGAATATAAGGTAAATAAATACCCTTATGTATTAAGATTTTCAAAATGATCAAAATCGTAATCGTCGTGTGGGGCACCCACATATTTTTTTAAGCGAAAAAACGCTATTTGGATGTAACCTTGAAATAAAAAATAACAAATTAATCATAAATTATTTTATACATGAGGTCAAAACGGTTTGCTGTAGGACTATTAGTTACGGAGATACATATAGGCAAAAAACTAAGCAAAGTAACATTAAAACCACCATTTTTTTATGTTCCTTTGTATAGTAAGAATCATCCATGAAAATTTTCAAAACTTTTGCAATTATTTCCTTAGTTTTGCTTAATTTGACTGGCCTATATTAAGGACAGACGTAAACGTAGAAGTAGGTAAAGTTGAATTAAAAAATTAAGTTTTTAAATAATTTATTATAAGAATTTCAAAATCTTTAAATTTCAGCTGGATATTATATTATATATATAATATTGTAATTTACAACTTCTTTTAATGAAAGGAACCATTTTGTTAAAAATCTCAAGGGCAAAAATCTCTCATAAACAAAAAAAAACATCACAAAATATAAGCTAAAGATACAACTTGGTTGTACATTACAAGATCAAAGAATAAAAGGTATTGAAAATAGTTAGCAATACAAAAACGCGTTTTAACCACTCATCGTTCCCAGCCAGAGTTGAACCATAAAAATCATTTAAATATATATAGAATAACGCTCATTTTAGAATGCAGCCGAGCTACATCGAAATCCATTATTTAACAAAATTAGACTGTATAAAAAAAGTTTTTGATACATGATGTATCCAAGCCAAAATCATAAATTTCATGCGTATTTTTTTAAATTAGGAAACTTTTATTGCTTTAACACTACAGGTTTAAGATTTGTATAAATAATACTCACGTGAGGGTATTTTTTTAAAGACAGTTTTTGCCATAAAGTCCTGGAATCTTTGAGCATAAAACGAGGGGCGACACACTGAAACTGTATCCTGAAATCATAAATATAAGTAAATAGATATCAAATACTAACAAAATTAACAAATGACTTACACCATCATGAATTATACTTTTGAACGTATGCTCTAGCTTCTTTTTAAGGCGGTACGATTGTAAAATATCAATTATCCCAATGAAAAGAAGTAAGCGTTCGCCCCTTTCGCTCCTTGCTGGTATTCCTCCCGGACTGAAAATATAAATCAAATTGTAATTTCATAACTTGTGTTCTATTTGCACTCCAATGCAGATATTATTAAAAATCGACAAAACAGTACCATAAATGACTACAGCACTTTTAATCAATCATAATTTCTTACGGACGATAACATAATGTATTAAAACAACTCTAATCTAATAAGCGAGAAAAATTGTGCGTGGCTGGTAAACAAAATGTTATTTTATAAAAACATATTGATATTCTTTATTAAATATATCGTATCGTACCTAATATAGTTCTGTAAGTTGTAACATTTAAAAAATCTGAGCATTTTTAGAAGGGATTCAAAATTTTAATTGTATATCGTGAGACAAATCGATACTAACTTAAAACTCGATTTGCGGGACAAAAAGAACGCTTGGAAAAAGGGCTCAATTTTCTTTCCGTCATATCTCTGGTTCTATCCATTTTATACAAAACTGTAAAGACAACTATAGTTGCAAAAACAAAAATACACATCTTCTACTTGGCAATTTTTTCTGTTTTTTATTGTTGAGTTTTTAAAATATTCAAATGTGTTCCGGAGGTTTGCCGAGGTCGCAAACTTGAAATTTGCATCGCGGTACTAGTTACCGTGTATATCATATATTATATATATTATATAACAATATATCTTTAAATATATATAACAATATGTTATGCTCTCGTCTTAAATTTTTGTAATAATAATCACGAATTACAAGTTACAACGGTCATATTTAATTTTTTTTTTGCAAATAGTAGTTTCTTATTAGTGATAGTTCCAAGTTTAAATAAATTAAAAATAAATAATTGAGCTAACCGCTCAAGCACAGTATGGTTATACTTTGACGTCGTTGAAAATAACAAGGCAAAATGCTAATCTTGCAACAGAATTTTTTCATCCATTGTCGTTTCCAACATACGAAAGCATTTAAATTCTATCCATCCAATGGTAATGCAAGAAGAGCATAGAACAAAGAAACAAACTAAATCCAGAATTGCACAACCTGTTGGTATTACGGGTTTAATCACCTAAGAGTCCACCAGTGCTGACGCTCGACCAATCCCATCAACAGCACCATCAACATCCAGATTGGGAACTCAGTCCAAGCTGACAAATTATTTAAGAAACTCATTGTTTATCCAAAAGATAAAGAAATTTAATGACAAAATTTTGGCTTTAAATTATGTCGACTTACAGCTATTTAGTATCATATTGTGGAAGATATTGCGTTCAGGGAACTAATGGAAGAGGCTGTGCCGAACTATAAGCTACCGACGCGTACTATGCTCACACGACATCTTCTACCAACAAAATATTTATCAGATTTATAAGATTCTAAATTGGTTGTGGGGTCTTCAAAAGTTAATTTAACCATGGTTGCATGGACATCAACGGCAAAGTTATATGGCGATCACGGACCATTTTATAAGTGATGATTGGCAAATTTAATCTTGTCTCATTTCATGCACCGCATCAACTTCACAAACAGTAACACAATCTTGTCATCATTCTGCAATAGGCTAGTGACAGAATTGAACACTAGGTTTAAGGAAAGGGAAAATAATAAAATATATGTGATGTCGATGTTCCTTGATCCTCGTTACAAAAGCTGCCTATCAGATCAAATAATTATGGAAAACGCAATAGAATATGTCAAAACGGAACTGCAAATTGTGTCATACAGTAATGACAGCATTGAGGAATTGGAGCCAGTTCTACTAGAAGACAGTTCAAATCAAACTAGCAACCTATCTGCGTGTGATATGGAATGGGATATGTTTGATGCCCGAAATAAAATGTTTTCGTCTGATGGTTATCCAAAAGCAGCATTTGATTAGGAAATGGACAATTATAAATTGGAGAACATAATCCCACGTAAAGCAAATCCTCTATCAAGGTGGAAAACAAAGGAAGCCATATACCTAAACTTGGCCCAATTGGCTAAAAAATATTTAGCAGTGCCATCAACCTCGGTCCCTTGTGAGAGAATATATTCAACAGCAGGAAATATTATTTCAGAAAAGCGAGCAAGACTCTTACCGAGTAAAAATTATTTTTTTAAATGTGAATCATAATTTCAATTAAATAATAAATATATTACATGATCTAAATAACAGGTTAAGAAGTTTATTATTTATTTAAAATTCAAAGCAATTTGTTGTTAGTTAGAAGAATTCCAATTGTCGCACCCACTATTAAGGCTCTTCTTGATATTAAGAGTGTGCGAAGTAAAAATAATCAGTAATCCCATCGTTTTGAGTAAAATGTATAGAATAATCATACGCATAATCAAATTGTACATTTTTGAATTGAGTTACGTACTTCCTAACTGTTAAAATGATACGATTACTCAGTAATTAGTACTGGGTAATAATTACCAAGTTGAAAATAATCGAATAGTAATTATTACCACAAAGTAATTGTTTTGAACACCACTAGCTCGTAAGTTCAAAGCGCACTCCGCACGATAATTCATTTTGTTGCTTTGCATACATGTATGTTTCAACATTCCATTATTTCCACCATTGTGTAATTGCATTAATAAGAGCAAAATTAAGAGTCTCGTCGGCGTAGTAAAGTACCCGAAACTCTAATTGCCGATTGGTGTTTAAATTCACCCGTTTCGTGACTTGAATGTAAGTATTATCATTGAATCAGTTTATCAAATTAGTATTTGTTTTATGTGATATGTTTTGTTATTTCTCAAATAGAACTAGCAGTCATCTATTTGTTATATATGAACGTTTCAATCACTGCCATAATAAAATATATTATTAAAATATTTTGAGGTGAACACCGATCTTAGTGCATTCGAACTCTTAGGGCCGTATACTTCAACGCTTCGTAAAACGCGTTTTGCGACGCTGTTCGATGACAGCAGAAAAAATCGAGTTTAAAAAAAATAAAAAATTTTGTATAGTTCAACCCGACTTAAACCTGGTACTAAAAAGGTATTATATTTCTTAATTTACTACAACTAATACGATTTTCGAAAACATATGTTTAGAAAATAAAGAAGAAAAAATGTGCTTGTATAATCAGCTGTTGTAGTCATCCATAACCTACACATTTTGACGTTTTCATGAGACAGCCCAGTTTAAGGTTGGAATGCATCCACACTTCGCAAAAACAAAATTCCACACTTCGCGAGTTTTTAATAGTGTGCAAAAATTGCCTTAGTGTGGCGTACAGACACAAAATGCGATTTATTTTTCCATAGTCTGTAGTTGTCTCTTTTTGTTATTCTAAGAGTCTCTTTCTTTTAAATATTGCCCTAACATGGCCTTGACTTGATGAAAAAACAAAATTTTTTTTTCATTATCGAGATTCTGGTAATAAACGTGGTTATATATGTGTTAAATATTTTGGCAAATTATTTTAATTAAGAAATATATTAAACGGTAAGTTATTTAATTACATTTTTTATGAATTTAAAATTTATCAAATATTAAAGTGTACTTAACACTGAGTTTTTTTAAATTGTTGTTTTAACAGTTACCGTAAAGATTGGGACTTTGGTGTACCTACAAAAAAAAGAAGCGTGTACTATTATAATACGTATGTATATTGGAAGCAATTTTTGGGAATTCATTTTTTAAATATTCCTAAATATATTAATTGTTTTGTTTTAATTGCAGATTGTGAAAAAAGAACAAAACGTAAAATTCTATGTAAGTATTTTTTTTTACCAAATTTTTTAAATATCCTAAATACATTAATTGTTTTGTTCTAATTGCAAATTGTGCATAGGACTTAATTTTCAATTTGCTGCATAACTTAAAACCACTCAATTGTATCCGTTTAATAAGTGTTTATATTCAACACTTTAAAGGTGAATGAAATTATCGAAGAATGGAACGTCTGCGAGAAGTAGAAGATGAATGACGACTGATGAGATAAGAACTGCAATCTTCAGTTAAAACTTGTATGTATAAATTTATGGAGCTCATATACGTTTATATATTACACTTTTTATTTCATGATTTATTTATTTATCAGATACTTGAAACAGCATGCAGAAAAGGAAATACATTGTCACATATTATAGTTGGACCTTGAAATATATTTTTGAAGAACTCATTAGGTATTATTTCTTAATATATGAATGCTCTTTACAAATGTGTTTCCTATCATTATATTAATTTTTTTATATATTTTCAGATGAATTCATCAATCAGCACTGGAGTCTGGAAAAAACGAATGCCAGAGGTTCATGTAGGGTGTCCGAACTTTTTATTTATATCCACGAATCGGAGTGTTCGAGATTGTAGAAAATTAAAACCTTGCCAGTATGTGTTTTAAATTAAAATTTTTTGTATTTCTGTTAAATAAAAACTTTATTTTGCGATTTTACATTGCAGTGAATCTAGTTTCGCGTTGGTCATCGTATCCTTACCGTTTATGTGTCATAAGGTATATTTAAAACCATTTTGTGAGATTTACATAATATAATAATTTTTTTTATATGTTATTTCCAGATAAATAAAGAAATTTGTAAGGAGAGGCGCCAAAAATCTTGGAATTCAAATCTGGAAAATGGACTAAAACAGAGTGTTTTTTTTTCAATATATATTTTAAATAATTACTGTATGTACAATTGTTTGACAATTTAAAACTTTGTTTTGTAAACAAACAATTATTTGAAATGAAAACAAATAAAAAACAACAACAACAATTAAATTCTCAATAAAATGTATTTGACAATTATGAGGTATACCAAAGTAGGCTTTTTAATATTTATAGTATAACCATAGGGAAAGAGGGGGTAGTGCGGGTGTATGGGGGGCGAAGTGTGCACACTTCGATTTGGTGAGAGGGGGTAGTACGGGTGTATGGGGGGCGAAGTGTACACGCTTCAATCGTGTGAGGGAGAGGTATACTATTTTCGAGCGAGATGAACTTATGTACACTTCGCGAAGTGTACGAAGTGTCTATGCGCATTCGTCGCCCATATAAAAATATCGCAAAGAGTCTCACCATACAATATGTGAAGTGTGCATTGCAACGTATCTCACCAACCCGATAGTGGGAGAGTTTAAACAAAGACGACTTGCTTCCTCGGAAACCGCATCGGAGTCGCAAACAGAGTTTTAAATCGAGTTTTTAACTAGGTTGATGTTTACGAATTTGATGTTTTTTACATCACCCGATCCGCAATACATAAGGCTGCGAGCGCAAATTTAATCTCTCGATTTGATCGCTTACTTTATATACTACTAGCCAGTAGCCATATAATTCAAGTACGTACGTAATATAAAAAAACTACATCGCAGGGAGAGCGAGATGTGAATTTATATACGACTGTTGCTTACCTACATTGTAATAAAGCTTTTCGGATATAAAAAATTTGAAATTGAAATTTCTGTATCTTGATTTTTGTCCAAAATTGGTACTTACCTAAAACACACAGTATTTGAATTACACATTTTCATTATAAAAACATGACCTTGAGTTTTCAAAATTTGACCTTGAAATGTTCTGCAAGTTTTCTTATTTTATTTAATCCTACAATCGTGTGAAATAAAAATTTCAAAAATATTTAGGGTTTGTGAGATACGTGCGCTGTGCGCCGTACGTCGAACCTTGAAATTTCCGACCTTGAAATGTTCTGCAAGTTTTTTTGTCTCATTAAAGCCTACAATAATGTAAATTTTTTTTTTTAAATATTAAAGGTTTCTGAGATATAAAAAATTTGACTTTGAATTTTTCGATTTTGACCTTGAAATGTTTCGACAATTTTCTTATCTTATTTTATCCTACAATAATCTGCAAGAACTTTTTTGATATTGTGCAAGGTGGCTGAGATAGAAAAGTGGGGTTTGTCCTTGTCCACCCCCTTTTTCGCCAGAAGGAGCATCTAACGGGATATAGGATATAAGCAGTTTTGTTTAAGATACCTTGAAGATTAATTGTTGTGGAAATGAAAAAAATCGTAGGACCCATTTTTGAGCCCCTATACGAAAAAAAAATCTTTTGTCAAAAATTTTTCATACAAATCGGTCCAGTAGTTTAGAAATTTTTTTTTTCGACCATTTTTCTATAGTACGGCGTACACTGTACGGCGTAAACCGTACTTCATTATATACTCAGTTTATCTATCTCTTATACTCGCTATTCGCTTACATATCTTCGCAGCAATTCTACATGTGCTAAGTAAACGGCTACGCGTACTACGGCTATTCCCGTATACGGCCGTATATCAGAGCTATTTCGTATACTTATATATTCTCTTTTTTTTCTCCTTCATCGATATAAGAAAAATGTATTTTCTCACGTTTTATATGCAAAATGTGTATAGATAAACCAAATCTACCGCAAGAACGAATATGCGTTTGGATTTTATATTCTGTAATCTGTACATTATACTTATACCAATATGGTTATACGTAATATCGGTTCAATTAGGTTTTACTCGCATTCGCTTGCATTTATTGAGCCCACTCGACAGTTTATAAGCTAAAACGGACAATTGGCCTATGGCTGGCTGGTTGATTACCATGCATTAGTATTACGTTATCGGTTTTATATTTCTACACTGTACTTTGAAAATATAAGAGTAAAAAAATATATAACATGTAAAGAAAGACAAAATTTAACCATATAAATATAATACAATAATAATAAATAGGTGCATTATCCTGTTGAAAAGTCCATTCTTCACCAAAATAATTCTATCCAAATTGGAGTAGAACTTCGTCTAAGAGCTCTACATATGTTTGTGCATTCATTTTATGAGTTATAAAGCATGTAGGAGACTTTCCATTATATCCAAAGGCAGCCCATACCATGAGAGATCCGCCGTGGAAGTTCCTAGAGACGTGGACTTTTTTGGGACTTCTTATATCGCGATAATAATAACGATAGCCATCAGGGCCATCTAAATTAAACTTTTTCTCATCGCTAAATATTACATTTTTCCACTCTATATCCCATTTGTATTTATTGGCAAACTGCAATCGGGCTACTTTGTGCCTAGTTCAGGTTTAAGCATTTTTTTTTTCATATGAAACATTTTCTGATCCTTTTAAAATTTGTTGGACTCGTCGAGTGGATACTGGCAGAGATAAATTAATTCGTATTTGGGATGCACTGATGTTTTCATTAACTGCTAGAAATTTAATTCGTCGCTTGTCCCGCTCGTCAACTAGGGGTGGGCGCCCAGAACGGGATTTCTTACCATGATTTTCTGGGTGCTTTAAAAGGTTTTCCACCGTCCGCTTACACCTCCCACATTTTTCAACAATTTTGCGAATTGACATCCCCATTTCTCGGAGTGCCAATATTCTGCCCGCTCTACATTGCTCAAATGAGTGAAAGTCGACACATCTGAACAAAAAATGTTAACATTAAAAAAAAAAAATTTCGATGAAAATCACCTAATTGTTTTTTTTTTGTAATTGTTAGCAATCACTGCAATTAAAATAATTTAATTTGACGTCATTAGCTTTACTGAAACGAACACAAAGTGATCTGTCTAGTGATGGGAAAAATATCAACTCTTGAGTCACAGTGATACAGTGTGACTGTGACAGCAAAATATCTGTGACAATAAGGTGTGACAAGTCACAACATGGTGACAGATTTGTAGTAATCACAACCTAGCGAGAAGTCTCACATCCTAGTATTTAGTCTATACTCTATGCTACTCATAGATTTCCACATAGAGTTTAAGATTTATATTTTATACATGTAGTACGAAATATGAATACATATATCTAAATTCTAGTGCCAATGCTTAAAAATGCTGCCTCCACGTAGATTGTTTTTCAGATTTTTTTCTAAATTGTTTTCACTCCATCATAATAAAATTTAAGAAAATCTATAAAAATAGGAGTATGAAAATAATATTGACAATACTTTAAACTACATAATAGAATTAAATGACTATCGCTATCTAAGAAATTGAAAAATAAGTTTTATGGATTTTCTCAGATAAAATCTATGATGGAGTAAAAAAAAATTTAGAAAAAAATTTGAAAAAATCTTCGTGGATAAATTCCACGAAGATTTTTTCAAAATTTTCATATATATATATATCATAATTTTTATATATTATTTTATATACTTATCAACGGTTACGTTACTTGGAATTAATTTTACGTTACTTGGAAGTTGTGACAAAAAAGAAACTGAATTAAATTTTTATTTTGAACACATTCCTGTTATAGAATTCCTTTTATATAAAAAATGAGTCACAAACGTGTAAAAATCAGCCCGATTTGGGAGTTTTTAAAAGTAGTGGATAAGGAATCGGCAAAGTGCAATATTTGTCATGACAATTTCTCATACAAAACATCAGTGTCTAATTTGAAAAAGCATATGCAAAGGAAACATCCTTCAATTCAGGTACCCGTGCTATTAATGCTCTATTTATATTATTTGCTCAACTAATATTATGATGTACGACGTATTAAGATACACACTACTACTCTTCGCGTTGTGTGCGAGCATGTCATTCGTCAATTTTCTACTACAGATTCGTATATTACATATGTATTTTTATTTTCTACGGCTGACACATGTGTGCAGGGTGCACGGTTGTTGCTGTTCTGTTGTACATTTCGCCTCTGTATACAAGAAAGTGTGTAAATAGCTGCGACTGAGTCTGTGAGTTGTGACTGTGACTCGAATATCGCAAATCCCCTACATGAAAAGTTCAAAATCGCAGTCACAGGTTTTTCGTGCAAGTCACAGTTGACTGTGACTGCGACTATGAAATATCTGTGACAAGTATCTGTGACTGTGATTGCCGACCAACCCTAGATCTGTCCCACTTACTTATTTCGTTCGCAAAAGTAAAGTTCGTCTGATAAGAACAAACCTAACGGGAAAATTCAACGGTACTTTTTAGATTATCTTTGTTTATGTCTCACACATCGTTCAATCAACAATTCGGAAATTGGTTTCTGTGGACAAGAAAGTCATCAACATAAGTGTCCTAATTACTAATTTCGTACACCTTATCTTCGCAGCAATTCTACATGTGCTAAGTATAAACGGCTACGCGTACTACGACTATTCCCGTATACGGCCTATATAGCTTTCGATATTCCGTATAGATAAAACGAGTCTACCAAGAAGCGTATATGCGTGTTTTATATTCTCCACATTCTACAAGCTGCGTATTTATTTATGCAATGTATACCTTTTAGGCTCTTACTCGAGTAGTCGCTTGGAATCTTCCGCTGTAAAAGGTCGTGATTGCTGATATACGGAGACTGTTCATTGAGTACAATATTGAGTACATTTTAAAACACAACACACTAAAACACGTCGTAATGATAAGTTTTACTATTATAGGCTTTTAAATTCTTCTGTGATTATTGTGTTGTGTTTTAAAATGTGCAATATTGAAAAATGATTATTTTAAAAGGCAAAATAGTGATCTCTTTGTATTTATGCATGATAGTATAATTCTTTTTCAGAGATTTCAAAGCTATTCATGCATGCATGAGCGTGTGCTTGTGTGTGTGTGCGTTTGCGATTTAATACACACGCGTACAATGTTATGTAAGAGATAGATAAACTGAGTATATAATAAGAACGTGTTATTTTCTCTGACTTCCCTCTAATGTATTAGGTTATAGGGAAGTGACCTCTCGTTGTCCGAACTTTTATATAATATTTTTCATTATATATCACATTGGACATAGTGATTTTAAATATGTATTTTCCCACGTTTATTTCAAATGCGTACACAGATAAAACACGTAAAAGAAAAAACACATCTTCCAAGTACCTAATAAGTAATACCATCTTACATGTTGTATACTTGTATATTTGTTATTTTCTTTACCTCATAATTTGCCTTCGGAATTTTGTGCAATAAACACTAAATAGTCGCTGGAAACCTTTTGCAGTTGAAGTGATTGCTGATATACGGAGCTGTATCGAGTTTAATTAATACTTGTTTTAGTATTACAAGTTTTTAAGTTCTGTGATTATTGTTATTTATGCTCTGAATTTGTACATATTTGGTAATATTGTTATATCATTGTTTATATTGCGAATGTTGTTTTTTATGTTTTGTGTTTTAAAATGTACTGCATATAAATAAAAGTTATTAAAAAGGCAAAATGGTTATTTTGTATATTTAAATGCGTAGTGGTATAACTATTTCCTAGCGATTTAGGAGCCATTCACGCTTGCGTCTATTGCCCACTCATACGCAAATCAATCGATTGAATGGAGTTCTCACACGAAAATAATTTGATTTAATCGCTTGTCTTGTCGCACGCTTCATTACCCTAATTATGTACTACATACAACGTTACAGCTATTACATAGAATGTACTATGTATTAGTACGACGACATCAAGGTGCCAATTGTTTCTTCGTAGCTTATATATTGCTGAAGGGGAGTTATGAGTACCCATCAAGCAATACATAAGGCTGAGAACGAGAAATTCGGATCGCCCTAGTATTTAAATGTATTAGTGAGTATTTGAAATATTAAGTACGTACAGTACGTTAGTATTGCACACTCACACATTAACACACAGCGCGCGCCGCGCACACATCCGTGCGTGCGATAGCTCTGAAAATGTCTACTACTACATATAAAACATAAAATAAATGCAAAAATTATGTATGGAACTGTATACACTATACATTTATTCACAAATTTTAGCTGGATTCTGCTATTTCTGCCGGCCGCTGTGCCTAAATTGTTTCGCTGGTAGTTGAACGTTTATTGGTGCGATGACTAACCTAAGAAAAAAAGAGAAATATTTTACAATTAAAACTACACTGCAACAATATTAAACAAACTTATTTCACAAATTAGTACTTACTTTAATGATGATAACACCGTATCTTGCAAACGCCACGATTAAACACTGCATGCAAACTGCGCAAACGTAAATAACATCAGTCGGCAGTCGGCACTCTGCAGTCCGTCTCCATAGTTCATAGTGCTAGTTGCATATACAGACCAATTCCGTACTACGCATTATTTTGCACACACTATGAATGCACACTATTCACTCTTAGGCAGTGTTGCCAAGTGTGCTGATTTGTCACCAATTTGGTGATTTTTGAAATACAGTGGTGACAAAAAAATTCGTTTTGTCACCAAATTTTTAATGGGTCTTTAAATTAATTTCCTTATTTTGGTAATTGCACAAAAACCTTCAAGTTACCAAACAATTTTTTTTTCAGTGTACTGAAAACTGTGTTCAATTAGTGTTTCTATATGTAGCTAGTATTATATTTATTTATATAAATAGATAGTTAAATATTCTTTCAAACGGCTGTTCCCACGATAAATTGTAGAATGTGAATTAATTCATGAGAACATAACACCGATTCGTATTTAATGACTAATGGATTAATCAAGTGAACTCACTTCACTATTTAGATAATTTTGCTTGAATGATTTGGAAATATAAGTAAATAGTTATAAGACTTAAATATAAAAAAAAATTATTTCTCATTCAGTGCGAGTTTCTCTTCATATCTATCAAATGCATCGGTACAACCCACAGAGATTGACATCATCAATAAAGTTAATGACTTTTAGTCATTTTTAAGTAATAAAAAAAAAATTTTTTGGTGACAAAATTGGTGATTCTTGAAACAAATTTGGTGACAAATTGTAATTTTCAGAATGATTTGGTGACAATCTCTCAAATCGAGTTGGCAACACTGCTCTTAGGCCTATGAACGCGCATCCATGAATGTACAATTATCATCTAAAGACGCATATTAACAAAGTATTCTACGCACGGCATGGACAGCGCACTAAACACACGTACGTATGCTGAGATAAGTTGAAGTACGCGTACGTTAAAAAACATACACATAAAGGCGCATGTTAAAATATCATGCTACGCAAAGGCAACGGCATAACCCACAATATTTTAGTTAAGGTAAATTCAATTCCAATGAGAGTTTGTTAATTCAATTAGGCCATTCAACTGAACTATTGTCTGAATTCGACTGAATTAAAAGACGCGCATGCGCAGAATAGAGAAACACACTTAATCGTCACTTTCGCAAATGCTCAAGCGTAGAGGAATAAAAAAAAAACAAAGCATAAACGATAATACAACACCTACAGTACCAATTGCATTCTCGCAGGGCTAAAACTTTTGGAACGCAGTTTTTTTTGTAAAATTATTTGTTTCCGAGTTATGATGCCGTAAACCCATAATTTTCCATAATTTTGCAAAAAATCAAAAATGTTTATTGCTTTGATTTTCTGTTATTAAAATAATTACGAATTTTTAAGGAATCAATAAATATAAATAAGAAAGGAAATACCCCTCTTTACAAATAACTGATTAGTTTATTATAAATCATAAATATATTTCATTATTTTAATTGCATCTTTGATTAGAACTGACTTATACGGAATTAAAAAAATAGGGATAAAATGGGTTTTAACCACATTAAATCGTAAGTATGCATTTTTCGAGGAAACCTTAGTAAATTATTATCAATGAAATGGGCTAAAACAGTTTTTTCGTGAAATTATTAGTTTCCGAGTTATGATGCCGTAAACCCCAAAGATTCTTTAATTAGGACTGACTTATAATGGAATTTTCAAAAAAAAAATTAAACCCGCAATGGGTTTTAACTACGTAAAATCGTAAGTATGCATTTTTCGAGAACACTTTGTACAAGTAAATTGTTACTAATGAAATGGGCAAAAACTTTATAGAAGACAGTTTTTTCGTGAATTTATTTGTTTCCGAGTTATGATGCCGTAAACTCCAAATTTCCCATATTTTTGCAAAAAATCAAAATTTCAAAGCCGTGGTGCTCCTCAGGAGTTGATTTTTTGCATTTAGTGTAGTATCAAAAATTGAAGGTCTATCGATTACCCATCTTTTGCGCCTTAAGCCTGGTCAAAATTCTACCACGCTCCACCCTAACGTACATATTCACAACCAATGCTGCACAATTTTACACAACTATTGAAAACCATAAGGTTAAAGATAAGCTAGGTTATATTCAATGTGTCAAAAATATAAACGACCGAAATCGGCCGTTTTAAATTCGCATGTTAACCATCGACGGCTGTTCGGATCGAGTGCTTTTGTTTTAAATTTCACTCAATGTAACAAGTGGTTATTTTGAACAGCCCCGATGTATACGGACCTAAATTATTTTTTAAATGCTATGTTACATTTCCGAGATGTTTTAAACATAACTCTAAGTGAGTGTCACTTATAATTTTACATGCATTACAAAGTTGTGTTCTTCCTTTAAATAAAACTATAAAGCTTGGCTGCTCATATCGGCACATTTTAATTTTATTTGGCTTTTTCAGATACTATGTGTGTTTCCCCGTTTGAGTCCGTAACGATTCGGCGACGGATCTGTGTCAACTTGCCCTTCGAATTTTTACATACCGTTAGGCGTTTATTATATTGAAAGCTCGTATAACTCCAAGTGGTTCAAGTCGCGGGAATGTATTTTTTGGTGTTATTATATGTGGTTAGCAAATGTTACAAATATTTTTTTAGTATATAAAAGAGGTAATAGAATGTTTCTTTAAATACTGAAAAAAGTAACTTAAAATTTTAATTGAATGAGAATAAATTAAAATGGCGTTATTTAATTTATATAATTTATATACAATAATACTATCATATTAAATTACGTTAGTACATTATTGAAGGTAATTTTTTCACGTCTTTAATTTTTATTCTCTGTCGTACAGGGTTTTCAAAAATTTCAATATAGTCTATAATTGAAATTAACATAGTACATAATTTTGATTTTATGTTTCTTAAAAACTGAACTTAGAATTACCATCAATTTTTATTACGGAAAATAGTTATAAACATGCTTGCAGACAATTTGAACCAATTTGGATAATTTTGTGCAATTTGGTGCAGTGGTAATCAATTTAATGCACAACAAAAGTTATTATTTACTTGCCATTATATATTTAATAATGTCAATTAAAATGTGGTACATCCTAAATCATTGCTTTAAATAACAATTTTTTAAATTTAATATCATTTCAATTTATTCTCATTCAATTAAAATTATAAGTTATTTTTTCAGTATTTAAAAAAACATTCTAATACTTCTTTTGTTTTTAAAAAAAAAATAATTATAGCATTTGCTAACCACATATAATTACACCAAAAAATACATTTTCTGCGACTTGAACCACTTGGAGTTATTACGAGCTTTCAATATAATAAACGCCTAACAGTTTTTAAAAAAATTCAAAGGGCAAGTCGTGCAAAAGCGAGTCGTGCAGTTCCCTTCGGCGACGCGCACGACTGCCCATTGATGAATACGACGCCGAATCAGCGTACAGTTTTAGATAGAAAACAACGTAGCTTTCGGCGTTCACCATACTCGGCGTAATAAAGCTTCAAGTGTAATAAACTTAAAATGGAACATGTATCCGTCTCTTTCTAATTAAAAAGTCGTATTGCTCTACCCTATTCCATATTCTATTTTGATTTTGAAAATAAAAAAACAAACCACAAAAATAAAACATCTTCAAGTACATAGGCATTTGCTGCAACATTATAAAATTTATTTGCGTTTGGTAGTTTATGTAATTTTTATAAAATGCATTTGTTACAAAATGCATTGATTTGATGAGATTTATAACATCAACAATTATTCATCTACATGTGTAAAACGTCTGTATTTTCGCCAAATATTGTAATTTTGGTCTAGCGTCCTTACATGACTTCCAAAAAATCAATCTCACGTGTCGATGGGCAAAAACTAAAATATAATTATTGTCCTTGTAACTGATTTTGTTTAAAAAAAATTATTAATATTTTTTACAGTCATGGATTTATACAATTGTACTTACTTGGAATAGCTATCCCAATTATATTTATATTATTTGGAGCCAAGGAAAAATATATTTACCACTTCCAATTAAACGAACGTATAAAATAAACGAAATAAAATAAATGAATGTATAAATATTTCTCAAAACGTATTGTAATGTGATCAAAAACAAAATATTGTTAAAGAACAGTTGTGTTTCGATGGTAAAATATGTGTTTTGAATGCATGCAGGCGTTAAAAATGCTTAAATTTATCATAGCTTTATTAAGTTAAGGCAGGAGTTACATATGATGATATGCTTTCCCACGAATTATGCTGACACAACTTCCCACGGATAATTTAGACATTATATTTATAATCAATGTAATTAAAAACCTAAATCTAAAACGTGCTGGTCAATTCAGCACATTGATAACTCTAAGAAAGGTTTCTTGAAACCACTCATTGTAAAAGACAGTCAGTCTGTAATTGATCATACAAATAAACGGCTCCTAAACCAGAATCGTTCTAAGTTTAGTTATTTTAATATAGTAAATATAATTATAATATACTTAATTGGCGCAGTCGGTAGGATAGTTACAATTGTACATCGAGCATAATTGTCTATCCTAATAGTTAATAACTATAAGTACCTTTATCCCACAAAAAAACTTTTTCATCGTGAATAAAGTTGTGTAAAAATAAAAAATCTTTTGTTTTACAAAAGTGAATTTGTAACAAAAAATAAATTAACGTGAACAAAAGTAATATATAACAGTGAACGTTATAAATAATTAAGTTTAAAAAAAAAAAGAAAAAAAAAGAAAGATAAACTATAAGTGAACTATAAAAAGAATAAAAAAATAAAAAACATATTGCAACTTTACATCAACTCTTCGAGGCATCAATAAATCATCATCATCAAAGGAAAATAATTTGGAAATTCTATTTGGTATTGTGAGTAAAAAAAAAAAAAAATTATATATTGTTCTCTTTCCTTTTCAAATTTCAAATGTCCCAAAATTCCTCCGAAGAAATTGAATTAAGTAAACTTATTTTAAGTTTAGCAATAACTAAATCAGAAAAAAGTGCTGAAATGTCTGTTACTCCTCAATTTTTGAAAATACACGCCGAAATCATTCCTGATTTCAATGGCGAAGCAAGTGAATTACATTTCTTTATCGAAAGTGTCAAAAACATTGTAGATAACTTTTACGACAATGCAAACCCAAATTCATTCCAAAACATCCTTATCTTTCGTACGATAATTAGTAAACTAAAAGGCTCTGCAAGAGAGGTAATTAATCTTGTCTGTTGCACGAATGTAAAAGAAATCATAAATGAATTAACAATTAATTTTAGTGACCCAAGAGACGAAAATTGTCTCTCATTAGATTAAAACAATCTACGTCAAGGAAATTTGGAATCATCGTTTCAATTCCACGATCGAGTAAGAAAATTATTAAATGCCCTTTCCAATTACATTTCGTTACATGAAACAGACAATAACACAAAAATTGTGAAATTAAATTTATACAAAAAACAAGCCCTTCAAGTGTTCTTAGCTGGGTTGAAAAATCCACACGGGCTACAACCATGGGACCTAAAACTATGTTAGAGGCTATTAATTTCATAAAAAGCGAAGACAATATCAGATATTTGCAAACACAGCAAATGCCTATTAATGCCCCTCAAAAAATTATCCAACGTCAGCCAAATCAAATACGTCAAAATTTTACAAACAACCAACAGCGACCACAATTTTTTAATGGTCCAATAAACTCAACTCCAAATTTTATAAACAACCAACAGCGACCACACTTTTTACTCGTCCAATAAATCCAACTCCAAATTTCATGAACAACCAACAACGACCACAATTTCCCACTGATCCAATAACTCTTGGACCCAGGAAACTTATTCCCAAACAAAGATTTTATACAAATGACCAAGTTTTTGGCAAACCAACTAATGTGTGGAAACCAAATCCTAATTTTGTCGATAAAGAAAAGGCAGTACCCATGGCTCTAGCACTCGACAGACTAACCCAAAACCATTTAATGTGCAACCTGCAAAAAGAAAATGGCAAGCAGAAGAATTGTACAATACTGAAAATTTTTGCGAAACCACAGAAACTTATGAGGATACAAATGAGTTTGAATATGATTAAAATTATTCCCAAAATTCTGATAATCAATATCAAGCAGAAATGGAAATTGAAAACCAACCAGAATCTTATGATGAAGATTACATTTCTCAAGATGAAGTGATAAGCATTCTCACTATTGAGTACAATAATTCAAACAAAAAAGAATTACCCTTTCTAATGATTAAAAACCCATCATAAAAATTATTAATAGATACGGGTGCTACTAAATCTTTTTTAGATCCTAATATCATAAACAAATATTTTTCAGAATTCAAACAATTTGATCCATTTACAGTAACAATTTGTAACATTTGCATCTTATAAACATATTGAATCTATTATCATACCAGCCTTCGAAGAATTTAATACAAAAAATAAAATAAAATTCTATAGTTATAAATTTCATAGTATTTTTGACAGATTAATAGGAATTGATCTTATAAAACAATTAAAAGTAACATTAAACTTCTCAAAATGTCTTTTTATTACATTCAATGCAACATTGCCAATGCAAATTCTTGAAACCAATTCAAAATTGTTGTTTGAAAAAACCCTTCCAGGAAAAACTATATCCCAAATATGCATACCTGTCACCATTAAATCAGGTGAAATTTTAATCCCAAAACTACATCGCAGGGAGAGCGAGGTGTGAATTTATATACGACTGTTGCTTTACTACATTTTAATAAAGCTTTTCGGAGATATGAAAAATTTGACCTTGAAATTTCTGAATTTTGACCTTGACTTTTGTTCAAAATTGGTACTTTTATTGAGATTATCAATAATGTAGAACATCATAGTACCCTAAAACACACAGTATTTGAATTACACATTTTCATTATAAAAATATGACCTTGAGTTTTCAAAATTTGACCTTGAAATGTTCAGCAAGTTTTCTTATTTTATTTATTCCTACAATAATGTGAAAATTTTTTTTTTTAAATATTAAAGATTTCTGAGATATAAAAAATTTGACCTTGAATTTTTCGATTTTGACCTTGAAATGTTTCGCAAATTTTCTAATCTGATTTTATCGTACAATAATCTGCAAGAATTTTTTTGATATTGTGCAAGGTGGCTGAGATAGAAAAGTGGGGTTTGTCCTTGTCTACCCCCTTTTTCGCCAGAAGGAGCATCTAGCGGGATATAGGATATATGCAGTTTTGTTTAAGATACCTTGAAGATTAATTGTTGTGGAAATGAAAAAAATCGTAGGACCCATTTTTGAGCCCCTATAAGAAAAAAGAAGGATCTGACCTCGAAAAATCGAAGATCCTATTCTTATATTTTTGTTTAATAGTTTACAAAAAATTTTCATACAAATCGGTCCAGTAGTTTAGAAGTTTTTTTTTTTTCGACCATTTTTCCATAGTACGGCCGTACGGCGTACGGACGTACTTTTGCACATTTTTTCTAGACCACTTTTTTGGACTCAGGGGGTGTCAAAACGAGTTTCTGCATCATCAACTTTTTTCCCGAAAAAAGTCGGATTACAAATATTTCTATATGCCCTTGGGGTCGTATATAAATTTAAAAAATCCAAATTTGTTTTATCCCTGAAACTTTATCCATTTCTCATAATGGATGGGCAAAAGTAGAAATCCATAACTTATCCAATAATGATGTTAACTTTACAATTATATACCCTAAAGAATGTAATTTGATAAAAAGCGATTTTGAACTCTATAATGTTGAAATTGAAGATATATATGAACACACAAACTCTAAAAATAACATTAATAATTTGATTAGAACAGATCACTTGAATGTGGAAGAAAAAAAACAAATATTATCTCCGAAACTACTCTGATATTTTTCATATAGAATCAAATTCCTTTACCTTTACAAATCAAGTTAAACATAGAATTCAAACCACTGATGAAATTCCGATTCATCAAAGAACTTATCGCTATCCTTTCATTCATAAAGCTGAAGTTAACAGTCAAATCAAAAAAATGTTATCTCAAGGAATTATAAGACCTAGTAATTCGCCTTGGTTGTCTCCAATTTGGATAGTACCGAAAAAGACAGATGCGTCCGGTAAAAAAAAGTGGCGTATTGTTATAGATTATCGTAAATTAAATGAAAAAACCATTGATGATAAATACTCAATTACCAATATAACCGATGTTCTTGATAAACTAGGAAAATGTAATTATTTCTCAATCTTGGATCTCGCCAGTGGGTTTCATCAAATTGAAATGCACAAGGATGATATTTCAAAAACAGCATTCAATGTTGAAAATGGTCATTATGAGTTTATGAGAATGCCTTTTGGACTCAAAAATTCTCCTGCCACTTTTCAACGAGTAATGGATAATATCCTCAGAGGACTGCAAAATGAAATATTTAGTATACCCCGATGATATTATTATCTACTCAAGAAAGGTTTTCCAACGACTCCGGGAGACAAATTTTAAAATTCAGCTAGACAAATCGGAATTTTTAAAAAAGGAAACAGCATACTTAGGTCATATTATTACTCCAGATGGTATTAAACCAAACCCTGATAAAATAAATTGCATTCAAAAATTTTCCATACCAAAAACATCAAAAGAAATTAAAAGTTTTTTAGGCCTTTTAGGATATTACCGAAAATTTATCCCAAATCTTGCGAAACTATCGAAACCAATGACTATTTGTTTAAAAAAGGGTGCTAAAATCATATTGAACCCTACCTATATTCAATGTTTCGAAACTTGCAAACAACTTCTCACTAATGAACCAATCCTGAAATATCCCGATTTTAACAAACCCTTTAACCTTACTACAGACGCAAGCCTATTTGCTATTGGAGCTGTTCTGTCCCAAGGTCCTGTAGACCAAGATAAACCTATTGCATTTGCTTCCAGAACCCTCAATGATGTTGAACAAAATTACAGCACAAATGAACGTGAACTTCTTGCAATCGTGTGGGCCACAAAATATTTCCGCCCTTACCTCTTGGACAGAAATTTTTTATATACACTGACCACAAACCACTTCATTGGCTTTTTTCAATTAAGGATCCTAATGATAGACTTACTAGATGGAGACTTAAACTCGAAGAATTCGAATACACAATAATTTATAAAAAAGGCTCTCTTAATGTTAATACATATGCTTTATCAAGAATTAAAATTTCTGAAATTATTACTAGCGATACTCAATCAACAGAACCAGCAGATAATGACAATGAATCAATTATTGGAAATATAAATGAAGACCCTGATATAGAAGAATTTCAATCTGATAACGAAACTGTTCACACAAGCCAAGAAAACCCTGTTCTTCAAATACCCATTTCGGAAAAACCAATTAATGGATTCAAAAATCAGTTAATCCTCAAAATTGTTTTGCATTTCCAAAAATTGCCTAAAGTAGTTCGACTTTTTGAAAATAGAACCAGAATAACTATGGACGTTCAAGCAAATGACTTTGCAAATAACATAATCAATATATTTAAAGAACACACCTCAACTAATAAATTATTCGCTGTAAATTTGGATGACAAAGAATATATTCCCCGTTTTTGCTAAATTCTCCGAGACACCTTTAAGCACTCAGCTTTCAAAATAGTTTTGTGTAACCAAATTCTAGAAGATATTAGATCTGAAGAATCTCAAATTCAACTCGTAAAACGTTGCCATGAAAGTAATACAAATCATAGAGGAATATTAGAAACCGAAGGTCAAATTAAAAAACAATACTTTTGGCCGAATATTAGAAGTACTATTACAAAATTTATTAATAACGCCAGCTTTGCCAGGAAATGAAATATAACAGGAATCCCCCGAAACAAAAATTAAACACTTATAGACACCTTTTCAAAATATGCACAAGCATATCCCATAGATGCTTTTACCGCAATTCATGTAGCTACTCCTAGACTTCGTACTCCTAGACTCCTTGTTCTTGATAACGGATCAGAAATAAACAATAACATAATAAGCGATTTAGCTAATTTACATAAAATAAAACTACATTATACAACCCCACTTAATCCCAATTCCAATAGCCCAATAGAAAGATTTCATTCAACAATTATTGAACATTTACGCATAATTTCTGAAACTCATAGGAATCAACAAAACAAAGACCCGTTGACATAATTAACGACCATTTGGATTTTAATAACTTTTTCGATATCGACGTTAACAAACAATTATATACAAATTATATTACCAATCATAAAAATATGGCATTAGAAATATACAAAAATCTAAATTTAGAATTATCTAAACAAAAAGAAACTTCGATTGAAAATCAGAATAAAAATAGACAAGACCCTATAGAATATCAACCCGGAACCCTTGCCTATCATCAAACTAATGCTAGAGACAAAGTTAAACCTAGATTTAAATCCCATATTATAACCACAAATAATGACATAACCATTGAAACCCCAACTTACACTTATCATAAAAGAAATATGAGAAGACCATTAAATAACCAAAAAATAATTACTATCCCTTCCACAGAATCATGATTGTCATCACCACTATTCCTACTCAATCCCATGAAATAAAATTAACCAACCTTAAATCTAATCCCGGAATCCTTCCATTCAAATTAGGCAATGCAAAAATAAAACAGACAGATCATACTTTTATTCACTATTTCGATCTGGAACCTATAGAATTGGAAATTCTTGTACTTTCAAACCAATATGAATCCATAAAGAAAATAGATGTTGAACCACAGTTCTTTTCGGGTAAATTACAAAATTTATTCGATATAATAATCTTCCAAATTAATACAGTTAAAGAAAAATATAATTCAATCAATCACAATAAAAGACAAAAAAAGAGGATTAATCGATGGTCTAGGCTCAGGAATAAAATTTATTACCGTTAATCTCGATGCTAACGATGAAAAACGCTTTAACAATGCCATTAACATTACAAATACTCTTAACAAACAAATATCCCTTACAACAAAATTAATGGAAGAATATAATTCCACATTAAACCTAATTCAGCAAAATATTGAAAGAATATCAGTAAAAATTAACGAATTGGAAACAAAAATTCATACTCATCTCCAAAAATATTTTCTTGTTAAGGATGCCCTGGATGAAATAAATATTGGGAGTAACATAATTCTACTACAGTTAAACAACCTAGAAACTGCATAACTTTTGCCAGGCTAAAAATTCTTCACAGTAATATTTTAAAAATTGATGACATTCAGTACATTATTCAAAAACTTAATATACTATACAGAAAAGAGCAATTGTTTTTCGGTAACGAGAATTCTGCATTACATAGATATACGAATTGATAAATATTAACTATTACTTTTCAAAAAATAAAATTGTATTCTTAGTTCATTTTCCAATTATGCACCCCGAAACCTATGAACATTATCACCTCTACTCCATTCCTGCACAAAACAATACAATCCTTATACCTCCCAAACCCTACCTAATCATGGGAGACAATACTCGCAATTACCAATACAGGGACAACGAATGCCGAAACCTCCACTTAATGTACTACTGTAACGAGATGAGAGCATTCCAGAAAAACGAAGAAGACTGCATAGTAGACATCCTTCGAAGTCACCAAAATGACTTTCGTAACTGTGAATCAGTATTAGTTACACTTCTACATGAAACAGTTCAAGAAATAACAAACTCATACTACATCGAAGTATTCCCAAATGAGACTAAACTCAAACTTACATGTAGTAACAACGATCTAACAGCTGTAACAGGAACATATCTAATAGAAGTCCCTACTAATTGCAGTTTCCAAACGCCTTTGGAAACCTATGCAAATAACGAAGAAGCGATCATTGGTCACCCATTAATATTACCGGCAATCAGATCAAATGTTAATTGTAAAGAAGATACACCAAAACTAGTGATTCATAACGTACCATTGGACAACCTGAATAACCTTGTAAAATCTCAGAAAATGATCCGATTAGAAACTATAAAAAACATGAAATCAATGAATTCTTATAATATTCATCTCCTTTACATTATTCCTATAATAATAATGACATTAATTTTTCTTTTGAATAAAGTCAAAGGTAATCTATTCAAACAAACTTTGCGACCCTCAGTCATAACCCTGGAACCGACCATGATAAACCAAACACCCTTAGCATCCACAATAAGCATCCCGGAAGAACTGCTGAATAATCCGAAACCTACAGCCAGGAAATATTTCGTTTTGACCCAGAACATCTCTCCGGAATTCGATGAATAATCGATCCTCGAAAACCCAAGGATCTCTCTAAGGATGGAGGAGTTACGTATGACGATATGCTTTCCCACGAATTATGCTGATACAACTTCCCACGGATAAACGCAGACAATATATTTATAATCAATGTAATTAAAAACCTAAATCTAAAACGTGCTGGTCAATTCAGCACATTGATAACTGTAAGAAAGGTTTCTTGAAAACGTCGACTTTCAACATTCACAGAAGTAATAAGCGCATATTTAAAAGCCATCAATTCAAATGTTTTGCACGGTTAGTTGTTGTTCATCTAACTAAGTATTTTTTGAATTTCTGTGAACTCCGAATTTTCAATGGAAGATAATTAGAAAGACTTAGATATACTTATATAGAAAATATGCCGAAATATTCGAAAATAAGTCAAAATATGCAAAAATATGCCAAAAACGTTTTTAGTAATCACTTATATTCCTTAATATCATAAATATTTGATAAAAGAGTGTCTATTTTTCAAGTTTTTATGCATTGTAATCAAAGTTAAAATTGAAAACGATGAAAATTATTATGCAGAAATTTGTTGTATTATTATTTCAAAATTTAAAAACCTTATTTCGTTTTTTCTCTTGTTAACGAAATTTCCTCATTGGATGTGATTATAAATAAAATCTTTACTATAAAACCGAAATTGTGGAAAACCACAGAATTATGGTCGAATTTTTTGGCGAGGTGTTTTTAATTATTATGTATTAGACGAACTTCATTACCGCGGAAAATCGCGGAGTTATTGATAGCTTTACTCGTGAAGTATTTTTTACTAATCAAACACTGGGAAATTGATTCTCGCGATTTCTCTATTTATTTTCGCGATTCCAAAATACTTCTGGAATGTTGAAAAATACGTGTGAAAATTTTCGGAGCGATCCCATTTACAGTTTCAGCAAGGTTTTTCGCAAGGTGGGTTTTCATAGTTTTCGTGTTTCAGTTCGCTTTAAAAAAAGCCTTTGTTGTTTCCGAATGCTGACAAATACGTATGTAAAATCTTCAATTCCTTTTATAGTTTTAACGTCGTTTGAATTTTTATAAATTATAAAACATAACCGCAGAAAATCGCGAAGTTTATCACTTTTCTAATTAAGCAATTTTTTGACGAAACACGATTGTTTTCGCCGTTTTCTCGGTTTATTTTAATTTTTGAAATATGCCTATATTACTTCTAGAGTGTTGTGATATACTGTGTAAAATTTCGTATTGAATGTTCGTTTTAGACTGGTTGATTATTACACCAACACGGCCGTTTATATACATATACAGTTTAGCGGAAAATTTCTCTGATTTTATTGCGACATGTTTTTTATTAATTGACTACTGAAAAACCGATTACAGCAATCATTTTTGTTAAAAGTAAACTTTTTCGCGAAACGCGATTTTTTCGCGTTAAAAATACGCCTATGTTACATTTAGAATGTTGGCAAACACGCGTGTAGAATTTCGTGGCGATCCCATTTTCAGTTTTGGCGTGATTGCGTACCAAGTATATATACATACATACATGCAAACATACATACACGGTCGTTTAGAAATTTATATATTAGATTCATTAAGGAATTACTATACTTACTAGAATGACTAATTTTAAACGAAAGTATGCTGGTTCAAAAACTGTTCCTTAAAAAAAAACTACATCGCAGGGAGAGCGAGGTGTGAATTTATATACGACTGTTGCTTAACTACATTTTAATAAAGCTTTTCGGAGATACGGAAAATGAGACCTTGAAATTTCTGAGTTTTGACCTTGATTTTTGTCCAAAATTGGTACTTTTATTGAGATTATCAATAATGTAGAACATCATAGTTACCCTAAAACACACAGTATTTGAATTACATATTTTGATTATACAAATATGACCTTGAGTTTTCAAAATTTGACCTTGAAATGTTCAGCAAGTTTTCTTATTTTATTTAATCCTACAATGATGTGAAATTTAAAAAAAAAATATTTATGGTTTCTGAGATCCCGGCGGCGTACGCCGTACGTCGAACCTTGAAATTTCCGATTTGGAAATTGAAATCAGGCATTGAAGAGTGAGTAAAACTCGCAACTCAACTAACAAGCAGCTCACGCGATGAGTAATTTCGATGCTCATCTTGTGAGCCCGATCAGAAGTTTTCGGCATGCTGGGAGAAAAAATATTATTTTTGTTGTTTTTTGAGCGAGAATCACACACACAATTAGAAATTTTAACAAAAATTCCTGTAAACGCACGAAGTCGTGAGAACAATCACCGACACTATTATAAAAATTCATGTAAACGCATCAAGTCATGAGAGCGACACCGCCCCCATTGAAAAATTTAAGTATACGCGTTTTATACTGTTTACATTTTGTTATGCAAAGAAGCGCAACGCGTACACAATACAATCCGATATAAATCCATGAAGAAAATTTAGATATGCTTTGCTGGTGTAGAGTATCAATGCGTCGTAGGCTCATTTATAGATGTGCGTAATGCGTATTTAAATGTGGTGTGTAACTGCTGAGTAAGCGCACCATATATTATACATGTAAAAGCCATATGCGCTTCATTTGTGTGCGCGTTTACTTAGCACACAATATTTCAATTTGTACACGGTATTTGAACACTTTTGCGAATATTTATACATACACAGCGGTTTTTCATATGATTTGAATTTTGTTTTTCTAACCAAACAAAATTATTGTGTGTATAAACTGATGCCGATTGCCGATCGAAATAAATCGTTGTTTAAATTAATATTTGTTATTTTGTGTTGTGGTAAGTAAAATATCTGTTGTGCACTTAAAACAGTAACATTTAATAAGAATTGTTTTTTTAATCCAGCAGCAGCAGCTAGACATCTCACCGTTGTTGAAAATTAATTTTGTGTTTGAGGTAAGTGAAATATCTGTTGTGCATTGGAAAAACTAAACATAATTTTTTTTTTCTCGAATTTAGGAATAACAAACACCATTTAATTAGTTTGGATGACCATCTATTACAAAATGGGACTTCAATGCTGCAGCCTGCGAATTCATATAACAAGGGGAAATGGAATCCACCAAAAAACCTCTAAATCAGGTAACACGTCATATAATTTTTATTCAACAATAACTACTTCTAAAATAAATTGTGTTTCTTTTTTACAGTAATTGCCGCTATACATGTACAGTACTACGCTTTACATGTGTGTTTTGCAATAAATGTTTTTAAAGATTTACATGAATATGTGTTTTATTTTCAATTGTTATGTTGGCATTAAATGTATGAATGTGTGCGTGGATGTGAGAAATCGGTACTGTATGCGTGAACACTTTTGGATGTATGCGCTCTCTTTAATTTTCAGTGGTAATCTCGGCACGAAAATTGGTACGTTTATGGCGTATGCCGAATCTTAACCATTCGTATGCAGGACGAGTTATCGGGTACGTTTATGGCATATGCCGAATCTTAACCTTTCGTATGCCGGACGACGTATCGGGAGTATGCTCATCGCTCACGAGTGCGAGCACAAATTTCAAACGAGTATGCTCACGCCACGAGTAATGAGTTTCAAATTTTTTCAAATTACTCATCGCTTGATGAGCATTTTAAAAGATTTTGAAAACGAATGCTCAGGCCGCGGTGTAGAACAAGTTTGCATAATTTTTTTTTCCAAAAACGCACATTTGAAGTATTAAAAGACTTCTCTGTTGAATTTTTTTTTTTTTTCTCCTTCAATTGGATAATAGTTCACAGAGATCCGCCAATATATATATACCGTGGTGGACACTGGGATACTACAGTTACTATCATTTATATTGGTTAATGTATTAATTAATTGAATCCATTCTGTGGATATTGTTTAAATGATTTCTATTGGTCAATGTTTTTCTTTATTAAATCCTTTCTGTGAGCCGTAACAACTCAATAGCATTAATAGTAATTAGTTTTTTAGGGTATATTTATTATTCATGATATTTCAGTACATATTACTATCATATAGTATAATAAATTTAACAAAAGAACTGAATAAATATTGTATCTGTTAAAAATTAGAAATGTCCATATTAAAATGCAAAAAGTGTCGTTATTAAATTAATTATTGTTGTTATTGATTTATAGAATGTTGCTATAAGCTGTGTGATGTTGATATTGTTTTGACAAATGTTGCTAATGATTGTTATTGTGTTGTTAATGTACTGCGAAATGTTGTTATTGGTTTGCAAAATGTTGAAGTTCAAAATGTATTTTGTCCCATTTTCTACGAAAATATCGTTATTGGGTTGTGTTTCGCGTCCATATAGGGACAATTTATGTTGATATGATTTTGCAAAAAAATTATACCAAATAATAAATGTTGTTAATCATTTGCAATTTGTTGTTAAATGTTGGACGATGTTGCTATTGATTTGCAAAAGGTTGTTGTTGAAGTGCAAAGGTATAAACTATAAATACGAAATGCTCAGGCCGCGAGTAAAATTTTTCAATTTTTTTTTGAATCCTCGTTTTGATTTTTTAATATATATTCCCAAGGGCATATAGAAATATTTGGAATCCGACTTTTTTCGGGAAAAAAGTTCATGATGCAGAAACTCGTTTTGACACCCCCCCAGTCCAAAAAAGTGGTCTAGAAAAAATGAGCAAAAGTACGTCGGTACGCCGTACTATAGAAAAATGGTGTGTAAAAAAAAACTACTGGACCGATTTGTATGAAATTTTTTTGTAAAGTATTAGACAGAAATATAAGAATAGGATCTTCGATTTTTCAAGGTCAGATCCTCCAAGGTCAAGTTATTGCCAAAAAAAAATTTTTCGTATAGGGGCTCAAAAATGGGTCCTACGATTTTTTTCATTTTCACAACAATTAATCTTCAAGATATCTTAAACAAAACTGCATATATCCTATATACCACTAGATGCTCCTTCTGGCGAAAAAGAACAAAAAAGGTCTGGTGGACAAGGACAAACCTCACTTTTTCTATCTCAGCCAACATTCTAAAAATATATTTTAGAAAAAAGAGAAAAAATGCTACGAAATCGAAACCATTATGAACAAGCAGCACCATGAAAACAAATTTCTGCATAATAACTGTCATTATTTTCTATTTTTAATTTGATTACAATACTTGAAAAATAAACATTCTCTTATCAAATATTTATGTCTTATGATATTAAAGAACATAAGTGATTAATAAAAACGCTTTTAGAAAACAACATATTGTGTCCGATTAGCACACGGGTTCCTCCGCCAGTGCTAAATAAATTTCATATACACAGTACATATTTATATAGATAGCGATACATATCATATATAACATTCGTGTGTAATAACGTAGGCCATACATAGTCATACATAACAATAGTGTAGGCAAAAAAACTATTTCGTTAGTCATTTTATTATTACGCAAAGACAAATGGCTCAAATCAAATTATAATCATATAAAATTTTGCTGTTTTTCTTATTTTATATTAAACATTAATTTACAATTATTTCTGAGCCGAAACTGTTTAATTTAACAGCATATAAAGTTGTATGTTTAATATTTTTTTAATTAAAAGTAATTCAATTTAATTGGGCGTTGATTTTTATCGAAATAAAATATTCTTTTATCGGATGAATTTTTTTTCGCATCTTTACTGAAGTGCTATTGATATAGTTAAATGTACGTTCAAAACTTACGGTACGTCCTCTTCCTCATCGATTGGTTCACTTTCAGCCTGAATACTTTCCATTGCGGTAGAATGGGCAACTAGACGCTGCCGATTTATAGATCGACTTCGATTCAATGCTGAAGTACCATCTCTTTCACGTTCTTCACGTTCATACGCAATAAATTGATCAGCCTCTGGGGCATCTTCCCAATCTGAGTCATAATCATTTTGATTTCGAAGATGTTTACGTAGATCTTCTTGTTTTTCTTTTGTAGATAAGTCCAAATTGTGTACACCAACCAATAAAGAATAATCCATTATTTTAAACGATTCTAAGACTCTGCAATCTCGTTGTATAGTTTTGATAAGAGCATTGTATGTGTCGGCTTCGAGAAGAATCCCGTTTGGGTGATGCTCCATAAAATCCAAGTCTTTGTAAGTTGGTGATGATTTCCCGCGCTCTTGTTTATTAGCCTTGGTAGAAAAATGGTTTAAACACAAATAAAATAAATAAATGTTGGCCTACCTTTCGTTTATATGTAGAACCTTTTAAATCATATTTTAAATGCATTTTTACATATGATGGAAGTAAATTATTCATTACTATTAGGCGCACATTTTTACTGTTACACTGAAAACAGTACAAACCAAAAAACTTTGGCAACAATGTTCTGGGGTTTTGGTTGAGATTCATGTAATATCTGAAAACAGTAACACCAATAAATAATGCGTATAAATTATTGATGAAATTTTGTTACCCAGGCAATAGTTTCTGTAAAAATTCGCCTTCTTTATGTTGAACCGTTTTTATTATAAACTCATCATCATTGGTCAAATAGAATATAGAACCAGAAGCTCCAGGATTCGATAATTCCCGAAGGGGAGATGAACACATTGACATCTAAAACAAAAAAAAATTAAACTTTTACAGACATTTTATATTTAAAGGTATGCAATCTTGCCATAAAATCATCTGGTTGAATACCGAATAAATCTCTGAAATAACGGAATGCTATAGGAGCATAAATCTTGAAACGAAATTCACTGTAATGATGAGCAGGCGTAATGCTTGATCCTTCAGGTGGGAATGATATTGACTCCAGCTCCCAAAAGTCCATCATGAGTAGATCCCGCTTTGGCTTTGATGCTAAGCTACCAACAGTATGTTGGATTCCTAATTGAATTGATCCCATAATTTGGGTTGTTTGAATTTTTTTATATGTGATTTCGCCTCCTTCACCGACCCGACGGTGACCAATTTTTTTTTCTCGATCATTTTTAAACCGCGTGGATGCTCCAGGCCGCGATTGAATGTCAACACCGTTCTAGAAAAATTGTTGAATTAGACTAATTAAAAAAAGAGTGTCACAGAGAGCAATTAAATACGACTGCAACAAAAACCAAAAATACGATTAGACGATATGCTTAAGAAGCTAACGTATGAATTATATATTATTTCGATTATTAATTGAAATCATTGGTCATCACAAATAAACAAATTCAGAAAATAAAACAAAAGATGTATCAAAGAAATTACTTTTAACATATCTTCACTAGAAATGAATCCACTTGGCACCACGTGAACTAGATAACATACCCATTAAAAAAATTAGTATTATTATACTTGATATGTTTAATTGCATGCTTAAAATTTATAAACAAATATAATAGGGTTATAGAAATAAGGCGAAAGTGTTTTAAAATTTGAAAAATTTATAATACTGTCACAATATCGTTGAGCTACGATTAGACAATATGTTGAATTGGCATACGAATGCTAAAAAATGAATCAGAATAACAGCATTTCAAGTAATCAACAAATATCTTTAACGTGTGTTTGTTGAAAATTGTTTGCTAGCAAATTTGTTTGTTTCGTCAGTAAATGTATGAAGGCGATCATAACATACTAGCGGTCCAGGCGAACATCGTTCCACTACAAACCTCGCTTTGTTTATTGATGAGTTTTTAAAAACACGCTACTAATAAACAGCATGACATCCATTCGAAGTAAAATTAAATTTCGAAGAACCAAAATCCCGGCAACTTACGGGCCAGAATTACAATCATCAAATATATCGTCAGCTACAATCCAAACAACCAGTATGTAAACTGAAATGTGGGCAACCCTAAAACCCGACACAGACTCAAATTTCAAATTTAAACAGGCCATAATCCCATTAGCCGCACATCCAAAATTAAGTTAACCTTAATTCTCAAATCTCAAATTTTTGACGTAGCCAAGATCTTCACATCCTATTTCTCGGTAAAATAAAATCTCGTAGGGCCATAATTATAACTCGTGATAGAAGAATATTTTTTCATCGACAAACCTGACACCTAAGTTCCCGCGAGCTGAAGTCTTGTCAAATTAACATCTCGATGGGCATAATCGAAAACACACATCGTAATAATAAGCTAATTTGCTCCCCCACATAAATACTATTTTCTTTAAATATATATGAACCACCCCATACACAACACGAACATATTTTAAAAATATAATATAGACAGCTTCAGTGGTTCAGCTGTGATTTGTCAAAGTACATATCGTCGTGGTGCGTCAACACTGCGTATCTTACTTTTTGAGTTTTTTTTCTGTATTTATTAATTTAAAATTAAATGTTTTAATTACTTTAAATATTGAAAAAAAATTGTGCAACTCGTACACTAACGTAAAGAATAGTTTAATTATGTATTGCTCTTCGGAAAAGCACACAAAGTGAGATACGCTGTGCTGCCACTACCTCGGCGATACACAGAAAACAATTTTTTTTAAATCTCTACAATATATGGAGAGCAAAAATGCCTAACGCCTCGAAAGATAGCAGCCTCTTGTGTTTTAGTAAACACCCTATTGCAATTGTCCAATATCAATAATACCTGAAATAGCAACAATCGAATATTCCTACAACCTGAAATTTTCACACATTTTTGACACTCGATACTAGCACTCAAAATCCCGACAATCTAAGATTCCGATGGGCCATAATCCCGAACATCTTAAAACCCGTTAGCAACAATCTCAAAATTATTAAATTCAAAAAGAAGCAAAAATCTCGATCGTTATCAAAATTTCGACAGCATAAATACAGACTTTCAAAAGCTCGACCGATTTAAACCCGAGTGCCAAAATAATAGTGTGAATATGATTGTGATAGTTTGAGTGGTATATCCGCGGAGGTCGATACTACATATTTATAAGTAGTAAAAGAACTGTTGTGCACTGATGATAGTATTAGATACCACGGGAATTCAAGCACATATTGTTTCGCAGTAGCCCTTGTCTATTAAAAGCCATTTTTCAATTCTAAACTGCTTCTGAATATGCTGCTTCACTTCTTAATAGTACATATTGCACTGTCAACAATCAGACCGTCTGACAGAAGCCTCCAGCGAGCCCCCACCCACCAAGATTTTTTGTATGTTGCTTTGAATATACTAATAGCGTAGACACACTATAACTTTAACGTAGTATCTTGGCCTGATGTAGTTACGTGATAAGTTGCGGAAAGAGTTCAAACTTTGAATTATTAAAAATTGCTGTTTAGTTTGACTAAATTTAGTATACTAAAATCAGATTTAGTACAGAATCTCGTCTAAAACATATATAATCTAGTCCAAAATTCATGAAATAAGATAGAAATAATATAATTAATAGACGTCAGATTGTGCAATTTTCATAAATGCACAAAACATTGAATTAATACTTACGTTTAAATAAAAATTCAGATTTTAAATATATTTATGGGTTTTTAACGTAATTTATATATTTGTTGCTGTATGCGTGATTTTTTTTTGTTTCAAAATTCAAAAATTTTTAATGAAAACGAACTTGAACGGAATAGAATGTCATAGAATAAAACAACGTTTTCGTACATAAAATAAAAATTGACTGGAGGACAATATGAATTTTTAATCGTAAAGTGACACCAAGAACTGCTGGAGTTGGTCCTGGTCGCCCAAGAGTTGAGTTCATTGAAGCAACTGGCAAAACCAAAGTGAGAAAGAGTACGGAATTGTTAGAAAATAACAGTGCAAAACACGAACATATTTTAAAAATATAATATAGACAGCTTCAGTGGTTCAGCTGTGATTTGTGGTGCGTCAACACTGCGTATCTTACTTTTTGAGTTTTTTTTCTGTATTTATTAATTTAAAATTAAATGTTTTAATTACTTTAAATATTGAAAAAAAATTGTGCAACTCGTACACTAACGTAAAGAATAGTTTAATTATGTATTGCTCTTCGGAAAAGCACACAAAGTGAGATACGCTGTGCTGCCACTACCTCGGCGATACACAGAAAACAATTTTTTTTAAATCTCTACAATATATGGAGAGCAAAAATGCCTAACGCCTCGAAAGATAGCAGCCTCTTGTGTTTTAGTAAACACCCTATTGCAATTGTCCAATATCAATAATACCTGAAATAGCAACAATCGAATATTCCTACAACCTGAAATTTTCACACATTTTTGACACTCGATACTAGCACTCAAAATCCCGACAATCTAAGATTCCGATGGGCCATAATCCCGAACATCTTAAAACCCGTTAGCAACAATCTCAAAATTATTAAATTCAAAAAGAAGCAAAAATCTCGATCGTTATCAAAATTTCGACAGCATAAATACAGACTTTCAAAAGCTCGACCGATTTAAACCCGAGTGCCAAAATAATAGTGTGAATATAATTGTGATAGTTTGAGTGGTATATCCGCGGAGGTCGATACTACATATTTATAAGTAGTAAAAGAACTGTTGTGCACTGATGATAGTATTAGATACCACGGGAATTCAAGCACATATTGTTTCGCAGTAGCCCTTGTCTATTAAAAGCCATTTTTCAATTCTAAACTGCTTCTGAATATGCTGCTTCACTTCTTAATAGTACATATTGCACTGTCAACAATCAGACCGTCTGACAGAAGCCTCCAGCGAGCCCCCACCCACCAAGATTTTTTGTATGTTGCTTTGAATATACTAATAGCGTAGACACACTATAACTTTAACGTAGTATCTTGGCCTGATGTAGTTACGTGATAAGTTGCGGAAAGAGTTCAAACTTTGAATTATTAAAAATTGCTGTTTAGTTTGACTAAATTTAGTATACTAAAATCAGATTTAGTACAGAATCTCGTCTAAAACATATATAATCTAGTCCAAAATTCATGAAATAAGATAGAAATAATATAATTAATAGACGTCAGATTGTGCAATTTTCATAAATGCACAAAACATTGAATTAATACTTACGTTTAAATAAAAATTCAGATTTTAAATATATTTATGGGTTTTTAACGTAATTTATATATTTGTTGCTGTATGCGTGATTTTTTTTTGTTTCAAAATTCAAAAATTTTTAATGAAAACGAACTTGAACGGAATAGAATGTCATAGAATAAAACAACGTTTTCGTACATAAAATAAAAATTGACTGGAGGACAATATGAATTTTTAATCGTAAAGTGACACCAAGAACTGCTGGAGTTGGTCCTGGTCGCCCAAGAGTTGAGTTCATTGAAGCAACTGGCAAAACCAAAGTGAGAAAGAGTACGGAATTGTTAGAAAATAACAGTGCAAAAACTGCTAACTGCAATAGGAGCATCACATTACTGAAGGAAACGACTACAACATTTCCACATAGAGCTACTCACATCAAATCTGCATTTCACAGATTACTCTGTAAACAGGAAGTTGTTTAGAAGAAGATGGAAAATGTAGCAGACGATCGTACATAATCGTTTAAACAGTGTAAATTGCTCCACACTTCCACCTTATCATGCTGTGCTTGGTACAAAAAACTACATCGCAGGGAGAGCGAGGTGTGAATTTATATACGACTGTTGCTTAACTACATTTTAATAAAGCTTTTCGGAGATATGCAAAATTTGACCTTGAAATTTTTTAATTTTGACCTTGATTTTTGTCCGAAATTGGTACATTTATTGAGATTATCAATAATGTAGAACATCATAGTACCCTAAAACATATAGTATTTGAATTAAAAATTTTCATTGTAAAAATATGACCTTGAGTTTTCAAAATTTGACATTGAAATGTTCAGCAAGTTTTCTTATTTTATTTATTCCTACAATAATGTGAAAAAAAAAATTTCAAAAATAGTTAGGGTTTCTGAGATACGTGCGCCGTACGCCGTACGTCGAACCTTGAAATTTCCGATTTCGACCTTGAAATGTTCAGCAAGTTTTTTTGTCTCATTTAAGCCTACAATAATGTGAAATTTTTTTTTAAAAAATATTAAAGGTTTCTGAAATATAAAAAATTTGACCTTGAATTTTTCGATTTTGACCTTTAAATGTTTCGCAAATTTTCTTATCTTATTTTATCCTACAATAATCTGAAAGAATTTTTTTGATATTGTGCAAGGTGGCTGAGATAGAAAAGTTTGGTTTGTCCTTGTCCACCCCCTTTTTCGCCAGAAGGAGCATCTAGCGGGATATAGGATATATGCAGTTTTGTTTAAGATACCTTGAAGATTAATTATTGTGGAAATGAAAAAAATCGTAGGATCCATTTTTGAGCCCCTATACGAAAAAAAATTCTTTTGGCAATAACTGGACCTTGAAGGATCTGACCTTGAAAAATCGAAGATCCTATTCTTATACTTTTGTTTAATAGTTTACAAAAAACTTTCATACAAATCGGTCCAGTAGTTTAGAAGTTTTTTTTTTTCGACCATTTTTCTATAGTACGGCGTACGGACGTACTTTTGCACATTTTTTCTAGACCACTTTTTTGGACTCAGAAGGTGTCAAAACGAGTTTCTGCATCATCAACTTTTTTTAACAAAAAATTGTGAAGCGCAAAGTGAGGT
The DNA here is from genome assembly GCA_963854165.1 of Sylvicola cinctus. Classification (NCBI taxonomy): domain Eukaryota; kingdom Metazoa; phylum Arthropoda; class Insecta; order Diptera; family Anisopodidae; genus Sylvicola; species Sylvicola cinctus. The sequence goes on from OY974082.1 coordinate 31,120,882, forward strand.
GCTGATCCAAAAAAAAAAAATTAAAAACTGATTAAAAAAAAAAAAATTTAAAACTTTTATTTTCATCATAATTAAAGTTTGTGAATTTTGTCTCGTTAAATTAATCACTGTACGCCGTTGCCATCGCCATATCTCAGACATCGACCGATTTCTATGAATTTTTTTGTAAAATAGTATACATAAACTTTATTAGAAAAATTACTTAATAATTGCTTGAATCAAATGCAAGCAACACATTTTCATTTCATCGCTTTGTCAATTTATTTTAACGCGCTGTGTTATAAACTATAATTAATTGTAAAAATTGTACAAACATTTTATTGGAGAGGAGGACCGCGATCATTTCTTGAAACGATCATTACAGTGGAAGAAAGATAAAACGCCAGAATCGGAATAATTATGTTTGCGATATTTTATGAATATTTCAGGAATCATTTCTGGGAAAAGTCAACTTTTGCGTGTGTAAAATTTCGATTCGATCCCACAGTCAGTTTTATCGTGATTGATTCAAGTATATTCACACATCCACACACAGTCGTTTATATTTTTATATATAAGACTATAGGAGAAATCCGTGCGTTGTTGGTGCACAACATGTTGTTGTCTAAAAGCGTTTTTACAGATTACTTATATTCTTTAATATCATAAATATTTCATAAATAATATATATTTCTTAAATTTTTATAATCAAAATAAAATAAATAAAAATTATGACAACTATTATGCGGAAATTTGTTTTCATGGTTCTTATTCATAAATCATAATTATTTCTATTTTTTAGCGTTTTTTTCTCTATTCTTCTGAAATATCTTTAACTTTATAAAAGGAAACACAAAAAAAAAAGTTCGTAACATCACCCAGGTTTTGAGCGGAGAAAAACGCAGTACAACTTCATTATTAATTATTTTAATTATTGGGCTACAAATAATTTTGAAGCAAATGCTGCGACAAAATATGGATAAGGCGAATAAAAACTTTGTTTTCGATTTAGATGAAGGAATACAGAAAAGGTCGTTTAAATAAATACGCGGTGTGCGATGCTGAAAAGCACAAAAGTTAATGAAATTATTTTTATTAACCAAAATTATTTCTGTAATTTATACATTTCTAAGTTGCAACTTTTTTATACCTTATAGTTAAAGCATATATTTTATAATTTGTATACATGTATTAATACTTGTTTTTGTAATTTCATATGAAAACCTTTTTTATACCAATTTTTTGGGAACATATTATCAATTATCATATACATTAAACATATTTTATTAGAGGCCACTGAGTGTATTAAGCCACTGAGGCTTACACTGCGCAGTGCGCATATCGTATTCAAAGTCAGCAATTCGTACAATTCTTACATGCTATGCGCTGAATGTACTGGAAGTAAGAAATTCGAAGCGTACATCAAATCGAGAGATTAAATTTATTATCGCTGCCTTATGTATTGAGTATAGGGTAGCCAGTAGCCGAATATCAGAGAAAACAGCGCGTTCATATTATATACTCAGTTTATATATCTCTTATACTCGCTATTTGCTTACATATCTTCGCAGCAATTCTACATGTGTTAAGTATAAACCGCTATGCGTACTAGGGCTATTCCCGTATACGGTCTATATAGCTCTCGATATTCCGTACTTATTTTCTTTTTTTCTCTCCTTCGTTGTGTGTACCGATAAGAAAAATGTATTTTCCCACGCGTTTTATATGCAAAATGTGTATAGATAAAACGAATCTCCAAAAAGCGTATATGCGTGTTTTATATTCTCCACATTCTACAAGCTGCATATTTATTTATGCAGCGTATACGGTATACCTCTAAGGCTCTTACTCTAGTAGTCGCTTGGAATCTACCGCTGTAAAAGGTCGTGATTGCTGATATACGGAGACTGTGTGTATCGAGTTCAATATTGTACATTTTAAAACACAACATACTAAAACACGTCGTAATGATAAGTTTTACTATAATAAGCTTTTAAATTCTTCTGTGATTATTGTTTTGTGTTTTAAAATGTGCAATATTGAAAAATGATTATTTTGAAAGGCAAAATAGTCATCTCTTTGTATTTATGCATGATAGTATAATTCTTTTTCAGAGATTTCAAAGCTATTCATGCATGCATGAGCGTGTGCGATTTAATACACTCGCGTACAATGTTATGTAAGAGATCATAGATAAACTGAGTATATAATAAGAACGCGCTGTTTTCTCTGACTTCCCTCTTATATATATTAGGTTATAGGGTAAGTAGTATATAAAGTCAGCAATTCGTACAATTCTTACATGCTTTGTGCTGAATGTACTGGAAGTAAGAAATTCGAAGCGTACATCAAATCGAGAGATTAAATTTATTATCGCTGCCTTATGTATTGAGTATAGGGTTGTTCTTATATATCACATTGGACATAGTGATTTGAAATATATATTTTCCCACGTTTATTTCAAATGCGTACACAGATAAAACACGTAAAAGAAAAAAACATCTTCCAAGTACCTAATAAGTAATACCATCTATGAATGTTGTATATACTTGTATATTTGTTATTTTCTTTAGCTTATAATTTGCCTTTGGAATTTTGTGCAATAAACGTGTATAGGAAATGAATTATGAAAACACTAAATAGTCGCTGGAAACCTTTTGCAGTTGAAGGGTGATTGCTGATATACGGAGCTGAATCGAGTTTTAATTAATACGTGTTTTAGTATTAAACGTTTTTAAGTTCTGTGATTATTGTTATTTATGCTCTGAGTTTGTACATATTTGGTAATATTGTTATTTTGTTTTGTGTTTTAAAATGTACTGCATATAAATAAAAGTTATTAAAAAGGCAAAATATGGTTATTTTGTATATTTAAATGAGTAGTGGTATAATTATTTTCTAGCGAATTAGAATCCATTCACGCATGCGTCTATTGCCCACTCATACGCAAATCAATCGATTTAATGGCTTGAGTTCTCACACGAAAATAATTTGATTTAATCGGTTGACTTGTCGCACGCTTCATTACTCTAATTATGTATTACATACAACGTTAAACTTATTACACAGAATGTTCTATTAGTACGACTACATGAAGAGGCCAATTGTTTTTATGTAACTTATGTATTGCTGAAAGGGAGGCAAAGGGTGCAACAGATTTGTCGAAAGGAGTTGCACCTCAAATATGACCCAAAGGTACGGATACCAAAACTGTTATCCCGGCATAAGAACCCCGACTTGCCTTCTATGAAAAATATAAGTTTTGGGACAACGAGTTCACAAAGGTGATTTTTAGTGATGAAAAGAAGTTTAACCTAGACGGGCCAGTTGTAAATCAAAATTAAATCCAATTAAGGACCTTTGGGGCATCCTTTTAGCAAAGGGTTTAGATAGTGGAAGGCAATTTGAGTCCTTGAAGGAACTAAAAGCGGCCATCGTCGAGAAATGGGCAACTATTGACGTAAACACTTTAAATAGCTTGGTAAATTCGATGCCCGCCGCTTGCAATTGGTTGCACAACAAAGAGGCGACTCTATTTCATATTAATAAATTCATTTATGTTCATTTAACTTTATCTCCTTAATTTTTGTGATATTCAAATTTTTGCACAATTATAAAATTTACATAAAAATTTCTTAAAATTTTTTTTTCTATTAATAAAAAATAAATATTTGAAAAACGGTTCTGAACGCTTCAGAACGGCTCTGAAACAAAAAATTGCATGGCAGGGAGAGCGAGGTGTGAGTTTATACGACTATTGCTTAACTACATTTTAATAAAGGTTTTCAGAGATATGGAAAATGTGACCTTGAAGTTTCTGAATTTTGACCTAGATTTTTGTCCAAAATTGGTACTTTTATTGAGATTATCAATAAATGTAGAACAACATAGTACACAGTTTTTGAATTACATATTTTCATTATAAAAATATGACCTTGAGTTTTAAAATTTTGACCTTTAAATGTTCAGCAAGTTTTTTTGTCTCATTTAAGCCTACAATAATGTGAAATTTTTTAAAAAAAATATTAAAGATTTCTGAGATATAAAAAAAATTTGACCTTGAATTTTTCGATTTTGACCTTGAAATGTTCCGCAAATTTTCTTATCTTATTTTATCCTACAATAATCTGAAATCAAATCCAATAGATGGAGATATCAGTTCCTTCGACAATCAACTCCAAAATCCTGTCCCAACTCCCAATAGACATCGATCCGACGTCTTATTTCAGGAGGAATTCTAAGAACCCATATTTATTACAATACCACAAAGAGACCTCATACAAGAAAAACTGCCCTTAGCAATAACTTGACCTTGAAGCATCTGACCTTGAAAAAAACAGAATTGCATTCTTACATTTTTTTCTAATATCTTACAAAAAACTTTAACACAAATCGGACGAGTAGTTTAGGATTTTGTTTTTTCCACCATTGTACGGCGTACATACGTACATTTTGCACATTTTTTCTAGACCACTTTTTTGGGCTCAGAGGGTGTCAAAACGAGTTTCTGCATCGTCAATTTTTTTTCCGAAAAAAGTCGGAATACCAAAATCTATATATGACCTTGGGGTCGTATATAAATTAATAAGTCTAATCTTCACCAATATCAAGTTCCAAAGACTCTTAGAAGCCTACAATCCTTTCTAGGTTTTCTGGGTACCATAGACGATTTATTAGAGATTATGCAAAAACCGTTAAACCTCTAACCAAATACATAAATTCGCACCAACGTTTCACACTATAAACCAGGAAAACAAAATTTCGTAGTTGACGCATTATCCCGCCAAACCATTAATGCAATGAATGAATTTCAAGGTCACATTTTCCATATCTCCGAAAAGCTTTATTAAAATGTAGTTAAGCAACAGTCGTATATAAATTCACATTTCGCTCTCCCTGCGATGTAGTTTTTTTTTATACTCTCGCGTTTTTTTATCGCGCTTAAAATATGCCTATGATACTTCTAGTAAATACGTGTGTAAAATTTCGTAGTGATCACACTGTTAGTTTAAGAGAGATTGATTCTTAAACACACACGGTCATTTCGAACTATTAGATATTTCCGCGGAAAATCGCGGAATCAGTTGCGGATTTTTTCGCGAATTTTTAAGATTCACGAACCGCGATGTGTTTTCGCGGTTTCCGTGTTTTAAACCACCGAGGAATATTTCGACAAATTTTTCGCGACATATAACATTTACTAATTGAATACTGACAAATCGATTCCCGCAATCTTTTTTGGTAAAAGTAAATGTTATAGCGAACCAGGATTTTTTTCGCGGTTTTCGATGTTTATTTTCGCGTTGAAAATACGCCTAAGTCACTTTTAGAATGTTGGCAAATACGTATGTAAAATTTCGTGGCGATCGCACTGTCAGTTTAACACTACAAACATTTTGCAACTTTATTTCATTTTTTCCCTCGTTTATGAAATTTCCTCATTGGATGTGATTATAAAATCAAATTTTTTAATATAAAACCGTAATCGTGGAAAACCACAGAATAATGCTTGAATTTTTTAGCGAGGTGTTTTTTTACAGGATAGTATCAATTTTTATATACTCGTATTATACGAACTTCATTACCGCGGAAAATCTCGGAGTTATTGGCAGATTTCTTCGTGAGGTGTTTTTAACTAATCAAATACTGAAAAATCGATTCCCGCGTTGATTGTATCGCCGAAAATAGCGGAATTTTTTTACGAATAGAAAGATTGCCAATAGATTTCTGAAATTATTTTAGGAGTTATTCAATCTTTTCATAAACCGCGATTTTTCATGATTTTCGCGTTTCATTGCGTTTTTGAAAAATGCTTTTGATGTTTTCCGAAAGATGACAAATAACTGTGTAAAATCTCGTATAGATGTCGTTTATAACATAACTGTCGTTTGAATTTTTATATTGGATTATAAAACATAACCGCAGAAAATCGCGGAATTTTTCACTTTTGTAATTAGTCAATTTTTTGACGAGCCCAGATTTTTGTTTGAATCCTAACCCACACGGACATTTATATTTTTATATTTTAAATATTAGAAAAGTTAACTTTTTCGCGAACCGCTTTTTTTCGCAATTTCCCTGGTTTATTTTCGAGTTTTAAATACGCCTATGTTGTTTCTAGAATGTTCGCAAACACGTGTGTAAAATTTCGTGGTGCCATTGTCAGTTTAGGCGTGATTGATTACCAAGTAAAATACATGGTCGTTTAGAAATTTATATATTAGATGATTTTACATTAAAAAGATAAAAAAAGGAAAATTGAAAATAGAATTCTGTGTAACTATTGTATTACATTGGTTCCAACATCCGAATTAAATAAAGTTCTATTTTTAATAAGATTATTGAAGACTCACTTCCGTTGATGAAGGTTTATCCAAACAAGGTGCTCCTTCGTTCTTATCTGCAATCAAAAATGTTTTTAAATTATAAAATAAATTAGGTAGTTTCATTTTATTTTTTCATTTCAATCACTTTGAATTAACACAATAACTTTTTAAACTCTTATTCATACAATTGAAGCTTCGATAAGAGATTAGTAATTACTATTGTATTTATAAAAGATCACATGAATTTTCAAAAAAAATTCAAATGTAATTAAGATTTCTGAGAAATATAAAATGTGACCTTGAGTTTTTCATTATTGACCCAGAAATGCTCTGCAAGCCCACATACCACAAAAAATTATTTTGGCAATAATTTGACCTTGAAGCTTCTAACCTTGAAAAATCAAAAATGACATTCTTATATTTTTCTCTAATATTTTACAAAAAAATTCCATACAAATCGGTCAAGTAATTTAGGAGTTTTTTTTCCACCATTTAAAACACCATTTTACGGCGTACAGACGTACATTTGCCTGCACAATTTTTCTAGATCACGTTTTTTGACCCTGGCCCTATTTTGGTTGTAAAATTCGTATTTGGAAAAGTTTCCAATTAAATAAGTATTGCTAAAAATCTTGATGTGAGTATATTATATATTATTGTATGTAAAATAAAGTATTTTTTAATTATACGATAGCGTTTTGATGCCAATAAGTTTTTAGTTACAACTTTGAAGATTTTCTATATTGCCCAACACCGGTAAAGACCAATGAGGTAGTTCGCTGTTCATCTCTCTTAGGCATTTTTCGAGAAAATTACGTTTTCGCAATTACCAACATTTTTTTTTTCTTTCAACACCTATTTCTCCTATATAATATACGATTTGTGGGGTATAAAAAATTATTTTGAGTTGTGACATTTTTGGTGATAAAATCCAAAAAAATTTTAAAAATTTCCTCAAAACTGTCACAAATTAAAATAATTTATTCTATTGGGGGTCAGAACAGCATATAAAACTTCATAAGTCAAAAAGATGCTATTTTACAGGATTGACAACGAAAATAACTAAAATGGCTTTGTATACCTTGACTTTAACAAAGTCAAAAAGATTCGCTTGAATGTTCTGAAATATACGCTTAAGTTAAAATCAGTTTTTCGCGTTTTCTGGAAAACTTTCTTTTTTGAGTTGTGTCACTTTTGTTACAAGGGTGCGATAATCTGACAAGTTGAAATATATTAGACGCAAAATAAAAACAAAATTTATTTAATAGAACGTATAAAAGTCGTTTTCTTCCAGAAGGAGGCATTTAAAACATTAACCTTGTTTAAAATTAAATTAAATTTTACTTATTTAAATGAATATTTGCTAAATTCGTTTTGTTCCATATAATTATGAATACACCGCACAATTGCATATGTCAAATTCTTCCCTATAACCTAATAAGATAAGAGGGAAGTTCAAATAAACAGCACGATAGATGACTTGAAAATTTCAATACATACGTTTAATATATAACGCATATCATATTACATAACATTGTACGCGAGTGTATTAACTATTAAATCGCACACGCTCACGCGATCGCACACACACGCACACACAAGCACACGCACACACGCGCCCACACAAGCACATGCAAACGCTCATGCATGCATGCATGATTAGTTTTGAAATCGCTTTAAAAGAATTATGCTATACTACATACATAAATACAAAGAGATGACTATTTTGCCTTTCAAAATAATCATTTTTCAATATTGCAACACAAATCAATAATCACAGAAGAGTACAGAAGAATTTAAAAGCTTATAATACTAAAACTTATCATTAAGAAGTGTTTTAGTATGTTGTGTTTCAAAATGTACAATATTGAACTCGATGAACATTCTCCGTATATCAGCAATCACGACCTTTTACATCAAGCGACTACTCGAGTAAGAGCCTAAGAGGACTATTTACTAATTCATTGAAAACTTGAAATTCATTTTGGAAAATTCGAAATTCATTTTGGAAAATTCGAAATTCATTTTCGAAAATTTGAAATAATTATTTTCGGAAACTTGAAATTCATTTTCGAAAATTCGAAATAATTATTTACGGAAACTTGAAACTCATTTTGGAAAACTTGAAATTCATTTCGGAAAATTCGAAATTCATTTTGGTAAATTCGAAATTCTTTTTCGAAAATTTAAAATAATTATTTTCGGAAACTTGAAATTCATTTTCGAAAATTCGAAATAATTATTTTCGAAAATTTTAAATTCATTTTCGAAAATTCGAAATTTATTTTTGGAAACATGAAATTCATTTTAGAAAACTTGAAATTCATTTTGGAAAATTCGAAATTAATTTTCCGAAACTTGAAATTCATATTGGTTATTTTGATATACGTAGCATGTGGAGAATATAAAATACAAACGGTATATACGGTTCTTGCTTAGGCCTATATACGCGCATCCATGAATGTACAATTATCATCTAAAGACGCATATTAACAAAGTATTCTACGCACGGCATGGACAGCGCATTAAACACACGTACGTATACTGAGATAAGTTGGAATACGCGTACGTAAAAAATCATACACATAAAGGCGCATGTTAAAATATCATGCTACGGCCTACGCACAGGCAACGGCATGAATAGCGCACTGAACATACGTACGTATACTGATAAAAGATGGAGTACGCGTACGTAAAAAACACAATACAAGTAAAATCGCAACACTCGATGTGTCTCGTATATAGAACGCGTACTTTAAATCTTAGTACGAATTTGTAATACTTAGCATAATTCGGTACTCAATGCTTGGCACGCTGTGTAAAATACACTAGAAACTAATACATTTTAAAAAAAATTCTGCCGAGATGGTTGCTGGGCATTTTAATAACGCTTTTCGGAGATATGGAAAATATGACTTTGAAATTTCTGAGTTTAATTAAAATAATCAATAATGTAGAACATAAACAAACCTAAAACACACAGTATTTGAATTACATATTTTCATTATAAAAATATTAGGTTTTCAAAATTTGACCTTGAAACGTTCAGCACGTTTTTCTATCTTATTTATCCTACAATAACGTGTTTTTTTTAATATTTTAGATTTCTGAGATATAAAAAATTTGACCTTGAATTTTCCAATTTTGATCTTGAAATGTTCTGCAAGTTTTCTTATTTTATTTAATCCTACAATAATATGGAAAAAAAATTAAAAATATTTAGGGTTTCTGAGATACCGGCGAAAAAAAAATTTCCAGCAATTTTTTTTTGTCTACAATAATGTGAAAAATTAAAAAAAAATATATTTAAGGTTTCTGAGATATAAAAAATTTGACCTTGAAATGTTCTGCAAGTTTTCTTATATTATCCTACAATAATCTGAAAGAATTTTTTGATATTGTGTGAGGTATCTGAGATAGAAAATTGTGGTTCCTTTTTCGCCAGAAGGAGCATCTTGCGGGATATAAGATATGTGCAGTTTTGTTTGGGATACCTTGAATATTAATTGTTGTGAAAATGAAGAAAATCGTATAACCCGTTTCTGAGCCTCCATACTGGATTTGGCAATGACTTGACTTTGAAGCATCTAACTTTGAAAAAACAAGAATTACATTCTTTTATTTTTCTCCAATATTTTACACAAAAAAAATCACACTAATCGGTCCAGTAGGTTCCTACATGGCATTTGTATTTCCACCGTAGTACGGCGAATGGCGTAGGGCGTACACCATTTCCCATAGTACGGCGTATGGACGTACATTTGCACATTTTTTCTAAACCACTTTTTTGAGCTCAGGGGGTGTTAAAATAAGTTTCTGCATCGTCAACTTTTTTTTCCGAAATAAGTTGGATTACCAAAATTTATATATGCCCTTGGGTTCGTATCTGAATTAATTATCCACGTTACCTCAGCTGTTACGTCTTTGTAACAGCGATCGTTCTTTTCAAAATAATTTGAGATTGAAGTGGAGGATGTAAATAATGTCGGGCTGCAATACTTTTGTGAGGTCCTGCAACCCTACATTATGGCATGCAAAATAAACATGCTGGTAGTAGGTTTTGCAGCATATTTCCCTCCCTTTTTATCTCACGCTGTTTTACAGCTTTCTTTTTCAATTTAATCGGTTATTTCATCCTTGATTTCTTGAATTCTACATTTTTACTAATGTAAACTTTGCATTACAACCAATATTAAACAAGAAGGCAGTTTGAATCCTGTTCAAAATATAATTTGTAGAACTTGAACAATTTTCAGAAGTCCAGACAGATTTTAAATAATTTAGATAACAATTGTACAATCCCATTTAAATGTCTAGTCTCTGATTAGGTTCTTCTCATAAAGAAGGAAAGGAAAATTCAATAAGAACATGATGACAATAAATTTGGTTAAATCAGTGATCGTTTGCGTTTCCATAGCTAGCATATAAACTCTGATGATTTATGACTATACTCTGCTCCCTCTTCTCAAATATAGGGTATTAACTTGCACTTGAGGTTTGATTCTTGCATACCTCAGATCCGAATCGTATGTTATCTCAAAATTATCCAGAATATTTGAATTATTTTAGAATATTGAAACACTTATAAAACGTAAACTATTATGATCTTGAAAAGTAACCCTCCAATAAGAGTTAATCACCCAATTTAGACTAAAATATTGCACATAACTTACTTTAAATACTTTTCTAATATGTAAAAAGTGATAATAAAACAGACATTTAAAAATGACAATGTATGTACTTGATTAAAAATAAATATCGCAATCTAAAAATTAGAACTATGTTATAAAATAATAAAATTAAAGTATACATAAGCATGCGTGTACAATTTTGTTGAATCAAAATATTAAATACATACCATCATTTGATATAGTTTTCGAAACAACTAAATCGGTGCTACGACTGCTAATAACCGGGTCCATTTCAATAACATCAATTCCATCTATTGAAGCCATTAAACGCTTAGTTATAAGCAATATTGTATATTATAACACTTTATAAAATAAATAATTATTTAATATATTTTAAATAGTTGTTATACTTTAATTTTTGCAAAACTTTTTACAATTAATATATGAATGAATAGATGTACATATGCATATATATTTAGTAATTTCATACACAAACAACAATAACTTCGTGTTGAACAAAATTCACTACATGCTATAAAGATATATTCTCGTCCCTCCCTTCTCCTCTTGTTCTACAAATAAAGTCTTAGCACGAGAAATAATTCTTATGAAAAGTACTTTGAATAATAAATTTATTACACTTGCACAACATACGGTAAAACCTTGAGTAACAATTAACAATGAAGCGTCTATCTTGATTAAGGTTGGCGTCCACAACTTTGTTCGCACTTGTCAAAAAAGTTCAAAATTGTACCCAATAGATCAAGATAGCGAATAAAATACTGAAATGACGGAATTGGATCGTCGCCCAATCAAACAAGATAACGAGGAAAATAATGAAATGAAGGAATTTTGCCGTCGACAAGCAATTTCATTCATTTCAAATACCATTTCAAAATATCGCACACACACATTCACACTAATTTCGATTCCCCTTCGGTGACTCCAAAAGAACATTTGTATGGTTTGAATAAAAAACATTTGTATTGTTTAAAATTATTATTTATTGTTTATTCAAATAAAGAATATATTTTACACATAAAAATTATATTCACCGGTGTTGAATGTTGATCATGGCAGGAACAATGGAGCAGATAGTAGGGAGTAAATACTGGTCGAAGAAGACCTCGAGTTTAATAAGGCCAAAGCCGTACCAACACTGTTGAAGTTGCGCCTAAAAATCAAACAAAAATTAGTCAATACAAATTAATTATTGTTTTAAAATTATTAAAACACACCTGGACTTAATACACTGCACTGCAAGCACCTGTGTCCCGAATTTGGTTCATCTGAGCTGCAATAGCACTTACATTTTAATTTAAGGTGCAGCATTGCACTAAACACTGTAAAGAACACTACAGTACAAAAAAAGTGATAAAATACTGAAATGAAGGAATCTTGCCGTCGACAAGCAATTTCATTCATTTTATGACTCACTACTCAGCCGCATTTTCTTTACTATATTTACTGCGCATTACGCAGATAGCTAAAAGGAAACACAAAAAGATAGCAGTGGCCGATCGCGCTATACATTTTGTACTTGCATATTTCATCGATCATATAGTGTACCGATTCATCACACATTCATAGATTTTGTTTGAAAATGAAAACAAAATAGCAAAAAGTGAGAGGTCATGTCAATGTGGCACACGCAAGAATGAAGAAGCAATAGCATGGCTATGGAGTAGTATGTGTAATAAATCAAGCTGTCATTCAAATATATATCATGCTGTTTGCGGGGCGCCCAGCTAACAGCATGCTATATAATTGAATGATTTCTTGAAATATTACACATACTGCTTCCTTGGCCATCAATTGCTTTTACATTCTTGCGTGTGCCACATAGCATGGCCTTTCACTTTTTGCTATTTTGTTTTCATTAGCAAACAAAATTCTCACGCACGCACACAAAGAATAAAAAAATATTTGACATTTCAAATTTACTTAACAAACAAAAATGAAATACAACAACAAAATAATTTGAAAAATCAAACAGTGGAATGTTTAGTGATGTGTAAAGTTAGTCTCAAGTCCTCCGAGCAATCATCAAAGAAGTTTATTCGTTTTGCCTAGAAATTTTATTAGAAAAAAATTTCATATAATAATAAAAAATTATTTAAATCTTTAATAACTTACTTTTGAAAACGACTCGTCAAACGAACGCGTTCCTGGCCCTCTTGAGAAATATTTTCAACTCATTTAAGGGGATGCGATGTTTCCAAACTTCTAAAATATCAAAAAGTAAATAAATGAACAGCTATAAAATATTTGTTAAAAAATGCAGAAAAATTTGAATAAAACGATTTACAAGATAACAAACGCACCCACGAAGCTATCAACAAATAACAGTTATAATAAAATTGTGGCGGGACGCGTGCCATATTGAGTTTATAATTTATTTTTGGGACTAACTTTAATAAAAAATGTTGAAAAACTATTTACTTTGATATTAGTTGCTTTTATTATTGTTTTACTATTTGTTCAAACCGTTTTGTATACTTCTTCGCGTTTAATTTCGTAGTTTTGAGTTTCATTTATTTAACACAACGATTATACTTGTTCGCACATGAATCAATTTTGTACCCCACAAAACAAGATAATGAAGAAAATAATGAAATGAAGGAATCGGGCCGTCGACAAGCAATTTCATTCATTTCAAATACCATTGCAAAATATCGCACACACACAATCACACTAAATTCGCTTCCCCTTCGGTGACTCCACAAGAACATTTGTATGGTTTGAATAAAAAAACATTTGTATTGTTTAAAATTATTATTTATTATTTATTCAAATAAAGAATATATTTTACACATAATAATTATATTCACCGGTGTTGAATGTTGATCATGGCAGGAACAATGGAGCAGATAGTTTTATTGGTTACAAAGAACGTAGAAAATTAAGGTAATAACTATTTTTATAGAATAAATTTCTGTAAATATTATTTTTTTTAAATTTGATTACATTTTAATGTTGCAGAATAATAATAAAGATTGAGAGAGTATATTACGAAACCAAAGAAGTTTTTTTTTTTTTTGCATGAAATCTTAAGGTACTTATTATTACAACTATCGTTATTACAAACTTTATTCAAAGTACTGCACTAACAAAATTAAATTTGTTTTTATTGATTTGGAAATATCTTAAAAAATATGCTTAAATATGGTGAATCCCAATACATATATTTATTTATAAAAAAAAAGAATACAGTAAATCCAAAAAAGAGCGTCAAAGTGGACAAGATAGTTATTACCTTAATTTTCTACGTTCTTTGTTTGCTATTCGGTTCCTACTTATTTTTTCAATGAAGTTTGCAAACAATAAAAAAAACGATATAATTTGAATTTCCAAACTGTAGCTAATTCTTTTAAATCTTGAGTAGCTGTCAAATTCTGAGTGACCTGTGGACATTACTTAAAATACTTCAGTATTATGTTATATAGTAGGAACGTTCCGTTTAACAGAAGGTTATAGCCGCTACAGATAATGAATTCAAAAGATTAAAATTTTGTATTATGTAGAACTAAATGATCTCCAGCTAATTATTTTTATTATTTTTTAATTGCTATCATTTCCGCGTAATAATTAAAAAAAACAGTCTTAAGTACGTCATTTTGCTTAAGTAAACGTCAGAAACTGATAGCTTCACACCCTAATTCCATATAAAATTAAGAAAGAAATATACCTAAAATATTTCTATTTGTTCAAAACGACGGCGGGGTGTAGTGATCGATGAAATGCACATACAAATGTATAGCGCGATCGGACACTGCTATCTTTTTGTTTTTCCTATTAGCTATCTACGTAATGCGTATATGGTAAAGAAAATGCGCCTAAGTAGTGAGTCATAATATGACTGAAATTGCTTGTCGACGGCTCGATTCCGTCATTTCAGTATTTTATTTCACATCTTGTACTGTAGTTCATCAGTTTTCACAGTGTTTATTTCAATCACATAAAAATTAAAATATAAATGAGTAATATCAGCTCAAATGAACCAAATTCGAGACACAGGTGCTTGCAGTGCAGTGTATTCAGTGAAGGTGTGTTGTAATAATTTTAAATCAACAATTAATTTGTTTTTATTGACAGATTTTGTTTTTGTTTTTCAGACGCAACTTCAGCAGTGTTGGTATGGCGCTTTAGCCTTACCAAATTTGAGGTCTTCATCGACCAGTAGTTCCTGCCATGATCAACACCGGTGAATATAAATATTATGTGTAAATTGTAATGTGTCTTTATTTGAATAAATAAAAAACAAATTATATTACTAAAGAATACAAATGTTTTATTTGAAATCCATACAAATGTTTTTGTGACGTCACTGATACGGGGAAGAGAATTTAGTGTGTGTGCGATATTTTGCAATGGTATTTGAAGTGAATGAAATTGTTTGTCGACTTTTTTTTTTAGTCCCACGAGGCAAAATCAATGAATAAAGAATAATTGCTCCGGCCGTCGGATTCCTTCATTTCATTATTTTGTTTATTATCTTGTTTGTCGGGGCGACAAGCAATTTCAGTCATCTGAAATACCATTGGAAAATATCGCACACACACAACCACACTAAATTCGCTTCCCATTCGGTGATTCCACATGAACATTTGTATGGTTTTCAAATAAAAACATTTGTATTCTTTAAAAATATAATTTTTTTTTTATTGTTTATTAATTATTAAAACACACAATACATATTACCCATAATTATTATATTCATCGGTGTTGATCATGACAGGAACTATGGAGCATTTATATGAGTAGGGAGTAACTACTGGTTGATGAAGACCTCGAATTTGGTAAAAACGATGAGTTGAACTGTCATTACAGTGAAGATTTCCTGATGTTGACTTACGTTTGGCTAACTACGAATAACGGAGTGCCAAAGGTGCTTTCATCACAATTTTCAGTAGCTTGAAGGATCCTATAATGTTTAAAAATTATATAAGGACGACTTCAAGTCAGTTCGAAGCTATTTTGTATGGTAGGTCGTAACAATAAGACCAAATAAGCCAAATTGACAAGGGAACCAATTTGTGCAAAAACGCGACTTGTTGTTACATTGAGGTTAGTATCCTACAATAATTTGTATTCTAAAGAATATGAACATAATATAACATGTTTGAATAAATATTTTTATTTAAGTTAAAACTAACTCTTTTTATTCATTGTAAAAACTGAAATAAGTAGTGCATTTTAATTTGACATTTGTTATGTCAAATATTTGAGCGGGATTTCCTACCATAAAATCATTCAAAATAAACATCGAATTTCTATTAGTTTATCTGACATGCAGCACAAATCACTAAAATCAAATAGATTTAAAACTATTGCATTTTTGCGGTATCTGCTTATTAAAATACTTTTTAATTTTTGAAACTTAAGCTAAAATTCCATAAATCGTTTTTGTTATTCCATGAAAGCGCTTGAAAATATCAAACATATCGATTGAAAGCGATAGACTTATGTGGTTTTCATAACAGCGAGTTTATATAATCTAACTAGCGGAGGAACCCGTACGCTGCTCGGACATGACATGTTTTCTAAAAGCGTTTTTAGTAATCATTTATATTCTTTAATATCAAAAATAATTGATAAAAGAATGTCTATTTTTCGAGAAAAATTTAGCAACTTTATTTCGTTTTTACTTTCGTTTATGAAACATCCGCATTGGATGTAAAAAAAATTTTTGCTATAAAACCGTAATGATGGAAAACCACAGATGCTCGAATTTTTTGGCGAGGTGTTTTTTATAGGATCGTATCAATTTTTATATATTAGACGAACTTCACTATCGGTAAAAATCGCGGAATTATTTGCTGATTTTTTCGTGATGCGAATTTTACTAAATAAATACTGACTAATTGATTCCCCCCATTAATTTTTAGGAAAAGTAAACTATTTCGCGAATCGGGCTTTTTTTCGCGATTTGGTGGCGATCCCATTTACGGTTTTAGCCTTTTTGATTCCTACACCAACACGGCCGTTTATGTATATATGTAGTTGCCCGGAAAATTTCTCGGATTTTAATGCGACATGTCTTCTATTAATTGAACACTGACAAATCGATTAGTGAAATCATTTTTGCTAAAAGTCATCTTTTGCGCGAACCGCGATTTTTTTTTCAGTTTTCGCGGTTTATTTTCGCTTCGAAAATACGCCTCTATTACTTCTATAATGTTGATAAATATATGTGTCAAATTTCTTAGCGTTCATGATGACCGTTTTAGCGTGATATAAATGTCTACCCACACGATCGTTTAGGAATGTACTTATATAATATAATAGATAGTTCCGCGGAAAATCGCAGATTTTTTGCGAGATGGCTTTTATTAATTAAATGCTCACAAATCGATTCCCGCAATCATTTTTGGTAAAAGTAAATTTTTTTTCGAAACGACAATTTTTTCGCGGTTTTCGCGGTTTATTTTCGCTGTAAAAATACTCCTATATTACTTGTACAATGTTGACAAACACGTGTGCAAAATGTTGTGGCGATGTTTTGGAGTAATACCCACACGGTCGTTTAGGAATATATAAAATAGATAGCCCCGCGGAAAATCGCGGAAAATTTCGTGGATTTTTTCGCGTCATGTTTTTTTTATTAACTGACTACTGACAAACCGATTACAGTAATCATTTTTGGTAAAAGACCATTTTTTCGCGAACCGCGATTTTTTTCGCGGTTTTCGCGGTTTATATTCGCGTTGAAAATATACCTATTTTACTTTTAGAAAGTTGGCAAATACGTGTGTAAAATTTCGTGGCGATCCCATTTTCAGTTTTGGCGTGATTGCGTGACATACATACATACATACATACATACATGGTCGTTTAGAAATTTATATATCTAATATATAAATTTCTAAACGACCATGTATGTATGTATGTATGTATGTATGTCACGCAATCACACCAAAACTGAAAATGGGATCGCCACGAAATTTTACACACGCATTTGCCAACTTTCTGAAAGTAAAATAGGCATATTTTTAACGCGAATATAAACCGCGAAAACCGCGAAAAAAATCGCGGTTCGCGAAAAAATTGTCTTTTACCAAAAATGATTACTGTAATCGGTTTGTCAGTAGTCAGTTAATAAAAAAAACATAACGCGAAAAAATCCACGAAATTTTCCGCGATTTTCCGCGGGGCTATCTATTTTATATATTCCTAAACGACCGTGTGGGTATTACTACAAAACCGACAATGGGATCGCCACAACATTTTGCACACCTGTTTGTCAACATTGTAGAAGTAATATAGGGGTATTTGTACCGCGAAAATAAACCGCGAAAACCGCGAAAAAAATCGCGGTTTGCGAAAAAATTGGCTTTTACCAAAAATGATTACGGGAATCGATTTGTGAGCATTTAATTAATAAAAACCATGTCGCGAAAAAATCCTTGAAATTTTCCGCGATTTTCCGCGGGACTATCAATTTTAAATATTCCTAAACGAAAGTGTGGGTATACCTTTCAATTACGCCAAAACCGACAATGGAATCGCCACAACATTTTCCACACGTATTTGCCAACATCCAAGAAGTAACATAGGCATTTTTACAACGCAAAAATAAACCGCGAAAACCTCGAAAAAAACGCCGGTTCGCGAAAAAAATTACTTTTACCAAAAATGGTTGCGGGAATCGATTTGTGAGCATTCAATTAATAAAAGCCATGTCGCGAAAAAATCTGCGATTTTCTGCGGAACTATCTATTATACAATATAAGTACATTCCTAAACGACCGTGTGGATAGACATTTCAATCACGCTAAAACGGACATCATGATCGCTAAGAAATTTGACAAATATATTTGCCAACATTGTAGAAGTAATAGAGGCGTATTTTCGAAGCGAAAATAAACCGCGAAAACTGCAAAAAAAAAATCGCGGTTCGCGCAAAAGATGACTTTTAGCAAAAATGATTGCACTAATCGATTTGTCAGTGTTCAATTAATAGAAGACATGTCGCATTAAAATCCGAGAAAATTTTCCGTGCAACTACATATATACATAAACGGCCGTGTTGGTGTAGGAATCAAACAGGCTAAAACCGTAAATGGGATCGCCACCAAATCGCGAAAAAAAGCGCGATTCGCGAAATAGTTTAATTTTCCTAAAAATTAATGGGGGAAATCAATTAGTCAGTATTCATTTAGCAAAATTCACATCACGAAAAAATCAGCAAATAATTCCGCGATTTTTACCGATAGTGAAGTTCGTCTTATATATAAAAATTGATACGATCCTATAAAAAACACCTCGCCAAAAAATTCGAGCGTGTGGAGCAATGTGCGTGTGGTTTTCCATCATTACGGTTTTATAGCAAAAATTTTTTTTACATCCAATGCGGAAGTTTCATAAACGAAAGTAATAAATAAATAAAGTTGCTAAATTTTTCTCGAAAAATAGACATTCTTTTATCAATTATTTTTGATATTAAAGAATATAAGTGATTACTAAAAACGCTTTTAGAAAACATGTTATGTCCGAGCAGCGCACGGGTTCCTCCGCTAGTCTAATATATAAATTTCTAAACGACCATGTATGTATGTATGTATGTATGTCATGCAATCACGCCAAAACTGAAAATGGGATCGCCACGAAATTTTACACACGTATTTGCCAACTTTCTAAAAGTAAAATAGGCATATTTTCAACGCGATATAAACCGCGAAAATCGCGAAAAAAATCGCGGTTCGCGAAAAAATTGTCTTTTACCAAAAATGATTGCTGTAATCGGTTTATCAGTAGTCAGTTAATAAAAAACATGACGCGAAAAAATCCACGAAATTTTCCGCGATTTTCCGCGTGGGTATACCTTTCAATTACTCCAAGAACCACAATGGGATCGCCACAAAATTTTGCACACGTGTTTGCCAACATTATAGAAGTAATATAGGGGTATTTGTACCGCGGAAATAAACCGCGAAAACCGCGAAAACCGCGAAAAAAATCCCGGTTCGCGAATAAATTTACTTTTACCAAAAATGATTGCGGGAATCGATTTGTGAGTATTCAATTTATAAAAGCCATGTCGCTAAAAAATCTGTGATTTACCGCGGAACTATCTATTATATAAGTACATTCCTAAACGACCGTGTGGGTAGACATTTCAATAACGCTAAAACGGACATCATCAATTTTACACATATATTTACCAACATTGTAGAAGTAATTGAGGCGTATTTTCAAAGCGAAAATAAACCGCGAAAACTGCGAAAAAAATCATGTCGCATTAAAATCCGAGAAATTTTCCGCGAAACTACATATATTATATACGGTCGTGTTGGTGTAGGAATCAATCAGGCTAAAACCGTAAATGAGATCGCCACCAAATCTCGAAAAAAAAGCGCGGTTCGCGAAATAGTTTACTTATGCTAAAAATTAATGGGGGGAATCGATTAGTCAGTATTCATTTAGTTAAATTCACATCACGAAAAAATCAGCAAATAATTCCGCGATTTTCCGTGGAACTATCTAAAATATAAAAATATAAACGGCCGTTTGGTTATAGGAATCAACCATGCTAAAACGAACATTCAATACGAAATTTACAAGTATATCACAATACTCTAGAAGTAACATAGGCATATTTAAATAATGAAAATATACCGCGAAAACCGCGAAAACAATAGTGGTTCGCCAAAAAATTGCTTAATTATTAAAGTGATAAACTCCGCGATTTTCTGCTGTTATGTTTTATAATCCAATATAAAAAAAATCGACCATAATTCTGTGGTATTCCACAATTTCGGTTTTATAGTAAAGACTTTTTTTATAATCACATCCAATGCGGAAATTCATAAACGAGGAAAAAAACCTACGAAATCGAAACCATTATGAACAAGCAGCAGCACCATGAAAACAAAATTCTGCATAAGAATTGTCATCATCATTGTTTGATTACAATAAATAAAAACTTAAAAATATATATTCTTTTATCAAATATTTATGATATTAAAGTATATAAGTGATTACTAAAAACGCTTTTAGAAAACAACATGTTGTGTCCGAGCAGCGCACGGGTTCCTCCGCTAGTTTATATATAAAATCCTAAAGAATGAGATGAACTGTCAT
This sequence comes from Sylvicola cinctus, assembly GCA_963854165.1. Taxonomy (NCBI): domain Eukaryota; kingdom Metazoa; phylum Arthropoda; class Insecta; order Diptera; family Anisopodidae; genus Sylvicola; species Sylvicola cinctus. The sequence goes on from OY974082.1 coordinate 31,141,901, forward strand.
TTTTATGGCAAAATTTATAGCAATACAACACATTGAAATTTAATAAATAAAAAGAGATTATAATATTTTATATATAAAATCCTAAAGAATGAGATGAACTGTCATTTTTATGGCAAAATTTATAGCAATACAACACATTGAAATTTAATAAATAAAAAGAGATTATAATATTTTGTTGCAAAATAAATTAAAAATATAATAAGTAATATGGACAGTGAAGATTTCCTGATGTAAGCGTACGTTTGGCTAACGGATTGTAGCAAGAAGCGCTGAAAAAAAGAAGCCGTGAGTTCTGTGGTCAAGAAACGCCAATATGTGCGTAAAAAAAAAGTTGGGTTGACTCGTACTACGACGGACGGAGTGACACATGTGCTTTCATCACAATTTTCAGCAGCTTAAAGGATCCTATAATGTTTGAAAAACTATATAAGGGTGATTTCAAGTCAGTTCGAGGATTTTTTTTGTATGTTGGGTCCTATTGTTACAAAAGCCAAATTGACAAGGGTCCAATTTGTGCAAAAACGCGACTAGTTGTGACATTGATGTTAGTATTCTACAATAATTGGTATTCTAAAGAATATGTACATAATATAACATGTTGAATAATTTGTTGATAGATTTCTAGCTACTGGGAAATCTCAGAGATCGCTGTCGTACACTTTTAAATGCTCGCAGACTTCCATCCATCGGATTTTATTTAAAACAACAAGTGCTATAACATTTGTTCTAAAGAAAAAGGCTTTTCCATATTATTCGGAGGAGTCGTATCGAAAAGTATCCGATGGTTTTTTAAGTAAATGGGATTTTCCTAATTGCATTGGGGCAATTGATGGCAAACATGTGACCATACAAGCACCTCCAAATGCAGGTTCCGAATTCTACAACTACAAAAATTTTTCATCAATTGTAATTTTCATCATGACTACAAATTTATTATGTGTGACGTAGGTGCAGCTGGTCGGCAAAGTGACGGTGGTATCTTCCGCAATTCCATATGATAAACTTTTAATTTATATATATTGTCAGAATAAGTATCATGTTTATATTTTTATCATTCGTGATACTAATAATCAATTTTCATTAAAGTTATATCTGCACTGCATTAAACTAACATAAGATTAAGACCTCCTGCGCACTTTTTATAATAACTTACTGTATCATCTTATTCTTCTCATTGTTCTGAGAAGACACAATTATCGCGCTTATACTTTTGAGATACAATGAAAGTATATAAGTACGAGCAGAAATGTAAATTAGTTAGTTCCAAATTTTATATCCAGAAATAATAAACGTCTTAAAAAAATTATAAAATTGGCGCAGTCGGTAGGATACATTTCAATAAGTTTTAAAAAAGTGTTTTTATTTAAAAAAAAATGTTAGCGAAATAATGCCAATAAAATTAAAAATAAATAAATAAAACAGAAGTGATCAAAGTTTTAAATAAAGTAAAGAGAATAAGTGCAAATTATTTTCACACTGCAATTACTTAGCTTCAAATCTTATAAAAAAAAAATCCGCTTTCTTGAGTTCAAATCAAGGTAAGGATAATAACAAGTAAAATAACGTGACATTAAAGTTTATTGAAAAAAATTGTGGAATTCAAAATAACAAAAAAAAAAAAAAATAAAAAAATAAAATATATATATATAAAAATAAAAAAAATTAAAAATTTATATATATATAAGAAAGGCGTCATCGAAATTTTTTTTTTTTTTAAATTAACGAGGTAGATAATTTGACAATCCAACTCAGCAACACAGACGAAAATTTGCAACAAGGCACAATGGAACCAGTAATAGAGTTACCATCACTAAGGGCGGCAATCAAGGGACTATTGGACCAACTACCCCTTCTAACATCAAGTATTCAATTAATTAGCTTTTTAAGAACGGGAGACCGAATCAATGAATTAGCAATTCATTTACCATTGCTTGAAGAACCATGTATTCGAAATCTGTTGAACAAAATATATATGATTGTTCACGATTTCTCAAGCGAACCATTTTCAACATGGTCTGAAATTAACAAAAAACTTATAATCTTATTAGATACAGGCGAAAGCTATGAATCTATGATGGAGAAAATTAAACTAATAAAACATACTCATATTGAACGGTATATATTTGAAATAAAGTTCGGACAGAAGGCTTTACTTAACATGATTGAAATTCGAGAGGAAGAAAGAAAAACTGAAATTAAAAATTATCTTAAAAATAAAATTCTGGAAATAACAATAGAAAATATGAAAAGTGAAAGGATATGCTACATTTATACAAAAGATCACAAAGATTTAGATGAATTAATTAAAATCTTAAAACATAAAAATAGGTGGAAATCGAAAGGTCCACCATTTTTCAAAAATATGGCTGTTCAAAGAACCGAAACCAAATTTAACTATGGCAATTATCAAAATAATAACAAAACCAATCGAACTAATAATTTTAATAATAATTTACAATATAGACAAAGTACGGAAAATAACAGACAATTTAGAGCGTATAACAGTTATAACAATAATAACAACGGACAATTTAGACCGAATAACAATTATGACAATAATAACAACGGTTAATTTAGACCAAATAACAATTATAACAATAATAACAGTGGACAAATTAGAACTCAACAAAACCCATTTAAATATAATGATAATAGATCTAACCAAACAAAGAGAGATCATACTCCCATGGACACAAATTCTAACCACACCTGACAAATAAATCACTTAGGAGCCAGTTTACTCGGAACCAGTTTACCTTACATAGAATTCTTTCACCAAATAAGACCTATAAAAGCATTGATCGATACGGGATCAACTATATAAATAATAAATAAAAGTATCACTGTCCCTAAAAATACAGTTAAAATTAGTGAAAAAATAAGTAATTCAATTAACGGTAAAACAAGTATGAATACAATATTAACCAGACCCGCTTTTTAAATTTTACATTTTACATTCATGAGTTTTTTAACCAGTACGATATTTTATTGGGATCCGATATACTTGAGCAGATCAATACAAAAATTAATTACCAAACAATGGAAATCGAATTTAATGGAAAAAAATTAGATATGAAAATAGATGGAAGAGTGTTGGAAAAACCGAATGAAAAAGATGAAAAAGAATTATGCACAATGATAGATATGAAAAATAATAAGTTTAGACTAGATCACTTAAACATTGAAGAAAAAGATAGTATAGAAAGAGTTTTAAACCAGTATGATGATATATGTTAATGTTCAATGAGGAAACTGAAAATTTGAGCTTCACTCACACAATCAAACATCATATAACAAAAACAGAGGAACCTGTCTACACTAAAATTTATAGAACTACAGGAAAGCATAAAGAAGTTATTGATGAAACCATAGAAGAATATTTAAAGACAGGCATAATAAGACATTCTGAAAGTCCTTACAATGCACCAGTATGGGCAGTATCGAAGAAACAAGATGCTTCAGGAAAAGAAAAATGGAGAGTAGTTATAGACTACCGAAAAATTAATAATAAAACAATAGAAGATAAATTTCCGATTCCAAATATAGAGGAAATTTTAGACAAACTAGGAAGATGTATGTATTTCACTACACTAGATTTAGCAAAAGGCTTCCATCAAATAGAAATTGAACAGAAAGATATAGAAAAAATAGCCTTCAGTACTTCAAACGGACACTATGAATTTTTGCGAATGCCATTCGGGCTTAAAAATGCTCCTGCTACATTTCAAAGACTAATGAATAACGTATTAAAAACGCATATAGGAAAAACTGGTTTGTATATTTAGACGACATAATTATTTGTAGCACTTCATTAGAAGAACATTTAATTGGGATCCGAAAAATATTTGAAACATTAAGAGAAGCGAATCTTAAAATTCAATTAGATAAATGTGAATTTATGAAAAGGGAAACGGAATTTTTGGTGCATATAATAACCACAGAAGTTATTAAACCAAATCCAAAAAAAAAATAGAAAGCTTACAAAATTATCCAATTCCTAAAACAGAAAAAGAAATAAAATCATTCCTAGGTTTAGCAGGATACTATAGAAAATTTATTAAGGATTTTGCACGAATAGCAAAACCAATGACAAAATATTTAAAAAAGGGAACCAAAGTAAATAAAACTACATCGCAGGGAGAGCGAGGTGTGAATTTATATACGACTGTTGCTTAACTACATTTTAATAAAGCCTTTCGGAGATATGAAAAATTTGACCTTGAAATTTCTTAATTTTGACCTTGATTTTTGTCCAAAATTGGTACTTTTATTGAGATTATCAATAATGTAGAACATCATAGTACTCTAAAACACATAGTATTTGAATTTTCATTGTAAAAATATGACCTTGAGTTTTCAAAATTTGACCTTGAAATGTTCAGCAAGTTTTCTTATTTTCCTACAATAATGTGAAAAAAAAATTTCAAAAATATTTAGGGTTTCTGAGATACGTGCGCCGTACGCCGTACGTCGAACCTTGAAATTTCCGATTTCGACCTTGAAATGTTCAGCAAGTTTTTTTGTCTCATTTAAGCCTACAATAACGTGGAAATTATTATTTTTTAAATTAAAGGTTTCTGAGATATAAAAAAATTGACCTTGAATTTTTCGATTTTGACCTTGAAATGTTTCGCAAATTTTCTTATCTTATTTTATCCTACAATAATCTGAAAGAATTTTTTTGATATTGTTCAAGGTGGCTGAGATAGAAAAGTGGGGTTTGTCCTTGTCCACCCCCTTTTTCGCCAGAAGGAGCGGGATATAGGATATATGCAGTTTTGTTTAAGATACCTTAAAGATTAATTGTTGTGGAAATGAAAAAAATCGTGGGGCCCATTTTTGAGCCCCTATACGAAAAAAAATTCTTTTGTCAATAACTTGACCTTGAAGGATCTGACCTCGAAAAATCGAAGATCCTATTCTTATATTTTTGTTTAATAGTTTACAAAAAAATTTCATACAAATCGGTCCAGTAGTTTAGAAGTTTTTTTTTTGACCATTTTTCCATAGTACGGCGTACGGCACACGGCGTACGGCGTACTGACGTACTTTTGCACATTTTTTCAAGACCAATTTTTTGGACTCAGGGGGTGTCAAAACGAGTTTCTGCATTGTCAACTTTTTTTCCGAAAAAAGTCGGATTACAAATATTTCTATATGCCCTTGGGGTCGTATATAAATTAATAACTGACAAAGAATATGTAGAAGCTTTGTAAAACATTTAAACTCCTATTAACCAATGATCCAATATTAACATACCCCGATTTCAGTAAGGAATTCACTCTTACTACAGATGCAAGTAATTACGCTTTAGGCGCAGTATTGAGTCAAGGAAGTAATCCGGTATGTTTTGCATCTAGAACTCTTAATGAACATGAAATAAATTATTCTGCAATCGAGAAAGAATTTTTGGCAATAGTATGGGCAACAAAATACTTTAGACCTTACTTAAATGCGTAAATTTCTCATAAAAAGTGACCACAGACCACTCCAGTGGATTAACAATTTAGACGGAACTAATTCCAAATTCGTACGATGGAAGGTCAGATTAGGTGAATTTGACTAAAAGGCTAAAAGGCAAAGAAAACTAAGTCGCAGACGCTTTATCGCAAATAAAATTAACCGGCAAACCCGATGAAAGTAACTGCCATGTTGAAATGGAGGAAATAATACAGGGTAATGAAGAAAACGATACTATAGATAGTGTTACAATCCATAGCGCTATCGAGGATAATACACGATATATACAAATAAAAAGGGTGATGAAAAGCATTATACATGCGAGAAATTGTTTAAAAATAAACATCGTCATATATGTATATTCAAAGATGTTCTGACAGAAGAGTTTTGTAAAGAAGTCTTGAAAGAAATCTCAAACCAAGGTATAATAGTTAAACCACGGAATAATAACAACAAAAATTAAGGATTGGAGTTTATTCCAAGATACATACCTAAAATACATCAATGCTGACGTAAAAACTACTGTACTAAAATTCAATATTTTACTAGAAGATATTCAAACAAACGACCAAAGAAGAAATAGTTTTGAGGGAACACCAGCAGTGCAATCATAGAGGCATAGAAATAGTTTACAAAACTATGAAAACTAAATATTATTACCCCAATTTGAAAAATCATATTAATAAGATAATAAATAAATGCGACACTTGCAATAAAGCAAAGTACGACAGAAACCCCCCGAAACTTCCGTTTACTAGAGTAGAGGTCAATAAACCAAGACAGATATTTGTCATTGATCCCTGGACTACTGGTAAAAAGAACATTAAACATGATAGAGCATATTATTTAACATGCATTACCCAATGGAAAATAGACAATGGATAAAAGCTAAAGAAGGTGTTCACTATATTATTAGCATAATGGGAAAACCAGAACAAATAACTATGGATCAGGATATGTGTTTGTATTCAGCAGCTTTCAAATTTTTTTTAGATACAAATGCTATAAAACATCATGTAGCATGTTCTAAAACAGGAATAGGTGATATAGAAAGATTTCACAATACTTCAAATGAACATATTAGAATTATTCGTATTAAACCTGAAAAAGAAAATATAGTTGAAGTAGTTGAAGCAATGAGCGCGTATAATAATACAATAACATATATATAAAAATATTGTAGAAATAGCGAATAAACGGTTAGAATACGCTAATAAAAATAGAGCAGATTGTGAAGTAGACATTGAATTCAAACATACTAGAGTTGCAGATAAGGCAAAATTAGAACCAAGATATTATAAAGTAAAAGCATCTAAGTTAGGAAACAAACGAATAGAAGTAGCAAACAAAAAGAAAACAATTTATTATCACGAGAGTATGTTTCGACGCAAGAAAAAGTAACTCAAATTTTTTTTGCAGCACTTATAATTTTGATAATATGCTTTGGAAAAGCTAACCCACCCTCAAATGATAGAAATAACGGTCATGGACAAAGGGCCAAGATACTTTATTACCCAAGGAGAACAAGTAGATTTAGTGCAGGGATATTAACAAAAAATATATATATTCAACACAACTCAATATCTAATGAACTTTAAGATATTACAACAGACCTATACAAAAAATCCATTATTAGAATCTATAATTATATCTAACAAACTAAAACGTTTAGAAAATACAGTATCTCACATGAGAGAAACCGAAAGAGAACTAATTATATGGTAGGAAAAGGGATGAAATACGTATATGGGACATTGGACGAAGATGAAAAAGAATAAATAATGGCCGAAATTGCAAACCTTCACACTAATCAAAGAAATTTAATAGAACAACACAATAAAGTCAGTACCGTAGTTGAAATTTTTAATAGAGAAATTGATAATATAACAAATGTCATTAATAAGCAAAACGAGAAAATGTTAGAAATTATAAATAAAAGTAATCAAGATTCAGATACTATTAGTAAAATAAAAAATATACTTCAAACAGACTTTACCAATCATATCACGGAAATAGAAAATTTCATCAATGATTTGAAACAAGCCATAATTTTATCTAAACAAGGTATACCAGAAACAAGAATATAAATGAATATAATATAACTTTGAAACAATTTACAAATATCTGCAACAATACTGAAAAACGATGTAATCCATTACATTATCAAAATTCCTAATTATTCTCCTAAAAATTATTATAAAATAAATATTGTTCCTATACCGGACAAAAGCTGTTCAGAAATATATATTAAGCAAAAAGAATACATAGCTTTAAATAAAGAGTTATATTATACAACAAAAATAGAATCATATTTGACAAAGGTATCAGATGAATGTATTTTAGCACTTTATAAAGGATATAATGGAAACTGTACTCTCAATTATAATAATAAACAATTAATTGAAAGTATAAATGAAAATATGTTTATATTTTATACGTCGCAGCCCCAATTTTAATCGCGACCCCACCACCTTTTTTCTCCAGCTAGCTTAAATTTTATACGTCGCAGCTCAAATTTTAATTGCAGCCCTACCGCCTTTTTTCCCCAGCTAGCTTAAATTTTATACGTCGCAGCCCCAATTTTAATAGCAGCCCTACCACCTTTTTTTCCCAGCTAGCTTAAATTTTTTAAGTCGCAGCCCCAATTTTAATCGCAGCCCTACCACGCGTTTTTCCCAGCTAGCTTAAATTTTTTACGTCGCAGCCCCAATTTTAATCGCAGCCCTACCACCTTTTTTCCCAGCTAGCTTAACGTTTTTACGTCGCAGCCAAAATTTTAATCGCGGCCCTACCACATTTTTTCCCCAGCTAGTTTAAATTTTATACGTCGCAGACTAAATTTTAATCGCAGCCCTACCACCCGTTTTTCACAGCTAGCTTAAATTTTTATTTATTAGAATCTATAATTATATCTTACAAACTAAAACGTTTAGAAAATTCAGTAGCTCACATGAGAGAAAACCGAAAGAGGACTAACTATATGGTAGGAAAAGGGATGAAATACGTATATGGGACATTGGACGAAGATGACAAAGAACAAATAATGACCGAAATTGCAAACCTTCACACTAATCAAAGAAATTTAATAGAACAACACAATAAAGTCAGTACAGTAGTTGAAATTTTTAATAGAGAAATTGATAATATAACAAATGTCATTAATAAGCAAAACGAGAAAATGTTAGAAATTATAAATAAAAGTAATCAAGATTCAGATACTATTAGTAAAATAAAAAATATACTTCAAACAGACTTTACCAATCATATCATGGAAATAGAAAATTTCATCAATGATTTGAAATAAGCCATAATTTTATCTAAACAAGGTATACCAGAAACAAGAATGATAAATGAATATAATATAACTTTGAAACAATTTACAAATATTAGCAACAATACTGAAAAACGATGTAATTCATTACATTATCAAAATTCCTAATTATTCTCCTAAAAATTATTATAAAATAAATATTGTTCCTATACCGGACAAAAGCTGTTCAGAAATATATATTAAGCAAAAAGAATACATAGCTTTAAATAAAGAGTTATATTATACAACAAAAATAGAATCATATTTGACAAAGGTATCAGTTGAATGTATTTTAGCACTTTATAAAGGATATAATGGAAACTATATTCTCAATTATAATAATAAACAATTAATTGAAAGTATAAATGAAAATATGTTTACATTTTATACGTCGCAGCCCCAATTTTAATCGCGACCCCACCACCTTTTTTCTCCAGCTAGCTTAACGTTTTTACGTTGCAGCTAAAATTTTAATCGCGACCCCACCACCTTTTTTTGCCTGCTATCTTAAATTTTTTACGTCGCAGCCCAAATTTTAATCGCAGCCCCACCACCTTTTTTCTCCAGCTAGCTTAAATTTTATACGTCGCAGCTCAAATTTTAATCGCAGCCCTACCACCTTTTTTCTGCAGCTAGCATAAATTTTATACGTCGCGGCTCCAATTTTAATCGCGGCCCTACCACCTTTTTTCTCCAGCTAGCTTAAATTTTATACGTCGCAGCCAAAATTTTAATCGCGGCCCTACCACCTTTTTTCCCCAGCTAGCTTAAATTTTATACGTCGCAGCCCCAATTTTAATATCAGTTCTACCACCTTTTTTCCCCAGCTAGCTTAAATTTTTTACGTCGCAGCCCAAATTTTAATCGCAGCCAAACCTAGCTTAAATTTTATACGTCGTAGCCCCAATTTTAATCGCGACCCTACCACCTTTTTTCACCAGCTAGCTTAAATTTTAAACGTCGCAGCCCCAATTTTAATCGCGACCCTACCACCTTTTTTTTCCAGCTAGCTTATACATCGCGGCCCCAATTTTAATAGCAGCCCTACCACCTTTTTTCCCCAGCTAGCTTAAATTTTTTACGTCGCAGCCTAAATTTTAATCGCAGCCCTACCACCCGTTTCTCGAAGCTAGCTTAAATTGTTTACGTCGCAGCCCCAATTTTAAGCGCAGCCCTACCACCTTTTTTCCCAGCTAGCTTAACGTTTTTACGTCGCAGCCAAAATTTTAATCGCGGCCCTACCACTTTTTTTCATTTTCCTTTAATTTTCCGTGTTATAACGGGTTAAAGTGTCAGTTTTTATGAAATTGTAATCGCGATTTCCCGCCGTATTTGGAAAGTGATTTGACTTTTTTTTTTTGTTGAATCCTTTTCAATTTCTCTTTCATTTCCACTTTGAATTTTCCGGATTTTCCCCGTTATTTTTTTTGTCCTTTTTCGTCCTATTTTTAAAATCATTTGAATATTTTTATTTTCGTTTGAATCCTTTTCACTTTTTCTATCTTAATTTCGCTTTTCAATTTTCATTTTCCTTTAATTTTCCGTGTTATAACAGGTTAAAGTGTCAGTTTTTATGACATTTTAATCGCGATTTCCCGCCGTATTTGGAAAGTGATTTGACTTTTTTTTTTTGTTTGAATCCTTTTCAATTCCTCTTTCATTTCCACTTTGAATTTTCCGGGAATTTTCCGGATTTTCCCCGTTATTTTTTTTTGTCCTTTTTCGTCCTATTTTTCAAAATCATTTGAATATTTTTATTTTCGTTTGAATCCTTTTCACTTTTTCTATCTTAATTTCGCTTTTCAATTTTCATTTTCCTTTAATTTTCCGAGTTATAACGGGTTAAAGTGTCAGTTTCTATGACATTTTAATCGCAATTTCCCGCCGTATTTGGAAGTGATTTGACTTTTTTTTTTTGTTTGAATCCTTTTCAATTCCTCTTTCATTTCCACTTTGAATTTTCCGGGAATTTTCCGGATTTTCCCCGTTATTTTGTTTTGTCCTATTTTTCAAAATCATTTGAATATTTTTATTTTCGTTTGAATCCTTTTCACTTTTTCTATCTTATTTCGCTTTTCAATTTTCATTTTCCTTTAATTTTCCGAGTTATAAAGGGTTAAAGTGTCAGTTTTTATAACATTTTAATCGCGCTTTCCCGCCGTATTTGGAAAGTGATTTGACTTTTTTTTTTTTGTTTGAATCCTTTTCAATTCCTCTTTCATTTCCACTTTGAATTTTCCGGGAATTTTCCGGATTTTCCCCGTTATTTTTTTTCGTCCTATTTTTCAAAATCATTTGAATATTTTTATTTTCGTTTGAATCCTTTTCACTTTTTCTATCTTAATTTCGCTTTTCAATTTTCATTTTCCTTTAATTTTCCGAGTTATAACAGGTTAAAGTGTCAGTTTTTATGACATTTTAATCGCGATTTCCCGCCGTATTTGGAAATTGATTTGACTTTTTTTTTTTTGTTTGAATCCTTTTCAATTCCTCTTTCATTTCCACTTTGAATTTTCCGGGAATTTTCCGGATTTTCCCCGTTATTTTTTTTTGTCCTTTTTCGTCCTATTTTTCAAAATCATTTGAATATTTTTATTTTCGTTTGAATCCTTTTCACTTTTTCTATCTTAATTTCGTTTTTCAATTTTCATTTTCCTTTAATTTTCCGAGTTATAACGGGTTAAAGTGTCAGTTTCTATGACATTTTAATCGCAATTTCCCGCCGTATTTGGAAGTGATTTGACTTTTTTTTTTTTGATTGAATCGTTTTCAATTCGTCTTTCATTTCCACTTTGAATTTTCCGGGAATTTTTAGGATTTTCCCCGTTATTTTTTTTCTTCCTATTTTTCAAAATCATTTGAATATTTGTATTTTCGTTTGAATCCTTTTCACTTTTTCTATCTTAATTTCGCTTTTCAATTTTCATTTTCCTTTAATTTTCCGAGTTATAACGGGTTAAAGTGTCAGTTTTTATGACATTTTAATCGCGATTTCCCGCCGTATTTGGAAAGTGATTTGACTTTTTTTTTTTGTTTGAATCCTTTTCAATTCCTCTTTCATTTCCACTTTGAATTTTCCGGATTTTCCCCGTTATTTTTTTTTCGTCCTATTTTTCAAAATCATTTGAATATTTTTATTTTCGTTTGAATCCTTTTCACTTTTTCTATCTTAATTTCGCTTTTCAATTTTCATTTTCCATTAATTTTCCGAGTTATAACGGGTTAAAGTGTCAGTTTTTATGACATTTTAATCGCGATTTCCCGCCGTATTTGGAAAGTGATTTGACTTTTTTTTTTGTTTGAATCCTTTTCAATTCCTCTTTTATTTCCACTTTGAATTTTCCGGGAATTTTCCCCGTTATTTTTTTTTCGTCCTTTTTCGTTCTATTTTTCAAAATCATTTGAATATTTTTATTTTTAGTTTGAATCCTTTTCACTTTTACTATCTTAATTTCGCTTTTCAATTTTCATTTTCCTTTAATTTTCCGAGTTATAACGGGTTAAAGTGTCAGTTTTTATGACATTTTAATCGCGATTTCCCGCCGTATTTGGAAAGTGATTTGACTTTTTTTTTTTTGTTTGAATCCTTTTCAATTCCTCTTTCATTTCCACTTTGAATTTTCCGGGAATTTTCCGGATTTTCCCCGTTATTTTTTTTTCGTCCTTTTCCGTCCTATTTTTCAAAATCATTTGAATATTTTTATTTTCGTTTGAATCCTTTTCACTTTTTCTATCTTAATTTCGCTTTTCAATTTTCATTTTCCTTTAATTTTCCGAGTTATAACGGGTTAAAGTGTCAGTTTTTATGACATTTTAATCACGATTTCCCGCCGTATTTGGAAAGTGATTTGACTTTTTTCTTTTTTGTTTGAATCCTTTTCAATTCCTCTTTCACTTCCACTTTGAATTTTCCGGGAACTTTCCGGATTTTCCCCGTTATTTTTTTTTCGTCCTTTTTCGTCCTATTTTTCAAAATCATTTGAATATTTTTATTTTCGTTTGATTCCTTTTCACTTTTTCTATCTTAATTTCGCTTTTCAATTTTCATTTTCCTTTAATTTTCCGAGTTATAACGGGTTAAAGTGTCAGTTTCTATGACATTTTAATCGCGATTTCCCGCCGTATTTGGAAAGTGATTTGACTTTTTTTTTTTTGTTTGAATCGTTTTCAATTCCTCTTTCATTTCCACTTTGAATTTTCCGGGAACTTTCCGGATTTTCCCCGTTATTTTTTTTTCGTCCTTTTCCGTCCTATTTTTCAAAATCATTTGAATATTTTTATTTTCGTTTGAATCCTTTTCACTTTTTCTATCTTAATTTCGCTTTTCAATTTTCATTTTCCTTTAATTTTCCGAGTTATAACGGGTTAAAGTGTCAGTTTTTATGACATTTTAATCGCGATTTCCCGCCGTATTTGGAAAGTGATTTGACTTTTTTTTTTTGTTTGAATCCTTTTCAATTCCACTTTCATTTCCACTTTGAATTTTCCGGATTTTCCCCGTTATTTTTTTTTGTCCTTTTTCGTCCTATTTTTCAAAATCATTTGAATATTTTTATTTTCGTTTGAATCCTTTTCACTTTTTCTATCTTAATTTCGCTTTTCAATTTTCATTTTCCTTTAATTTTCCGTGTTATAACGGGTTAAAGTGTCAGTTTTTATGACATTTTAATCGCGATTTCCCGCCGTATTTGGAAAGTGATTTGACTTTTTTTTTTTTTGTTTGAATCGTTTTCAATTCCTCTTTCATTTCCACTTTGAATTTTCCGGATTTTCCCCGTTATTTTATTTTCGTCCTTTTTCGTCCTATTTTTCAAAATCATTTGAATATTTTTATTTTTGTTTGAATCCTTTTCACTTTTTCTATCTTAATTTCGCTTTTCAATTTTCATTTTCCTTTAATTTTCCGTGTTATAACGGGTTAAAGTGTCAGTTTTTATGACATTTTAATCGCGATTTCCCGCCGTATTTGGAAAGTGATTTGACTTTTTTTTTTTTGTTTGAATCGTTTTCAATTCCTCTTTCATTTCCACTTTGAATTTTCCGGATTTTCCCCGTTATTTTTTTTTGTCCTTTCCTATTTTTCAAAATCATTTGAATATTTTTATTTTCGTTTGAATCCTTTTCACTTTTTCTATCTTAATTTCGCTTTTCAATTTTCATTTTCCTTTAATTTTCCGAGTTATAACGGGTTAAAGTGTCAGTTTCTATGACATTTTAATCGCGATGTCCCGCCGTATTTGGAAAGTGATTTAACTTTTTTTTTTTTTGTTTGAATCCTTTTCGATTCCTCTTTCATTTCCACTTTGAATTTTAAGGGAATTTTCCGGATTTTCCCCGTTATTTTTTTCGTCCTTTTTCGTTCTATTTTTCAAAATCATTTGAATATTTTTATTTTTAGTTTGAATCCTTTTCACTTTTACTATCTTAATTTCGCTTTTCAATTTTCATTTTCCTTTAATTTTCCGAGTTATAACGGGTTAAAGTGTCAGTTTTTATGACATTTTAATCGCGATTTCCCGCCGTATTTGGAAAGTGATTTGACTTTTTTTTTTTTTTTTATCCTTTTCAATTTTTCTTTCATTTCCACTTTGAATTTTCCGGAAATTTTACGGAAATTTTCCGGATTTTCCCCGTTATTTTTTTTTGTGCTATTTTTGAAATCATTTGAATAATTTTATTTTCGTTTGAATCCTCTTCACTTTTTCTATCTTAATTTCGCTTTTCAATTTTCATTTTCCTTTAATTTTCCGAGTTATAACGGGTTAAAGTGTCAGTTTTTATGACATTTTAATCGCGATTTCCCGCCGTATTTGGAAAGTGATTTGACTTTTTTTTTTTTTGTTTGAATCGTTTTCAATTCCTCTTTCATTTCCACTTTGAATTTCCGGATTTTCCCCGTTATTTTTTTTTGTCCTTTCCTATTTTTCAAAATCATTTGAATATTTTTATTTTCGTTTGAATCCTTTTCACTTTTTCTATCTTAATTTCGCTTTTCAATTTTCATTTTCCTTTAATTTTCCGAGTTATAACGGGTTAAAGTGTCAGTTTTTATGACATTTTAATCGCGATGTCCCGCCGTATTTGGAAAGTGATTTGACTTTTTTTTTTTTTTGAATCCTTTTCAATTCCACTTTCATTTCCACTTTGAATTTTCCGGGAATTTTCCGGATTTTCCCCGTTATTTTTTTTTGTCATTTTTCGTCCTATTTTTCAAAATCATTTGAATATTTTTATTTTCGTTTGAATCCTTTTCACTTTTTCTATCTTAATTTCGCTTTTCAATTTTCATTTTCCTTTAATTTTCCGTGTTATAACGGGTTAAAGTGTCAGTTTTTATGACATTTTAATCGCGATTTCCCGCCGTATTTGGAAAGTGATTTGACTTTTTTTTTTTTTGTTTGAATCGTTTTCAATTCCTCTTTCATTTCCACTTTGAATTTCCGGATTTTCCCCGTTATTTTTTTTTGTCCTTTCCTATTTTTCAAAATCATTTGAATATTTTTATTTTCGTTTGAATCCTTTTCACTTTTTCTATCTTAATTTCGCTTTTCAATTTTCATTTTCCTTTAATTTTCCGAGTTATAACGGGTTAAAGTGTCAGTTTCTATGACATTTTAATCGCGATGTCCCGCCGTATTTGGAAAGTGATTTAACTTTTTTTTTTTTTGTTTGAATCCTTTTCGATTCCTCTTTCATTTCCACTTTGAATTTTAAGGGAATTTTCCGGATTTTCCCCGTTATTTTTTTCGTCCTTTTTCGTTCTATTTTTCAAAATCATTTGAATATTTTTATTTTTAGTTTGAATCCTTTTCACTTTTACTATCTTAATTTCGCTTTTCAATTTTCATTTTCCTTTAATTTTCCGAGTTATAACGGGTTAAAGTGTCAGTTTTTATGACATTTTAATCGCGATTTCCCGCCGTATTTGGAAAGTGATTTGACTTTTTTTTTTTTTTTTATCCTTTTCAATTTTTCTTTCATTTCCACTTTGAATTTTCCGGAAATTTTACGGAAATTTTCCGGATTTTCCCCGTTATTTTTTTTTGTGCTATTTTTGAAATCATTTGAATAATTTTATTTTCGTTTGAATCCTCTTCACTTTTTCTATCTTAATTTCGCTTTTCAATTTTCATTTTCCTTTAATTTTCCGAGTTATAACGGGTTAAAGTGTCAGTTTTTATGACATTTTAATCGCGATTTCCCGCCGTATTTGGAAAGTGATTTGACTTTTTTTTTTTTTGTTTGAATCGTTTTCAATTCCTCTTTCATTTCCACTTTGAATTTCCGGATTTTCCCCGTTATTTTTTTTTGTCCTTTCCTATTTTTCAAAATCATTTGAATATTTTTATTTTCGTTTGAATCCTTTTCACTTTTTCTATCTTAATTTCGCTTTTCAATTTTCATTTTCCTTTAATTTTCCGAGTTATAACGGGTTAAAGTGTCAGTTTTTATGACATTTTAATCGCGATGTCCCGCCGTATTTGGAAAGTGATTTGACTTTTTTTTTTTTTTGAATCCTTTTCAATTCCACTTTCATTTCCACTTTGAATTTTCCGGATTTTCCCCGTTATTTTTTTTTGTCATTTTTCGTCCTATTTTTCAAAATCATTTGAATATTTTTATTTTCGTTTGAATCCTTTTCACTTTTTCTATCTTAATTTCGCTTTTCAATTTTCATTTTCCTTTAATTTTCCGTGTTATAACGGGTTAAAGTGTCAGTTTTTATGACATTTTAATCGCGATTTCCCGCCGTATTTGGAAAGTGATTTGACTTTTTTTTTTTTTGTTTGAATCGTTTTCAATTCCTCTTTCATTTCCACTTTGAATTTCCGGATTTTCCCCGTTATTTTTTTTTGTCCTTTCCTATTTTTCAAAATCATTTGAATATTTTTATTTTCGTTTGAATCCTTTTCACTTTTTCTATCTTAATTTCGCTTTTCAATTTTCATTTTCCTTTAATTTTCCGAGTTATAACGGGTTAAAGTGTCAGTTTCTATGACATTTTAATCGCGATGTCCCGCCGTATTTGGAAAGTGATTTAACTTTTTTTTTTTTTGTTTGAATCCTTTTCGATTCCTCTTTCATTTCCACTTTGAATTTTCCGGGAATTTTCCGGATTTTCCCCGTTAATTTTTTTCGTCCTTTTTCGTTCTATTTTTCAAAATCATTTGAATATTTTTATTTTTAGTTTGAATCCTTTTCACTTTTACTATCTTAATTTCGCTTTTCAATTTTCATTTTCCTTTAATTTTCCGAGTTATAACGGGTTAAAGTGTCAGTTTTTATGACATTTTAATCGCGATTTCCCGCCGTATTTGGATAGTGATTTGACTTTTTTTTTTTGCTTGAATCCTTTTCAATTCCTCTTTCATTTCCACTTTGAATTTTCCCGATTTTCCCCGTTATTTTTTTTTCGTCCTTTTTCGTCCTATTTTTCAAAATCATTTGAATATTTTTATTTTCGTTTGAATCCTTTGCACTTTTTCTATCTTAATTTCATTTCGCTTTTCAATTTTCATTTTCCTTTAATTTTCCGAGTTATAACGGGTTAAAGTGTCAGTTTTTATGACATTTTAATCGCGATGTCCCGCCGTATTTGGAAAGTGATTTGACTTTTTTTTTTTTGTTTGAATCCTTTTCGATTCCTCTTTCATTTCCACTTTGAATTTTCCGGGAATTTTCCGGATTTTCCCCGTTATTTTTTTCGTCCTTTTTCGTTCTATTTTTCAAAATCATTTGAATATTTTTATTTTTAGTTTGAATCCTTTTCACTTTTTTTATCTTAATTTCGCTTTTCAATTTTAATTTTCCTTTAATTTTCCGAGTTATAACGGGTTAAAGTGTCAGTTTTTATGACATTTTAATCGCGATTTCCCGCCGTATTTGGAAGTGATTTGACTTTTTTTTTTTTGTTTGAATCCTTTTCAATTCCTCTTTCATTTCCACTTTGAATTTTCCGGGAATTTTCCGGATTTTCCCCGTTATTTTGTTTTGTCCTATTTTTCAAAATCATTTGAATATTTTTATTTTCGTTTGAATCCTTTTCACTTTTTCTATCTTAATTTCGCTTTTCAATTTTCATTTTCCTTTAATTTTCCGTGTTATAACGGGTTAAAGTGTCAGTTTTTATGACATTTTAATCGCGATTTCCCGCCGTATTTGGAAAGTGATTTGACTTTTTTTTTTTTTGTTTGAATCGTTTTCAATTCCTCTTTCATTTCCACTTTGAATTTTCCGGATTTTCCCCGTTATTTTATTTTCGTCCTTTTTCGTCCTATTTTTCAAAATCATTTGAATATTTTTATTTTCGTTTGAATCCTTTTCACTTTTTCTATCTTAATTTCGCTTTTCAATTTTCATTTTCCTTTAATTTTCCGAGTTATAACGGGTTAAAGTGTCAGTTTCTATGACATTTTAATCGCGATGTCCCGCCGTATTTGGAAAGTGATTTAACTTTTTTTTTTTTTGTTTGAATCCTTTTCGATTCCTCTTTCATTTCCACTTTGAATTTTCCGGGAATTTTCCGGATTTTCCCCGTTATTTTTTTCGTCCTTTTTCGTTCTATTTTTCAAAATCATTTGAATATTTTTATTTTTAGTTTGAATCCTTTTCACTTTTACTATCTTAATTTCGCTTTTCAATTTTCATTTTCCTTTAATTTTCCGAGTTATAACGGGTTAAAGTGTCAGTTTTTATGACATTTTAATCGCGATTTCCCGCCGTATTTGGATAGTGATTTGACTTTTTTTTTTTGCTTGAATCCTTTTCAATTCCTCTTTCATTTCCACTTTGAATTTTCCCGATTTTCCCCGTTATTTTTTTTTCGTCCTTTTTCGTCCTATTTTTCAAAATCATTTGAATATTTTTATTTTCGTTTGAATCCTTTGCACTTTTTCTATCTTAATTTCATTTCGCTTTTCAATTTTCATTTTCCTTTAATTTTCCGAGTTATAACGGGTTAAAGTGTCAGTTTTTATGACATTTTAATCGCGATGTCCCGCCGTATTTGGAAAGTGATTTGACTTTTTTTTTTTTTGTTTGAATCCTTTTCGATTCCTCTTTCATTTCCACTTTGAATTTTCCGGGAATTTTCCGGATTTTCCCCGTTATTTTTTTCGTCCTTTTTCGTTCTATTTTTCAAAATCATTTGAATATTTTTATTTTTAGTTTGAATCCTTTTCACTTTTACTATCTTAATTTCGCTTTTCAATTTTAATTTTCCTTTAATTTTCCGAGTTATAACGGGTTAAAGTGTCAGTTTTTATGACATTTTAATCGCGATTTCCCGCCGTATTTGGAAGTGATTTGACTTTTTTTTTTTTGTTTGAATCCTTTTCAATTCCTCTTTCATTTCCACTTTGAATTTTCCGGGAATTTTCCGGATTTTCCCCGTTATTTTGTTTTGTCCTATTTTTCAAAATCATTTGAATATTTTTATTTTCGTTTGAATCCTTTTCACTTTTTCTATCTTAATTTCGCTTTTCAATTTTCATTTTCCTTTAATTTTCCGTGTTATAACGGGTTAAAGTGTCAGTTTTTATGACATTTTAATCGCGATTTCCCGCCGTATTTGGAAAGTGATTTGACTTTTTTTTTTTTTGTTTGAATCGTTTTCAATTCCTCTTTCATTTCCACTTTGAATTTTCCGGATTTTCCCCGTTATTTTTTTTTCGTCCTTTTTCGTCCTATTTTTCAAAATCATTTGAATATTTTTATTTTCGTTTGAATCCTTTTCACTTTTTCTATCTTAATTTCGCTTTTCAATTTTCATTTTCCTTTAATTTTCCGTGTTATAACGGGTTAAAGTGTCAGTTTTTATGACATTTTAATCGCGATTTCCCGCCGTATTTGGAAAGTGATTTGACTTTTTTTTTTTTTGTTTGAATCGTTTTCAATTCCTCTTTCATTTCCACTTTGAATTTTCCGGATTTTCCCCGTTATTTTTTTTTCGTCCTTTTTCGTCCTATTTTTCAAAATCATTTGAATATTTTTATTTTTGTTTGAATCCTTTTCACTTTTTCTATCTTAATTTCGCTTTTCAATTTTCATTTTCCTTTAATTTTCCGTGTTATAACGGGTTAAAGTGTCAGTTTTTATGACATTTTAATCGCGATTTCCCGCCGTATTTGGAAAGTGATTTGACTTTTTTTTTTTTTGTTTGAATCGTTTTCAATTCCTCTTTCATTTCCACTTTGAATTTTCCGGATTTTCTCCGTTATTTTTTTTTGTCCTTTCCTATTTTTCAAAATCATTTGAATATTTTTATTTTCGTTTGAATCCTTTTCACTTTTTCTATCTTAATTTCGCTTTTCAATTTTCATTTTCCTTTAATTTTCCGAGTTATAACGGGTTAAAGTGTCAGTTTTTATGACATTTTAATCGCGATGTCCCGCCGTATTTGGAAAGTGATTTGACTTTTTTTTTTTTTGTTTGAATCCTTTTCGATTCCTCTTTCATTTCCACTTTGAATTTTCCGGGAATTTTCCGGATTTTCCCCGTTATTTTTTTCGTCCTTTTTCGTTCTATTTTTCAAAATCATTTGAATATTTTTATTTTTAGTTTGAATCCTTTTCACTTTTACTATCTTAATTTCGCTTTTCAATTTTCATTTTCCTTTAATTTTCCGAGTTATAACGGGTTAAAGTGTCAGTTTTTATGACATTTTAATCGCGATTTCCCGCCGTATTTGGAAAGTGATTTGACTTTTTTTTTTTTTTTTGTATCCTTTTCAATTTCTCTTTCATTTCCACTTTGAATTTTCCGGAAATTTTCCGGAAATTTTCCGGATTTTCCCCGTTATTTTTTTTGTGCTATTTTTGAAATCATTTGAATAATTTTATTTTCGTTTGAATCCTCTTCACTTTTTCTATCTTAATTTCGCTTTTCAATTTTCATTTTCCTTTAATTTTCCGTGTCATAACAGGTTAAAGTGTCAGTTTTTATGACATTTTAATCGCGATTTCCCGCCGTATTTGGAAAGAGATTTGACTTTTTTTTTTTTGTTTGAATCCTTTTCAATTCCACTTTCATTTCCACTTTGAATTTTCCGGGAATTTTCCGGATTTTCCCCGTTATTTTTTTTTGTCATTTTTCGTCCTATTTTTCAAAATCATTTGAATATTTTTATTTTCGTTTGAATCCTTTTCACTTTTTCTATCTTAATTTCGCTTTTCAATTTTCATTTTCCTTTAATTTTCCGTGTTATAACGGGTTAAAGTGTCAGTTTTTATGACGTTTTAATCGCGATTTCCCGCCGTATTTGGAAAGTGATTTGACTTTTTTTTTTTTTGTTTGAATCGTTTTCAATTCCTCTTTCATTTCCACTTTGAATTTCCGGATTTTCCTCGTTATTTTTTTTTGTCCTTTCCTATTTTTCAAAATCATTTGAATATTTTTATTTTCGTTTGAATCCTTTTCACTTTTTCTATCTTAATTTCGCTTTTCAATTTTCATTTTCCTTTAATTTTCCGAGTTATAACGGGTTAAAGTGTCAGTTTTTATGACATTTTAATCGCGATGTCCCGCCGTATTTGGAAAGTGATTTGACTTTTTTTTTTTTTGTTTGAATCGTTTTCAATTCCTCTTTCATTTCCACTTTGAATTTCCGGATTTTCCTCGTTATTTTTTTTTGTCCTTTCCTATTTTTCAAAATCATTTGAATATTTTTATTTTCGTTTGAATCCTTTTCACTTTTTCTATCTTAATTTCGCTTTTCAATTTTCATTTTCCTTTAATTTTCCGTGTCATAACAGGTTAAAGTGTCAGTTTTTATGACATTTTAATCGCGATTTCCCGCCGTATTTGGAAAGAGATTTGACTTTTTTTTTTTTGTTTGAATCCTTTTCAATTCCACTTTCATTTCCACTTTGAATTTTCCGGGAATTTTCCGGATTTTCCCCGTTATTTTTTTTTGTCATTTTTCGTCCTATTTTTCAAAATCATTTGAATATTTTTATTTTCGTTTGAATCCTTTTCACTTTTTCTATCTTAATTTCGCTTTTCAATTTTCATTTTCCTTTAATTTTCCGTGTTATAACGGGTTAAAGTGTCAGTTTTTATGACATTTTAATCGCGATTTCCCGCCGTATTTGGAAAGTGATTTGACTTTTTTTTTTTTTGTTTGAATCGTTTTCAATTCCTCTTTCATTTCCACTTTGATTTTCCGGATTTTCCTCGTTATTTTTTTTTGTCCTTTCCTATTTTTCAAAATCATTTGAATATTTTTATTTTCGTTTGAATCCTTTTCACTTTTTCTATCTTAATTTCGCTTTTCAATTTTCATTTTCCTTTAATTTTCCGAGTTATAACGGGTTAAAGTGTCAGTTTTTATGACATTTTAATCGCGATGTCCCGCCGTATTTGGAAAGTGATTTGACTTTTTTTTTTTTTGTTTGAATCCTTTTCGATTTCTCTTTCATTTCCACTTTGAATTTTCCGGGAATTTTCCGGATTTTCCCCGTTATTTTTTTCGTCCTTTTTCGTTCTATTTTTCAAAATCATTTGAATATTTTGATTTTTAGTTTGAATCCTTTTCACTTTTACTATCTTAATTTCGCTTTTCAATTTTCATTTTCCTTTAATTTTCCGAGTTATAACGGGTTAAAGTGTCAGTTTTTATGACATTTTAATCGCGATTTCCCGCCGTATTTGGAAAGTGATTTGACTTTTTTTTTTTTTGTTTGAATCCTATTTTTTTTTCGTCCTTTTTCGTCGTATTTTTCAAAATCATTTGAATATTTTTATTTTCGTTTGAATCCTTTGCACTTTTTCTATTTTAATTTCGCTTTTCAATTTTCATTTTCCTTTAATTTTCCGAGTTATAACGGGTTAAAGTGTCAGTTTTTATGACATTTTAATCGCGATTTCCCGCCGTATTTGGAAAGTGATTTGACTTTTTTTTTTTTGTTTGAATCCTTTTCAATTCCTCTTTCATTTCCACTTTGAATTTTCCGGGAATTTTCCGGATTTTCCCCGTTATTTTTTTTCGTCCTTTTTCGTCCTATTTTTCAAAATCATTTAATTATTTTTATTTTTGTTTGAATCCTTTTCACTTTTTCTATCTTAATTTCGCTTTTCAATTTTCATTTTCCTTTAATTTTCCGTGTTATAACGGGTTAAAGTGTCAGTTTTTATGACATTTTAATCACGATTTCCCGCCGTATTTGGAAAGTGATTTGACTTTTTTCTTTTTTGTTTGAATCCTTTTCAATTCCTCTTTCATTTCCACTTTGAATTTTCCGGGAACTTTCCGGATTTTCCCCGTTATTTTTTTTTCGTCCTTTTTCGTCCTATTTTTCAAAATCATTTGAATATTTTTATTTTCGTTTGATTCCTTTTCACTTTTTCTATCTTAATTTCGCTTTTCAATTTTCATTTTCCTTTAATTTTCCGAGTTATAACGGGTTAAAGTGTCAGTTTCTATGACATTTTAATCGCGATTTCCCGCCGTATTTGGAAAGTGATTTGACTTTTTTTTTTTTTGTTTGAATCGTTTTCAATTCCTCTTTCATTTCCACTTTGAATTTTCCGGGAACTTTCCGGATTTTCCCCGTTATTTTTTTTTCGTCCTTTTCCGTCCTATTTTTCAAAATCATTTGAATATTTTTATTTTCGTTTGAATCCTTTTCACTTTTTCTATCTTAATTTCGCTTTTCAATTTTCATTTTCCTTTAATTTTCCGTGTTATAACGGGTTAAAGTGTCAGTTTTTATGACATTTTAATCGCGATTTCCCGCCGTATTTGGAAAGTGATTTGACTTTTTTTTTTTTTGTTTGAATCGTTTTCAATTCCTCTTTCATTTCCACTTTGAATTTTCCGGATTTTCCCCGTTATTTTTTTTCGTCCTTTTTCGTCCTATTTTTCAAAATCATTTGAATATTTTTATTTTTGTTTGAATCCTTTTCACTTTTTCTATCTTAATTTCGCTTTTCAATTTTCATTTTCCTTTAATTTTCCGTGTTATAACGGGTTAAAGTGTCAGTTTTTATGACATTTTAATCGCGATTTCCCGCCGTATTTGGAAAGTGATTTGACTTTTTTTTTTTTGTTTGAATCGTTTTCAATTCCTCTTTCATTTCCACTATGAATTTTCCGGATTTTCCCCGTTATTTTTTTTTGTCCTTTCCTATTTTTCAAAATCATTTGAATATTTTTATTTTCGTTTGAATCCTTTTCACTTTTTCTATCTTAATTTCGCTTTTCAATTTTCATTTTCCTTTAATTTTCCGAGTTATAACGGGTTAAAGTGTCAGTTTTTATGACATTTTAATCGCGATTTCCCGCCGTATTTGGAAAGTGATTTGACTTTTTTTTTTTTTTGTATCCTTTTCAATTTCTCTTACATTTCCACTTTGAATTTTCCGGAAATTTTACGGAAATTTTCCGGATTTTCCCCGTTATTTTTTTTTGTGCTATTTTTGAAATCATTTGAATAATTTTATTTTCGTTTGAATCCTCTTCACTTTTTCTATCTTAATTTCGCTTTTCAATTTTCATTTTCCTTTAATTTTCCGTGTTATAACGGGTTAAAGTGTCAGTTTTTATGACATTTTAATCGCGATTTCCCGCCGTATTTGGAAAGTGATTTGACTTTTTTTTTTTTTGTTTGAATCCTTTTCAATTCCACTTTCATTTCCACTTTGAATTTTCCGGGAATTTTCCGGATTTTCCCCGTTATTTTTTTTTGTCATTTTTCGTCCTATTTTTGAAATCATTTGAATAATTTTATTTTCGTTTGAATCCTCTTCACTTTTTCTATCTTAATTTCGCTTTTCAATTTTCATTTTCCTTTAATTTTCCGTGTTATAACGGGTTAAAGTGTCAGTTTTTATGACATTTTAATCGCGATTTCCCGCCGTATTTGGAAAGTGATTTGACTTTTTTTTTTTTTGTTTGAATCCTTTTCAATTCCACTTTCATTTCCACTTTGAATTTTCCGGGAATTTTCCGGATTTTCCCCGTTATTTTTTTTTGTCATTTTTCGTCCTATTTTTCAAAATCATTTGAATATTTTTATTTTCGTTTGAATCCTTTTCACTTTTTCTATCTTAATTTCGCTTTTCAATTTTCATTTTCCTTTAATTTTCCGTGTTATAACGGGTTAAAGTGTCAGTTTTTATGACGTTTTAATCGCGATTTCCCGCCGTATTTGGAAAGTGATTTGACTTTTTTTTTTTTTGTTTGAATCGTTTTCAATTCCTCTTTCATTTCCACTTTGAATTTCCGGATTTTCCTCGTTATTTTTTTTTGTCCTTTCCTATTTTTCAAAATCATTTGAATATTTTTATTTTCGTTTAAATCCTTTTCACTTTTTCTATCTTAATTTCGCTTTTCAATTTTCATTTTCCTTTAATTTTCCGTGTTATAACGGGTTAAAGTGTCAGTTTTTATGACATTTTAATCGCGATTTCCCGCCGTATTTGGAAAGTGATTTGACTTTTTTTTTTTTTGTTTGAATCGTTTTCAATTCCTCTTTCATTTCCACTTTGAATTTCCGGATTTTCCCCGTTATTTTTTTTTGTCCTTTCCTATTTTTCAAAATCATTTGAATATTTTTATTTTCGTTTGAATCCTTTTCACTTTTTCTATCTTAATTTCGCTTTTCAATTTTCATTTTCCTTTAATTTTCCGTGTTATAACGGGTTAAAGTGTCAGTTTTTATGACATTTTAATCGCGATTTCCCGCCGTATTTGGAAAGTGATTTGACTTTTTTTTTTTTGTTTGAATCGTTTTCAATTCCTCTTTCATTTCCACTATGAATTTTCCGGATTTTCCCCGTTATTTTTTTTTGTCCTTTCCTATTTTTCAAAATCATTTGAATATTTTTATTTTCGTTTGAATCCTTTTCACTTTTTCTATCTTAATTTCGCTTTTCAATTTTCATTTTCCTTTAATTTTCCGAGTTATAACGGGTTAAAGTGTCAGTTTTTATGACATTTTAATCGCGATTTCCCGCCGTATTTGGAAAGTGATTTGACTTTTTTTTTTTTTTGTATCCTTTTCAATTTCTCTTACATTTCCACTTTGAATTTTCCGGAAATTTTACGGAAATTTTCCGGATTTTCCCCGTTATTTTTTTTTGTGCTATTTTTGAAATCATTTGAATAATTTTATTTTCGTTTGAATCCTCTTCACTTTTTCTATCTTAATTTCGCTTTTCAATTTTCATTTTCCTTTAATTTTCCGTGTTATAACGGGTTAAAGTGTCAGTTTTTATGACATTTTAATCGCGATTTCCCGCCGTATTTGGAAAGTGATTTGACTTTTTTTTTTTTTGTTTGAATCCTTTTCAATTCCACTTTCATTTCCACTTTGAATTTTCCGGGAATTTTCCGGATTTTCCCCGTTATTTTTTTTTGTCATTTTTCGTCCTATTTTTCAAAATCATTTGAATATTTTTATTTTCGTTTGAATCCTCTTCACTTTTTCTATCTTAATTTCGCTTTTCAATTTTCATTTTCCTTTAATTTTCCGTGTTATAACGGGTTAAAGTGTCAGTTTTTATGACATTTTAATCGCGATTTCCCGCCGTATTTGGAAAGTGATTTGACTTTTTTTTTTTTTGTTTGAATCCTTTTCAATTCCACTTTCATTTCCACTTTGAATTTTCCGGGAATTTTCCGGATTTTCCCCGTTATTTTTTTTTGTCATTTTTCGTCCTATTTTTCAAAATCATTTGAATATTTTTATTTTCGTTTGAATCCTTTTCACTTTTTCTATCTTAATTTCGCTTTTCAATTTTCATTTTCCTTTAATTTTCCGTGTTATAACGGGTTAAAGTGTCAGTTTTTATGACATTTTAATCGCGATTTCCCGCCGTATTTGGAAAGTGATTTGACTTTTTTTTTTTTTTGTATCCTTTTCAATTTCTCTTACATTTCCACTTTGAATTTTCCGGAAATTTTACGGAAATTTTCCGGATTTTCCCCGTTATTTTTTTTTGTGCTATTTTTGAAATCATTTGAATAATTTTATTTTCGTTTGAATCCTCTTCACTTTTTCTATCTTAATTTCGCTTTTCAATTTTCATTTTCCTTTAATTTTCCGTGTTATAACGGGTTAAAGTGTCAGTTTTTATGACATTTTAATCGCGATTTCCCGCCGTATTTGGAAAGTGATTTGACTTTTTTTTTTTTTGTTTGAATCCTTTTCAATTCCACTTTCATTTCCACTTTGAATTTTCCGGGAATTTTCCGGATTTTCCCCGTTATTTTTTTTTGTCATTTTTCGTCCTATTTTTCAAAATCATTTGAATATTTTTATTTTCGTTTGAATCCTTTTCACTTTTTCTATCTTAATTTCGCTTTTCAATTTTCATTTTCCTTTAATTTTCCGTGTTATAACGGGTTAAAGTGTCAGTTTTTATGACATTTTAATCGCGATTTCCCGCCGTATTTGGAAAGTGATTTGACTTTTTTTTTTTTTGTTTGAATCCTTTTCAATTCCACTTTCATTTCCACTTTGAATTTTCCGGGAATTTTCCGGATTTTCCCCGTTATTTTTTTTTGTCATTTTTCGTCCTATTTTTCAAAATCATTTGAATATTTTTATTTTCGTTTGAATCCTCTTCACTTTTTCTATCTTAATTTCGCTTTTCAATTTTCATTTTCCTTTAATTTTCCGTGTTATAACGGGTTAAAGTGTCAGTTTTTATGACATTTTAATCGCGATTTCCCGCCGTATTTGGAAAGTGATTTGACTTTTTTTTTTTTTGTTTGAATCCTTTTCAATTCCACTTTCATTTCCACTTTGAATTTTCCGGGAATTTTCCGGATTTTCCCCGTTATTTTTTTTTGTCATTTTTCGTCCTATTTTTCAAAATCATTTGAATATTTTTATTTTCGTTTGAATCCTTTTCACTTTTTCTATCTTAATTTCGCTTTTCAATTTTCATTTTCCTTTAATTTTCCGTGTTATAACGGGTTAAAGTGTCAGTTTTTATGACATTTTAATCGCGATTTCCCGCCGTATTTGGAAAGTGATTTGACTTTTTTTTTTTTGTTTGAATCGTTTTCAATTCCTCTTTCATTTCCACTTTGAATTTCCGGATTTTCCCCGTTATTTTTTTTTGTCCTTTCCTATTTTTCAAAATCATTTGAATATTTTTATTTTCGTTTAAATCCTTTTCACTTTTTCTATCTTAATTTCGCTTTTCAATTTTCATTTTCCTTTAATTTTCCGAGTTATAACGGGTTAAAGTGTCAGTTTTTATGACATTTTAATCGCGATGTCCCGCCGTATTTGGAAAGTGATTTGACTTTTTTTTTTTTTGTGAATCCTTTTCAATTCCACTTTCATTTCCACTTTGAATTTTCCGGATTTTCCCCGTTATTTTTTTTTGTCATTTTTCGTCCTATTTTTCAAAATCATTTGAATATTTTTATTTTCGTTTGAATCCTTTTCACTTTTTCTATCTTAATTTCGCTTTTCAATTTTCATTTTCCTTTAATTTTCCGTGTAATAACGGGTTAAAGTGTCAGTTTTTATGACATTTTAATCGCGATTTCCCGCCGTATTTGGAAAGTGATTTGACTTTTTTTTTTTGTTTGAATCGTTTTCAATTCCTCTTTCATTTCCACTTTGAATTTCCGGATTTTCCCCGTTATTTTTTTTTGTCCTTTCCTATTTTTCAAAATCATTTGAATATTTTTATTTTCGTTTGAATCCTTTTCACTTTTTCTATCTTAATTTCGCTTTTCAATTTTCATTTTCCTTTAATTTTCCGAGTTATAACGGGTTAAAGTGTCAGTTTTTATGACATTTTAATCGCGATGTCCCGCCGTATTTGGAAAGTGATTTGACTTTTTTTTTTTTTGTTTGAATCCTTTTCGATTCCTCTTTCATTTCCACTTTGAATTTTCCGGGAATTTTCCGGATTTTCCCCGTTATTTTTTTCGTCCTTTTTCGTTCTATTTTTCAAAATCATTTGAATATTTTTATTTTTAGTTTGAATCCTTTTCACTTTTACAATCTTAATTTCGCTTTTCAATTTTCATTTTCCTTTAATTTTCCGAGTTATAACGGGTTAAAGTGTCAGTTTTTATGACATTTTAATCGCGATTTCCCGCCGTTTTTGGAAAGTGATTTGACTTTTTTTTTTTGTTTGAATCCTTTTCAATTCCTCTTTCATTTCCACTTTGAATTTTCCCGATTT
Source organism: Sylvicola cinctus (assembly GCA_963854165.1). Lineage (NCBI taxonomy): Eukaryota > Metazoa > Arthropoda > Insecta > Diptera > Anisopodidae > Sylvicola > Sylvicola cinctus. Next base: position 31,170,825 of record OY974082.1, read on the forward strand.
TCCCCGTTATTTTTTTTTCGTCCTTTTTCGTCCTATTTTTCAAAATCATTTGAATATTTTTATTTTCGTTTGAATCCTTTGCACTTTTTCTATCTTAATTTCGCTTTTCAATTTTCATTTTCCTTTAATTTTCCGAGTTATAACGGGTTAAAGTGTCAGTTTTTATGATATTTTAATCGCGATGTCCCGCCGTATTTGGAAAGTGATTTGACTTTTTTTTTTTTTGTTTGAATCCTTTTCGATTCCTCTTTCATTTCCACTTTGAATTTTCCGGGAATTTTCCGGATTTTCCCCGTTATTTTGTTTTGTCCTATTTTTCAAAATCATTTGAATATTTTTATTTTCGTTTGAATCCTTTTCACTTTTTCTATCTTAATTTCGCTTTTCAATTTTCATTTTCCTTTAATTTTCCGTGTTATAACGGGTTAAAGTGTCAGTTTTTATGACATTTTAATCGCGATTTCCCGCCGTATTTGGAAAGTGATTTGACTTTTTTTTTTTTTGTTTGAATCGTTTTCAATTCCTCTTTCATTTCCACTTTGAATTTTCCGGATTTTCCCCGTTATTTTTTTTTCGTCCTTTTTCGTCCTATTTTTCAAAATCATTTGAATATTTTTATTTTCGTTTGAATCCTTTTCACTTTTTCTATCTTAATTTCGCTTTTCAATTTTCATTTTCCTTTAATTTTCCGTGTTATAACGGGTTAAAGTGTCAGTTTTTATGACATTTTAATCGCGATTTCCCGCCGTATTTGGAAAGTGATTTGACTTTTTTTTTTTTTGTTTGAATCGTTTTCAATTCCTCTTTCATTTCCACTTTGAATTTTTTGGATTTTCAACGTTATTTTTTTTTCGTCCTTTTTCGTCCTATTTTTCAAAATCATTTGAATATTTTTATTTTTGTTTGAATCCTTTTCACTTTTTCTATCTTAATTTCGCTTTTCAATTTTCATTTTCCTTTAATTTTCCGTGTTATAACGGGTTAAAGTGTCAGTTTTTATGACATTTTAATCGCGATTTCCCGCCGTATTTGGAAAGTGATTTGACTTTTTTTTTTTTTGTTTGAATCGTTTTCAATTCCTCTTTCATTTCCACTTTGAATTTTCCGGATTTTCTCCGTTATTTTTTTTTGTCCTTTCCTATTTTTCAAAATCATTTGAATATTTTTATTTTCGTTTGAATCCTTTTCACTTTTTCTATCTTAATTTCGCTTTTCAATTTTCATTTTCCTTTAATTTTCCGAGTTATAACGGGTTAAAGTGTCAGTTTTTATGACATTTTAATCGCGATGTCCCGCCGTATTTGGAAAGTGATTTGACTTTTTTTTTTTTTGTTTGAATCCTTTTCGATTCCTCTTTCATTTCCACTTTGAATTTTCCGGGAATTTTCCGGATTTTCCCAGTTATTTTTTTCGTCCTTTTTCGTTCTATTTTTCAAAATCATTTGAATATTTTTATTTTTAGTTTGAATCCTTTTCACTTTTACTATCTTAATTTCGCTTTTCAATTTTCATTTTCCTTTAATTTTCCGAGTTATAACGGGTTAAAGTGTCAGTCTTTATGACATTTTAATCGCGATTTCCCGCCGTATTTGGAAAGTGATTTGACTTTTTTTTTTTTTTGTATCCTTTTCAATTTCTCTTTCATTTCCACTTTGAATTTTCCGGAAATTTTACGGAAATTTTCCGGATTTTCCCCGTTATTTTTTTTGTGCTATTTTTGAAATCATTTGAATAATTTTATTTTCGTTTGAATCCTCTTCACTTTTTCTATCTTAATTTCGCTTTTCAATTTTCATTTTCCTTTAATTTTCCGTGTCATAACAGGTTAAAGTGTCAGTTTTTATGACATTTTAATCGCGATTTCCCGCCGTATTTGGAAAGAGATTTGACTTTTTTTTTTTTGTTTGAATCCTTTTCAATTCCACTTTCATTTCCACTTTGAATTTCCGGATTTTCCCCGTTATTTTTTTATGTCCTCTCCTATTTTTCAAAACCATTTGAATATTTTTATTTTCGTTTGAATCCTTTTCACTTTTTCTATCTTAATTTCGCTTTTCAATTTTCATTTTCCTTTAATTTTCCGAGTTATAACGGGTTAAAGTGTCAGTTTTTATAACATTTTAATCGCGATGTCCCGCCGTATTTGGAAAGTGATTTGACTTTTTTTTTTTTGTTTGAATCCTTTTCGATTCCTCTTTCATTTCCATTTTGAATTTTCCGGGAATTTTCCGGATTTTCCCCGTTATTTTTTTCGTCCTTTTTCGTTCTATTTTTCAAAATCATTTGAATATTTTGATTTTTAGTTTGAATCCTTTTCACTTTTACTATCTTAATTTCGCTTTTCAATTTTCATTTTCCTTTAATTTTCCGAGTTATAACGGGTTAAAGTGTCAGTTTTTATGACATTTTAATCGCGATTTCCCGCCGTATTTGGAAAGTGATTTGACTTTTTTTTTTTTTTTGAATCCTTTTCGATTCCTCTTTCATTTCCACTTTGAATTTTCCGGATTTTCCCCGTTATTTTTTTTTCGTCCTTTTTCGTCCTATTTTTCAAAATCATTTGAATATTTTTATTTTCGTTTGAATCCTTTGCACTTTTTCTATCTTAATTTCGCTTTTCAATTTTCATTTTCCTTTAATTTTCCGAGTTAGTTTTTATGACATTTTAATCGCGATTTCCCGCCGTATTTGGAAAGTGATTTGACTTTTTTTTTTTTGTTTGAATCGTTTTCAATTCCTCTTTCATTTCCACTTTGAATTTCCGGATTTTCCCCGTTATTTTTTTTGTCCTTTCCTATTTTTCAAAATCATTTGAATATTTTTATTTTCGTTTGAATCCTTTTCACTTTTTCTATCTTAATTTCGCTTTTCAATTTTCATTTTCCTTTAATTTTCCGAGTTATAACGGGTTAAAGTGTCAGTTTTTATGACATTTTAATCGCGATGTCCCGCCGTATTTGGAAAGTGATTTGACTTCTTTTTTTTTTTGTTTGAATCCTTTTCGATTCCTCTTTCATTTCCACTTTGAATTTTCCGGGAATTTTCCGGATTTTCCCCGTTATTTTTTTCGTCCTTTTTCGTTCTATTTTTCAAAATCATTTGAATATTTTTATTTTTAGTTTGAATCCTTTTCACTTTTACTATCTTAATTTCGCTTTTCAATTTTCATTTTCCTTTAATTTTCCGAGTTATAACGGGTTAAAGTGTCAGTTTTTATGACATTTTAATCGCGATTTCCCGCCGTATTTGGAAAGTGATTTGACTTTTTTTTTTTTGTTTGAATCCTTTTCAATTCCTCTTTCATTTCCACTTTGAATTTTCCCGATTTTCCCCGTTATTTTTTTTTCGTCCTTTTTCGTCCTATTTTTTAAAATCATTTGAATATTTTTATTTTTGTTTGAATCCTTTTCACTTTTTCTATCTTAATTTCGCTTTTCAATTTTCATTTTCCTTTAATTTTCCGTGTTATAACGGGTTAAAGTGTCAGTTTTTATGACATTTTAATCGCGATTTCCCGCCGTATTTGGAAAGTGATTTGACTTTTTTTTTTTTTGTTTGAATCGTTTTCAATTCCTCTTTCATTTCCACTTTGAATTTTCCGGATTTTCCCCGTTATTTTTTTTTGTCCTTTTTCGTTCTATTTTTCAAAATCATTTGAATATTTTTATTTTCGTTTGAATCCTTTTCACTTTTTCTATCTTAATTTCGCTTTTCAATTTTCATTTTCCTTTAATTTTCCGTGTTATAACGGGTTAAAGTGTCAGTTTTATGACATTTTAATCGCGATTTCCCGCCGTATTTGGAAAGTGATTTGACTTTTTTTTTTTTGTTTGAATCGTTTTCAATTCCTCTTTCATTTCCACTTTGAATTTTCCGGATTTTCCCCGTTATTTTTTTTTCGTCCTTTTTCGTCCTATTTTTCAAAATCATTTGAATATTTTTATTTTTGTTTGAATCCTTTTCACTTTTTCTATCTTAATTTCGCTTTTCAATTTTCATTTTCCTTTAATTTTCCGTGTTATAACGGGTTAAAGTGTCAGTTTTTATGACATTTTAATCGCGATTTCCCGCCGTATTTGGAAAGTGATTTGACTTTTTTTTTTTTTGTTTGAATCGTTTTCAATTCCTCTTTCATTTCCACTTTGAATTTTCCGGATTTTCCCCGTTATTTTTTTTTGTCCTTTCCTATTTTTCAAAATCATTTGAATATTTTTATTTTCGTTTGAATCCTTTTCACTTTTTCTATCTTAATTTCGCTTTTCAATTTCCATTTTCCTTTAATTTTCCGAGTTATAACGGGTTAAAGTGTCAGTTTTTATGACATTTTAATCGCGATGTCCCGCCGTATTTGGAAAGTGATTTGACTTTTTTTTTTTGTTTGAATCCTTTTCGATTCCTCTTTCATTTCCACTTTGAATTTTCCGGGAATTTTCCGGATTTTCCCCGTTATTTTTTTCGTCCTTTTTCGTTCTATTTTTCAAAATCATTTGAATATTTTTATTTTTAGTTTGAATCCTTTTCACTTTTACTATCTTAATTTCGCTTTTCAATTTTCATTTTCCTTTAATTTTCCGAGTTATAACGGGTTAAAGTGTCAGTTTTTATGACATTTTAATCGCGATTTCCCGCCGTATTTGGAAAGTGATTTGACTTTTTTTTTTTTTTGTATCCTTTTCAATTTCTCTTTCATTTCCACTTTGAATTTTCCAGAAATTTTACGGAAATTTTCCGGATTTTCCCCGTTATTTTTTTTGTGCTATTTTTGAAATCATTTGAATAATTTTATTTTCGTTTGAATCCTCTTCACTTTTTCTATCTTAATTTCGCTTTTCAATTTTCATTTTCCTTTAATTTTCCGTGTCATAACAGGTTAAAGTGTCAGTTTTTATGACATTTTAATCGCGATTTCCCGCCGTATTTGGAAAGAGATTTGACTTTTTTTTTTTTGTTTGAATCCTTTTCAATTCCACTTTCATTTCCACTTTGAATTTTCCGGGAATTTTCCGGATTTTCCCCGTTATTTTTTTTTGTCATTTTTCGTCCTATTTTTCAAAATCATTTGAATATTTTTATTTTCGTTTGAATCCTTTTCACTTTTTCTATCTTAATTTCGCTTTTCAATTTTCATTTTCCTTTAATTTTCCGTGTTATAACGGGTTAAAGTGTCAGTTTTTATGACATTTTAATCGCGATTTCCCGCCGTATTTGGAAAGTGATTTGACTTTTTTTTTTTTGTTTGAATCGTTTTCAATTCCTCTTTCATTTCCACTTTGAATTTCCGGATTTTCCCCGTTATTTTTTTTTGTCCTTTCCTATTTTTCAAAATCATTTGAATATTTTTATTTTCGTTTGAATCCTTTTCACTTTTTCTATCTTAATTTCGCTTTTCAATTTTCATTTTCCTTTAATTTTCCGAGTTATAACGGGTTAAAGTGTCAGTTTTTATGACATTTTAATCGCGATGTCCCGCCGTATTTGGAAAGTGATTTGACTTTTTTTTTTTTTGTTTGAATCCTTTTCGATTCCTCTTTCATTTCCACTTTGAATTTTCCGGGAATTTTCCGGATTTTCCCCGTTATTTTTTTCGTCCTTTTTCGTTCTATTTTTCAAAATCATTTGAATATTTTTATTTTTAGTTTGAATCCTTTTCACTTTTACTATCTTAATTTCGCTTTTCAATTTTCATTTTCCTTTAATTTTCCGTGTTATAACGGGTTAAAGTGTCAGTTTTTATGACATTTTAATCGCGATGTCCCGCCGTATTTGGAAAGTGATTTGACTTTTTTTTTTTTTGTTTGAATCGTTTTCAATTCCTCTTTCATTTCCACTTTGAATTTTCCGGATTTTCCCCGTTATTTTTTTTTGTCCTTTTTCGTTCTATTTTTCAAAATCATTTGAATATTTTTATTTTTGTTTGAATCCTTTTCACTTTTTCTATCTTAATTTCGCTTTTCAATTTTCATTTTCCTTTAATTTTCCGTGTTATAACGGGTTAAAGTGTCAGTTTTTATGACATTTTAATCGCGATTTCCCGCCGTATTTGGAAAGTGATTTGACTTTTTTTTTTTGTTTGAATCGTTTTCAATTCCTCTTTCATTTCCACTTTGAATTTTCCGGATTTTCCCCGTTATTTTTTTTTCGTCCTTTTTCGTCCTATTTTTCAAAATCATTTGAATATTTTTATTTTTGTTTGAATCCTTTTCACTTTTTCTATCTTAATTTCGCTTTTCAATTTTCATTTTCCTTTAATTTTCCGTGTTATAACGGGTTAAAGTGTCAGTTTTTATGACATTTTAATCGCGATGTCCCGCCGTATTTGGAAAGTGATTTGACTTTTTTTTTTTTTGTTTGAATCGTTTTCAATTCCTCTTTCATTTCCACTTTGAATTTTCCGGATTTTCCCCGTTATTTTTTTTTGTCCTTTCCTATTTTTCAAAATCATTTGAATATTTTTATTTTCGTTTGAATCCTTTTCACTTTTTCTATCTTAATTTCGCTTTTCAATTTTCATTTTCCTTTAATTTTTCGAGTTATAACGGGTTAAAGTGTCAGTTTTTATGACATTTTAATCGCGATGTCCCGCCGTATTTGGAAAGTGATTTGACTTTTTTTTTTTTGTTTGAATCCTTTTCGATTCCTCTTTCATTTCCACTTTGAATTTTCCGGGAATTTTCCGGATTTTCCCCGTTATTTTTTTCGTCCTTTTTCGTTCTATTTTTCAAAATCATTTGAATATTTTTATTTTTAGTTTGAATCCTTTTCACTTTTACTATCTTAATTTCGCTTTTCAATTTTCATTTTCCTTTAATTTTCCGAGTTATAACGGGTTAAAGTGTCAGTTTTTATGACATTTTAATCGCGATTTCCCGCCGTATTTGGAAAGTGATTTGACTTTTTTTTTTTTTTGTATCCTTTTCAATTTCTCTTTCATTTCCACTTTGAATTTTCCAGAAATTTTCCTAAAATTTTCCGGATTTTCCCCGTTATTTTTTTTGTGCTATTTTTGAAATCATTTGAATAATTTTATTTTCGTTTGAATCCTCTTCACTTTTTCTATCTTAATTTCGCTTTTCAATTTTCATTTTCCTTTAATTTTCCGTGTCATAACAGGTTAAAGTGTCAGTTTTTATGACATTTTAATCGCGATTTCCCGCCGTATTTGGAAAGAGATTTGACTTTTTTTTTTTTGTTTGAATCCTTTTCAATTCCACTTTCATTTCCACTTTGAATTTTCCGGGAATTTTCCGGATTTTCCCCGTTATTTTTTTTTGTCATTTTTCGTCCTATTTTTCAAAATCATTTGAATATTTTTATTTTCGTTTGAATCCTTTTCACTTTTTCTATCTTAATTTCACTTTTCAATTTTCATTTTCCTTTAATTTTCCGTGTTATAACGGGTTAAAGTGTCAGTTTTTATGACATTTTAATCGCGATTTCCCGCCGTATTTGGAAAGTGATTTGACTTTTTTTTTTTTGTTTGAATCGTTTTCAATTCCTCTTTCATTTCCACTTTGAATTTCCGGATTTTCCCCGTTATTTTTTTTTGTCCTTTCCTATTTTTCAAAATCATTTGAATATTTTTATTTTCGTTTGAATCCTTTTCACTTTTTCTATCTTAATTTCGCTTTTCAATTTTCATTTTCCTTTAATTTTCCGAGTTATAACGGGTTAAAGTGTCAGTTTTTATGACATTTTAATCGCGATGTCCCGCCGTATTTGGAAAGTGATTTGATTTTTTTTTTTTTTGTTTGAATCCTTTTCGATTCCTCTTTCATTTCCACTTTGAATTTTCCGGGAATTTTCCGGATTTTCCCCGTTATTTTTTTCGTCCTTTTTCGTTCTATTTTTCAAAATCATTTGAATATTTTTATTTTTAGTTTGAATCCTTTTCACTTTTACTATCTTAATTTCGCTTTTCAATTTTCATTTTCCTTTAATTTTCCGAGTTATAACGGGTTAAAGTGTCAGTTTTTATGACATTTTAATCGCGATTTCCCGCCGTATTTGGAAAGTGATTTGACTTTTTTTTTTTTTGTTGAATCCTTTTCAATTCCTCTTTCATTTCCACTTTGAATTTCCGGATTTTCCCCGTTATTTTTTTTTCGTCCTTTTTCGTCCTATTTTTCAAAATCATTTGAATATTTTTATTTTCGTTTGAATCCTTTGCACTTTTTCTATCTTAATTTCGCTTTTCAATTTTCATTTTCCTTTAATTTTCCGAGTTATAACGGGTTGAAGTGTCAGTTTTTATGACATTTTAATCGCGATGTCCCGCCGTATTTGGAAAGTGATTTGACTTTTTTTTTTTTGTTTGAATCCTTTTCAATTCCTCTTTCATTTCCACTTTGAATTTTCCGGGAATTTTCCGGATTTTCCCCGTTATTTTTTTCGTCCTTTTTCGTTCTATTTTTCAAAATCATTTGAATATTTTTATTTTTGTTTGAATCCTTTTCACTTTTTCTATCTTAATTTCGCTTTTCAATTTTCATTTTCCTTTAATTTTCCGAGTTATAACGGGTTAAAGTGTCAGTTTTTATGACATTTTAATCGCGATGTCCCGCCGTATTTGGAAAGTGATTTGACTTTTTTTTTTTTGTTTGAATCCTTTTCAATTACTCTTTCATTTCCACTTTGAATTTTCCGGGAATTTTCCGGATTTTCGCCGTTATTTTTTTTGTCCTTTTTCGTCCTATATTTCAAAATCATTTGAATATTTTTATTTTCGTTTGAATCCTTTTCACTTTTTCTATCTTAATTTCGCTTTTCAATTTTCATTTTCCTTTAATTTTCCGAGTTATAACGGGTTAAAGTGTCAGTTTCTATGACATTTTAATCGCAATTTCCCGCCGTATTTGGAAGTGATTTGACTTTTTTTTTTTTTGATTGAATCGTTTTCAATTCGTCTTTCATTTCCACTTTGAATTTTCCGGGAATTTTTAGGATTTTCCCCGTTATTTTTTTTCTTCCTATTTTTCAAAATGATTTGAATATTTGTATTTTCGTTTGAATCCTTTTCACTTTTTCTATCTTAATTTCGCTTTTCAATTTTCATTTTCCTTTAATTTTCCGAGTTATAACGGGTTAAAGTGTCAGTTTTTATGACATTTTAATCGCGATTTCCCGCCGTATTTGGAAAGTGATTTGACTTTTTTTTTTTGTTTGAATCCTTTTCAATTCCTCTTTCATTTCCACTTTGAATTTTCCGGATTTTCCCCGTTATTTTTTTTTCGTCCTTTTTCGTCCTATTTTTCAAAATCATTTGAATATTTTTATTTTCGTTTGAATCCTTTTCACTTTTTCTATCTTAATTTCGCTTTTCAATTTTCATTTTCCATTAATTTTCCGAGTTATAACGGGTTAAAGTGTCAGTTTTTATGACATTTTAATCGCGATTTCCCGCCGTATTTGGAAAGTGATTTGACTTTTTTTTTTGTTTGAATCCTTTTCAATTCCTCTTTTATTTCCACTTTGAATTTTCCGGGAATTTTCCCCGTTATTTTTTTTTCGTCCTTTTTCGTCCTATTTTTCAAAATCATTTGAATATTTTTATTTTTGTTTGAATCCTTTTCACTTTTTCTATCTTAATTTCGCTTTTCAATTTTCATTTTCCTTTAATTTTCCGAGTTATAACGGGTTAAAGTGTCAGTTTCTATGACATTTTAATCGCAATTTCCCGCCGTATTTGGAAATGATTTGACTTTTTTTTTTTTTGTTTGAATCCTTTTCAATTCCTCTTTCATTTCCACTTTGAATTTTCCGGGAATTTTCCGGATTTTCCCCGTTATTTTTTTTCGTCCTATTTTTGAAATCATTTGAATAATTTTATTTTCGTTTGAATCCTTTTCACTTTTTCTATCTTAATTTCGCTTTTCAATTTTCATTTTCCTTTAATTTTCCGAGTTATAACAGGTTAAAGTGTCAGTTTTTATGACATTTTAATCGCGATTTCCCGCCGTATTTGGAAATTGATTTGACTTTTTTTTTTTTGTTTGAATCCTTTTCAATTCCTCTTTCATTTCCACTTTGAATTTCCGGATTTTCCCCGTTATTTTTTTTTCGTCCTTTTTCGTCCTATTTTTCAAAATCATTTGAATATTTTTATTTTTGTTTGAATCCTTTTCACTTTTTCTATCTTAATTTCGCTTTTCAATTTTCATTTTCCTTTAATTTTCCGAGTTATAACGGGTTAAAGTGTCAGTTTTTATGACATTTTAATCGCGATTTCCCGCCGTATTTGGAAAGTGATTTGACTTTTTTTTTTTTTGTTTGAATCCTTTTCGATTCCTCTTTCATTTCCACTTTGAATTTTCCGGATTTTCCCCGTTATTTTTTTTTCGTCCTTTTTCGTCCTATTTTTCAAAATCATTTGAATATTTTTATTTTCGTTTGAATCCTTTTCACTTTTTCTATCTTAATTTCGCTTTTCAATTTTCATTTTCCATTAATTTTCCGAGTTATAACGGGTTAAAGTGTCAGTTTTTATGACATTTTAATCGCGATTTCCCGCCGTATTTGGAAAGTGATTTGACTTTTTTTTTTGTTTGAATCCTTTTCAATTCCTCTTTTATTTCCACTTTGAATATTCCGGGAATTTTACCCGTTATTTTTTTTTCGTCCTTTTTCGTCCTATTTTTGAAATCATTTGAATAATTTTATTTTCGTTTGAATCCTTTTCACTTTTTCTATCTTAATTTCGCTTTTCAATTTTCATTTTCCTTTAATTTTCCGAGTTATAACGGGTTAAAGTGTCAGTTTTTATGACATTTTAATCGCGATGTCCCGCCGTATTTGGAAAGTGATTTGACTTTTTTTTTTTTTGTTTGAATCCTTTTCGATTCCTCTTTCATTTCCACTTTGAATTTTCCGGGAATTTTCCGGATTTTCCCCGTTATTTTTTTTTCGTCCTTTTTCGTCCTATTTTTCAAAATCATTTGAATATTTTTATTTTCGTTTGAATCCTTTTCACTTTTTCTATCTTAATTTCGCTTTTCAATTTTCATTTTCCTTTAATTTTCCGAGTTATAACGGGTTAAAGTGTCAGTTTTTTTGACATTTTAATCGCGATTTCCCGCCGTATTTGGAAATTGATTTGACTTTTTTTTTTTGTTTGAATCCTTTTCAATTCCTCTTTCAATTCCACTTTGAATTTTCCGGGAATTTTCCGGATTTTCCCCGTTATTTTTTTCGTCCTTTTTCGTCCTATTTTTAAAATCGTTTGAATATTTTTATTTTTAGTTTGAATCCTTTTCACTTTTACTATCTTAATTTTGCTTTTCAATTTTCATTTTCCTTTAATTTTCCGAGTTATAACGGGTTAAAGTGTCAGTTTTTATGACATTTTAATCGCGATTTCCCGCCGTATTTGGAAAGTGATTTGACTTTTTTTTTTTCGTTTGAATCCTTTTCAGTTCCTCTTTCATTTCCACTTTGAATTTTCCGGGAATTTTCCGGATTTTCCCCGTTATTTTTTTTTGTCCTTTTTCGTCCTATTTTTCAAAATAATTTGAATATTTTTATTTTCGTTTGAATCCTTTTCACTTTTTCTATCTTAATTTCGCTTTTCAATTTTCATTTTCCTTTAATTTTCCGTGTTATAACGGGTAAAGTGTCAGTTTTTATGACATTTTAATCGCGATTTCCCGCCGTATTTGGAAAGTGATTTGACTTTTTTTTTTTTTTGTATCCTTTTCAATTTCTCTTTCATTTCAACTTTGAATTTTCCGGGAATTTTCCGGATTTTCCCCGTTATTTTTTTTTGTCCTTTTTCGTCCTATTTTTCAAAATCATTTGAATATTTTTATTTTCGTTTGAATCCTTTTCACTTTTTCTATCTTAATTTCGCTTTTCAATTTTCATTTTCCTTTAATTTTCCGTGTTATAACGGGTTAAAGTGTCAGTTTTTATGACATTTTAATCGCGATTTCCCGCCGTATTTGGAAAGTGATTTGACTTTTTTTTTTTTTGTTTGAATCGTTTTCAATTCCTCTTTCATTTCCACTTTGAATTTTCCGGATTTTCCTCGTTATTTTTTTTTCGTCCTTTTTCGTCCTATTTTTCAAAATCATTTGAATATTTTTATTTTCGTTTGAATCCTTTTCACTTTTTCTATCTTAATTTCGCTTTTCAATTTTCATTTTCCTTTAATTTTCCGTGTTATAACGGGTTAAAGTGTCAGTTTTTATGACATTTTAATCGCGATTTCCCGCCGTATTTGGAAAGTGATTTGACTTTTTTTTTTTTTGTTTGAATCGTTTTCAATTCCTCTTTCATTTCCACTTTGAATTTTCCGGATTTTCCCCGTTATTTTTTTTTCGTCCTTTTTCGTCCTATTTTTCAAAATCATTTGAATATTTTTATTTTCGTTTGAATCCTTTTCACTTTTTCTATCTTAATTTCGCTTTTCAATTTTCATTTTCCTTTAATTTTCCGTGTTATAACGGGTTAAAGTGTCAGTTTTTATGACATTTTAATCGCGATTTCCCGCCGTATTTGGAAAGTGATTTGACTTTTTTTTTTTTTGTTTGAATCGTTTTCAATTCCTCTTTCATTTCCACTTTGAATTTTCCGGATTTTCCCCGTTATTTTTTTTTGTCCTTTTTCGTTCTATTTTTGAAATCATTTGAATAATTTTATTTTCGTTTGAATCCTTTTCACTTTTTCTATCTTAATTTCGCTTTTCAATTTTCATTTTCCTTTAATTTTCCGTGTCATAACAGGTTAAAGTGTCAGTTTTTATGACATTTTAATCGCGATTTCCCGCCGTATTTGGAAAGTGATTTGACTTTTTTTTTTTTTGTTTGAATCGTTTTCAATTCCTCTTTCATTTCCACTTTGAATTTTCCGGATTTTCTCCGTTATTTTTTTTTGTCATTTTTCGTCCTATTTTTCAAAATCATTTGAATATTTTTATTTTCGTTTGAATCCTTTTCACTTTTTCTATCTTAATTTCGCTTTTCAATTTTCATTTTCCTTTAATTTTCCGTGTTATAACGGGTTAAAGTGTCAGTTTTTATGACATTTTAATCGCGATTTCCCGCCGTATTTGGAAAGTGATTTGACTTTTTTTTTTTTTGTTTGAATCGTTTTCAATTCCTCTTTCATTTCCACTTTGAATTTCCGTATTTTCCCCGTTATTTTTTTTTGTCCTTTCCTATTTTTCAAAATCATTTGAATATTTTTATTTTCGTTTGAATCCTTTTCACTTTTTCTATCTTAATTTCGCTTTTCAATTTTCATTTTCCTTTAATTTTCCGAGTTATAACGGGTTAAAGTGTCAGTTTTTATGACATTTTAATCGCGATTTCCCGCCGTATTTGGAAAGTGATTTGACTTTTTTTTTTTTTTGTATCCTTTTCAATTTCTCTTTCATTTCCACTTTGAATTTTCCAGAAATTTTACGGAAATTTTCCGGATTTTCCCCGTTATTTTTTCGTCCTATTTTTCAAAATCATTTGAATATTTTTATTTTCGTTTGAATCCTTTTCACTTTTTCTATCTTAATTTCGCTTTTCAATTTTCATTTTCCTTTAATTTTCCGTGTTATAACGGGTTAAAGTGTCAGTTTTTATGACATTTTAATCGCGATTTCCCGCCGTATTTGGAAAGTGATTTGACTTTTTTTTTTTTTGTTTGAATCGTTTTCAATTCCTCTTTCATTTCCACTTTGAATTTCCGTATTTTCCCCGTTATTTTTTTTTGTCCTTTCCTATTTTTCAAAATCATTTGAATATTTTTATTTTCGTTTGAATCCTTTTCACTTTTTCTATCTTAATTTCGCTTTTCAATTTTCATTTTCCTTTAATTTTCCGAGTTATAACGGGTTAAAGTGTCAGTTTTTATGACATTTTAATCGCGATGTCCCGCCGTATTTGGAAAGTGATTTGACTTTTTTTTTTTTGTTTGGATCCTTTTCGATTCCTCTTTCATTTCCACTTTGAATTTTCCGGGAATTTTCCGGATTTTCCCCGTTATTTTTTTCGTCCTTTTTCGTTCTATTTTTCAAAATCATTTGAATATTTTTATTTTTAGTTTGAATCCTTTTCACTTTTACTATCTTAATTTCGCTTTTCAATTTTCATTTTCCTTTAATTTTCCGAGTTATAACGGGTTAAAGTGTCAGTTTTTATGACATTTTAATCGCGATTTCCCGCCGTATTTGGAAAGTGATTTGACTTTTTTTTTTTTTTGTATCCTTTTCAATTTCTCTTTCATTTCCACTTTGAATTTTCCAGAAATTTTACGGAAATTTTCCGGATTTTCCCCGTTATTTTTTTGTGCTATTTTTGAAATCATTTGAATAATATTATTTTCGTTTGAATCCTCTTCACTTTTTCTATCTTAATTTCGCTTTTCAATTTTCATTTTCCTTTAATTTTCCGTGTCATAACAGGTTAAAGTGTCAGTTTTTATGACATTTTAATCGCGATTTCCCGCCGTATTTGGAAAGAGATTTGACTTTTTTTTTTTTGTTTGAATCCTTTTCAATTCCACTTTCATTTCCACTTTGAATTTTCCGGGAATTTTCCGGATTTTCCCCGTTATTTTTTTCGTCCTTTTTCGTCCTATTTTTAAAATCGTTTGAATATTTTTATTTTTAGTTTGAATCCTTTTCACTTTTACTATCTTAATTTTGCTTTTCAATTTTCATTTTCCTTTAATTTTCCGAGTTATAACGGGTTAAAGTGTCAGTTTTTATGACATTTTAATCGCGATTTCCCGCCGTATTTGGAAAGTGATTTGACTTTTTTTTTTTCTGTTTGAATCGTTTTCAATTCCTCTTTCATTTCCACTTTGAATTTCCGGATTTTCCCCGTTATTTTTTTTTGTCCTTTCCTATTTTTCAAAATCATTTGAATATTTTTATTTTCGTTTGAATCCTTTTCACTTTTTCTATCTTAATTTCGCTTTTCAATTTTCATTTTCCTTTAATTTTCCGAGTTATAACGGGTTAAAGTGTCAGTTTTTATGACATTTTAATCGCGATGTCCCGCCGTATTTGGAAAGTGATTTGACTTTTTTTTTTTCTGTTTGAATCGTTTTCAATTCCTCTTTCATTTCCACTTTGAATTTCCGGATTTTCCCCGTTATTTTTTTTTGTCCTTTCCTATTTTTCAAAATCATTTGAATATTTTTATTTTCGTTTGAATCCTTTTCACTTTTTCTATCTTAATTTTGCTTTTCAATTTTCATTTTCCTTTAATTTTCCGAGTTATAACGGGTTAAAGTGTCAGTTTTTATGACATTTTAATCGCGATTTCCCGCCGTATTTGGAAAGTGATTTGACTTTTTTTTTTTTTGTTTGAATCGTTTTCAATTCCTCTTTCATTTCCACTTTGAATTTTCCGGATTTTCCCCGTTATTTTTTTTTGTCCTTTCCTATTTTTCAAAATCATTTGAATATTTTTATTTTCGTTTGAATACTTTTCACTTTTTCTATCTTAATTTCGCTTTTCAATTTTCATTTTCCTTTAATTTTCCGAGTTATAACGGGTTAAAGTGTCAGTTTTTATGACATTTTAATCGCGATTTCCCGCCGTATTTGGAAAGTGATTTGACTTTTTTTTTTTTTGTTTGAATCGTTTTCAATTCCTCTTTCATTTCCACTTTGAATTTTCCGGATTTTCCCCGTTATTTTTTTTTGTCCTTTCCTATTTTTCAAAATCATTTGAATATTTTTATTTTAGTTTGAATCCTTTTCACTTTTACTATCTTAATTTCGCTTTTCAATTTTCATTTTCCTTTAATTTTCCGAGTTATAACGGGTTAAGTGTCAGTTTTTATGACATTTTAATCGCGATTTCCCGCCGTATTTGGAAAGTGATTTGACTTTTTTTTTTTTTGTATCCTTTTCAATTTCTCTTTCATTTCCACTTTGAATTTTCCAGAAATTTTCCGGAAATTTTCCGGATTTTCCCCGTTATTTTTTTTGTGCTATTTTTGAAATCATTTGAATAATTTTATTTTCGTTTGAATCCTCTTCACTTTTTCTATCTTAATTTCGCTTTTCAATTTTCATTTTCCTTTAATTTTCCGTGTTATAACGGGTTAAAGTGTCAGTTTTTATGACATTTTAATCGCGATTTCCCGCCGTATTTGGAAAGTGATTTGACTTTTTTTTTTTTGTTTGAATCCTTTTCAATTCCACTTTCATTTCCACTTTGAATTTTCCGGATTTTCCCCGTAATTTTTTTTTGTCCTTTCCTATTTTTCAAAATCATTTGAATATTTTTATTTTCGTTTGAATCCTTTTCACTTTTTCTATCTTAATTTCGCTTTTCAATTTTCATTTTCCTTTAATTTTCCGAGTTATAACGGGTTAAAGTGTCAGTTTTTATGACATTTTAATCGCGATGTCCCGCCGTATTTGGAAAGTGATTTGACTTTTTTTTTTTTGTTTGAATCCTTTTCGATTCCTCTTTCATTTCCACTTTGAATTTTCCGGGAATTTTCCGGATTTTCCCCGTTATTTTTTTCGTCCTTTTTCGTTCTATTTTTCAAAATCATTTGAATATTTTTATTTTTAGTTTGAATCCTTTTCACTTTTACTATCTTAATTTCGTTTTTCAATTTTCATTTTCCTTTAATTTTCCGAGTTATAACGGGTTAAAGTGTCAGTTTTTATGACATTTTAATCGCGATTTCCCGCCGTATTTGGAAAGTGATTTGACTTTTTTTTTTTTTTGTATCCTTTTCAATTTCTCTTTCATTTCCACTTTGAATTTTCCAGAAATTTTACGGAAATTTTCCGGATTTTCCCCGTTATTTTTTTTGTGCTATTTTTGAAATCATTTGAATAATTTTATTTTCGTTTGAATCCTCTTCACTTTTTCTATCTTAATTTCGCTTTTCAATTTTCATTTTCCTTTAATTTTCCGTGTCATAACAGGTTAAAGTGTCAGTTTTTATGACATTTTAATCGCGATTTCCCGCCGTATTTGGAAAGAGATTTGACTTTTTTTTTTTTGTTTGAATTCTTTTCAATTCCACTTTCATTTCCACTTTGAATTTTCCGGGAATTTTCCGGATTTTCCCCGTTATTTTTTTTTGTCATTTTTCGTCCTATTTTTCAAAATCATTTGAATATTTTTATTTTCGTTTGAATCCTTTTCACTTTTTCTATCTTAATTTCGCTTTTCAATTTTCATTTTCCTTTAATTTTCCGTGTTATAACGGGTTAAAGTGTCAGTTTTTATGACATTTTAATCGCGATTTCCCGCCGTATTTGGAAAGTGATTTGACTTTTTTTTTTTTTGTTTGAATCGTTTTCAATTCCTCTTTCATTTCCACTTTGAATTTCCGGATTTTCCCCGTTATTTTTTTTTGTCCTTTCCTATTTTTCAAAATCATTTGAATATTTTTATTTTCGTTTGAATCCTTTTCACTTTTTCTATCTTAATTTCGCTTTTCAATTTTCATTTTCCTTTAATTTTCCGAGTTATAACGGGTTAAAGTGTCAGTTTTTATGACATTTTAATCGCGATGTCCCGCCGTATTTGGAAAGTGATTTGACTTTTTTTTTTTTGTTTGGATCCTTTTCGATTCCTCTTTCATTTCCACTTTGAATTTTCCGGGAATTTTCCGGATTTTCCCCGTTATTTTTTTCGTCCTTTTTCGTTCTATTTTTCAAAATCATTTGAATATTTTTATTTTTAGTTTGAATCCTTTTCACTTTTACTATCTTAATTTCGCTTTTCAATTTTCATTTTCCTTTAATTTTCCGAGTTATAACGGGTTAAAGTGTCAGTTTTTATGACATTTTAATCGCGATTTCCCGCCGTATTTGGAAAGTGATTTGACTTTTTTTTTTTTTTGTATCCTTTTCAATTTCTCTTTCATTTCCACTTTGAATTTTCCAGAAATTTTACGGAAATTTTCCGGATTTTCCCCGTTATTTTTTTGTGCTATTTTTGAAATCATTTGAATAATATTATTTTCGTTTGAATCCTCTTCACTTTTTCTATCTTAATTTCGCTTTTCAATTTTCATTTTCCTTTAATTTTCCGTGTCATAACAGGTTAAAGTGTCAGTTTTTATGACATTTTAATCGCGATTTCCCGCCGTATTTGGAAAGAGATTTGACTTTTTTTTTTTTGTTTGAATCCTTTTCAATTCCACTTTCATTTCCACTTTGAATTTTCCGGGAATTTTCCGGATTTTCCCCGTTATTTTTTTCGTCCTTTTTCGTCCTATTTTTAAAATCGTTTGAATATTTTTATTTTTAGTTTGAATCCTTTTCACTTTTACTATCTTAATTTTGCTTTTCAATTTTCATTTTCCTTTAATTTTCCGAGTTATAACGGGTTAAAGTGTCAGTTTTTATGACATTTTAATCGCGATTTCCCGCCGTATTTGGAAAGTGATTTGACTTTTTTTTTTTCTGTTTGAATCGTTTTCAATTCCTCTTTCATTTCCACTTTGAATTTCCGGATTTTCCCCGTTATTTTTTTTTGTCCTTTCCTATTTTTCAAAATCATTTAAATATTTTTATTTTCGTTTGAATCCTTTTCACTTTTTCTATCTTAATTTCGCTTTTCAATTTTCATTTTCCTTTAATTTTCCGAGTTATAACGGGTTAAAGTGTCAGTTTTTATGACATTTTAATCGCGATGTCCCGCCGTATTTGGAAAGTGATTTGACTTTTTTTTTTTTTGTTTGAATCCTTTTCGATTCTTCTTTCATTTCCACTTTGAATTTTCCGGGAATTTTCCGGATTTTCCCCGTTATTTTTTTCGTCCTTTTTCGTTCTATTTTTCAAAATCATTTGAATATTTTTATTTTTAGTTTGAATCCTTTTCACTTTTACTATCTTAATTTCGCTTTTCAATTTTCATTTTCCTTTAATTTTCCGAGTTATAACGGGTTAAAGTGTCAGTTTTTATGACATTTTAATCGCGATGTCCCGCCGTATTTGGAAAGTGATTTGACTTTTTTTTTTTTGTTTGAATCCTTTTCAATTCCTCTTTCATTTCCACTTTGAATTTTCCGGGAATTTTCCGGATTTTCGCCGTTATTTTTTTTGTCCTTTTTCGTCCTATTTTTCAAAATCATTTGTATATTTTTATTTTCGTTTGAATCCTTTTCACTTTTTCTATCTTAATTTCGCTTTTCAATTTTCATTTTCCTTTAATTTTCCGAGTTATAACGGGTTAAAGTGTCAGTTTCTATGACATTTTAATCGCAATTTCCCGCCGTATTTGGAAGTGATTTGACTTTTTTTTTTTTTGATTGAATCGTTTTCAATTCGTCTTTCATTTCCAATTTGAATTTTCCGGGAATTTTTAGGATTTTCCCCGTTATTTTTTTTCTTCCTATTTTTCAAAATCATTTGAATATTTGTATTTTCGTTTGAATCCTTTTCACTTTTTCTATCTTAATTTCGCTTTTCAATTTTCATTTTCCTTTAATTTTCCGAGTTATAACGGGTTAAAGTGTCAGTTTTTATGACATTTTAATCGCGATTTCCCGCCGTATTTGGAAAGTGATTTGACTTTTTTTTTTTGTTTGAATCCTTTTCAATTCCTCTTTCATTTCCACTTTGAATTTTCCGGATTTTCCCCGTTATTTTTTTTTTCGTCCTTTTTCGTCCTATTTTTCAAAATCATTTGAATATTTTTATTTTCGTTTGAATCCTTTTCACTTTTTCTATCTTAATTTCGCTTTTCAATTTTCATTTTCCATTAATTTTCCGAGTTATAACGGGTTAAAGTGTCAGTTTTTATGACATTTTAATCGCGATTTCCCGCCGTATTTGGAAGTGATTTGACTTTTTTTTTTTTGTTTCAATCCTTTTCAATTCCTCTTTCATTTCCACTTTGAATTTTCCGGGAATTTTCCGGATTTTCCCCGTTATTTTTTTTCGTCCTATTTTTGAAATCATTTGAATAATTTTATTTTCGTTTGAATCCTTTTCACTTTTTCTATCTTAATTTCGCTTTTCAATTTTCATTTTCCTTTAATTTTCCGAGTTATAACAGGTTAAAGTGTCAGTTTTTATGACATTTTAATCGCGATTTCCCGCCGTATTTGGAAATTAATTTGACTTTTTTTTTTTGTTTGAATCCTTTTCAATTCCTCTTTCATTTCCACTTTGAATTTTCCGGGAATTTTCCGAATTTTCCCCGTTATTTTTTTTTCGTCCTTTTTCGTCCTATTTTTCAAAATCATTTGAATATTTTTATTTTCGTTTGAATCCTTTTCACTTTCTCTATCTTAATTTCGCTTTTCAATTTTCATTTTCCATTAATTTTCCGAGTTATAACGGGTTAAAGTGTCAGTTTTTATGACATTTTAATCGCGATTTCCCGCCGTATTTGGAAGTGATTTGACTTTTTTTTTTTTGTTTCAATCCTTTTCAATTCCTCTTTCATTTCCACTTTGAATTTTCCGGGAATTTTCCGGATTTTCCCCGTTATTTTTTTTCGTCCTATTTTTGAAATCATTTGAATAATTTTATTTTCGTTTGAATCCTTTTCACTTTTTCTATTAATTTCGCTTTTCAATTTTCATTTTCCTTTAATTTTCCGTGTTATAACGGGTTAAAGTGTCAGTTTTTATGACATTTTAATCGCGATTTCCCGCCGTATTTGGAAAGTGATTTGACTTTTTTTTTTTTTGTTTGAATCGTTTTCAATTCCTCTTTCATTTCCACTTTGAATTTTCCGGATTTTCCCCGTTATTTTTTTTTGTCCTTTCCTATTTTTCAAAATCATTTGAATATTTTTATTTTCGTTTGAATCCTTTTCACTTTTTCTATCTTAATTTCGCTTTTCAATTTTCATTTTCCTTTAATTTTCCGAGTTATAACGGGTTAAAGTGTCAGTTTTTATGACATTTTAATCGCGATTTCCCGCCGTATTTGGAAAGTGATTTGACTTTTTTTTTTTTTGTTTGAATCGTTTTCAATTCCTCTTTCATTTCCACTTTGAATTTTCCGGATTTTCCCCGTTATTTTTTTTTGTCCTTTCCTATTTTTCAAAATCATTTGAATATTTTTATTTTTGTTTGAATCCTTTTCACTTTTACTATCTTAATTTCGCTTTTCAATTTTCATTTTCCTTTAATTTTCCGAGTTATAACGGGTTAAAGTGTCAGTTTTTATGACATTTTAATCGCGATGTCCCGCCGTATTTGGAAAGTGATTTGACTTTTTTTTTTTTGTTTGAATCCTTTTCGATTCCTCTTTCATTTCCACTTTGAATTTTCCGGGAATTTTCCGGATTTTCCCCGTTATTTTTTTCGTCCTTTTTCGTTCTATTTTTCAAAATCATTTGAATATTTTTATTTTTAGTTTGAATCCTTTTCACTTTTACTATCTTAATTTCGCTTTTCAATTTTCATTTTCCTTTAATTTTCCGAGTTATAACGGGTTAAAGTGTCAGTTTTTATGACATTTTAATCGCGATTTCCCGCCGTATTTGGAAAGTGATTTGACTTTTTTTTTTTTTTGTATCCTTTTCAATTTCTCTTTCATTTCCACTTTGAATTTTCCAGAAATTTTACGGAAATTTTCCGGATTTTCCCCGTTATTTTTTTTGTGCTATTTTTGAAATCATTTGAATAATTTTATTTTCGTTTGAATCCTCTTCACTTTTTCTATCTTAATTTCGCTTTTCAATTTTCATTTTCCTTTAATTTTCCGTGTCATAACAGGTTAAAGTGTCAGTTTTTATGACATTTTAATCGCGATTTCCCGCCGTATTTGGAAAGAGATTTGACTTTTTTTTTTTTGTTTGAATTCTTTTCAATTCCACTTTCATTTCCACTTTGAATTTTCCGGGAATTTTCCGGATTTTCCCCGTTATTTTTTTTTGTCATTTTTCGTCCTATTTTTCAAAATCATTTGAATATTTTTATTTTCGTTTGAATCCTTTTCACTTTTTCTATCTTAATTTCGCTTTTCAATTTTCATTTTCCTTTAATTTTCCGTGTTATAACGGGTTAAAGTGTCAGTTTTTATGACATTTTAATCGCGATTTCCCGCCGTATTTGGAAAGTGATTTGACTTTTTTTTTTTTTGTTTGAATCCTTTTCGATTCCTCTTTCATTTCCACTTTGAATTTTCCGGGAATTTTCCGGATTTTCCCCGTTATTTTTTTCGTCCTTTTTCGTTCTATTTTTCAAAATCATTTGAATATTTTTATTTTTAGTTTGAATCCTTTTCACTTTTACTATCTTAATTTCGCTTTTCAATTTTCATTTTCCTTTAATTTTCCGAGTTATAACGGGTTAAAGTGTCAGTTTTTATGACATTTTAATCGCGATTTCCCGCCGTATTTGGAAAGTGATTTGACTTTTTTTTTTTTTTTGTATCCTTTTCAATTTCTCTTTCATTTCCACTTTGAATTTTCCAGAAATTTTACGGAAATTTTCCGGATTTTCCCCGTTATTTTTTTTGTGCTATTTTTGAAATCATTTGAATAATTTTATTTTCGTTTGAATCCTCTTCACTTTTTCTATCTTAATTTCGCTTTTCAATTTTCATTTTCCTTTAATTTTCCGTGTCATAACAGGTTAAAGTGTCAGTTTTTATGACATTTTAATCGCGATTTCCCGCCGTATTTGGAAAGAGATTTGACTTTTTTTTTTTTGTTTGAATCCTTTTCAATTCCACTTTCATTTCCACTTTGAATTTTCCGGGAATTTTCCGGATTTTCCCCGTTATTTTTTTCGTCCTTTTTCGTCCTATTTTTAAAATCGTTTGAATATTTTTATTTTTAGTTTGAATCCTTTTCACTTTTACTATCTTAATTTTGCTTTTCAATTTTCATTTTCCTTTAATTTTCCGAGTTATAACGGGTTAAAGTGTCAGTTTTTATGACATTTTAATCGCGATTTCCCGCCGTATTTGGAAAGTGATTTGACTTTTTTTTTTTCTGTTTGAATCGTTTTCAATTCCTCTTTCATTTCCACTTTGAATTTCCGGATTTTCCCCGTTATTTTTTTTTGTCCTTTCCTATTTTTCAAAATCATTTAAATATTTTTATTTTCGTTTGAATCCTTTTCACTTTTTCTATCTTAATTTCGCTTTTCAATTTTCATTTTCCTTTAATTTTCCGAGTTATAACGGGTTAAAGTGTCAGTTTTTATGACATTTTAATCGCGATGTCCCGCCGTATTTGGAAAGTGATTTGACTTTTTTTTTTTTTGTTTGAATCCTTTTCGATTCCTCTTTCATTTCCACTTTGAATTTTCCGGGAATTTTCCGGATTTTCCCCGTTATTTTTTTCGTCCTTTTTCGTTCTATTTTTCAAAATCATTTGAATATTTTTATTTTTAGTTTGAATCCTTTTCACTTTTACTATCTTAATTTCGCTTTTCAATTTTCATTTTCCTTTAATTTTCCGAGTTATAACGGGTTAAAGTGTCAGTTTTTATGACATTTTAATCGCGATGTCCCGCCGTATTTGGAAAGTGATTTGACTTTTTTTTTTTTGTTTGAATCCTTTTCAATTCCTCTTTCATTTCCACTTTGAATTTTCCGGGAATTTTCCGGATTTTCGCCGTTATTTTTTTTGTCCTTTTTCGTCCTATTTTTCAAAATCATTTGTATATTTTTATTTTCGTTTGAATCCTTTTCACTTTTTCTATCTTAATTTCGCTTTTCAATTTTCATTTTCCTTTAATTTTCCGAGTTATAACGGGTTAAAGTGTCAGTTTCTATGACATTTTAATCGCAATTTCCCGCCGTATTTGGAAGTGATTTGACTTTTTTTTTTTTTGATTGAATCGTTTTCAATTCGTCTTTCATTTCCACTTTGAATTTTCCGGGAATTTTTAGGATTTTCCCCGTTATTTTTTTTCTTCCTATTTTTCAAAATCATTTGAATATTTGTATTTTCGTTTGAATCCTTTTCACTTTTTCTATCTTAATTTCGCTTTTCAATTTTCATTTTCCTTTAATTTTCCGAGTTATAACGGGTTAAAGTGTCAGTTTTTATGACATTTTAATCGCGATTTCCCGCCGTATTTGGAAAGTGATTTGACTTTTTTTTTTTGTTTGAATCCTTTTCAATTCCTCTTTCATTTCCACTTTGAATTTTCCGGATTTTCCCCGTTATTTTTTTTTTCGTCCTTTTTCGTCCTATTTTTCAAAATCATTTGAATATTTTTATTTTCGTTTGAATCCTTTTCACTTTTTCTATCTTAATTTCGCTTTTCAATTTTCATTTTCCATTAATTTTCCGAGTTATAACGGGTTAAAGTGTCAGTTTTTATGACATTTTAATCGCGATTTCCCGCCGTATTTGGAAGTGATTTGACTTTTTTTTTTTTGTTTCAATCCTTTTCAATTCCTCTTTCATTTCCACTTTGAATTTTCCGGGAATTTTCCGGATTTTCCCCGTTATTTTTTTTCGTCCTATTTTTGAAATCATTTGAATAATTTTATTTTCGTTTGAATCCTTTTCACTTTTTCTATCTTAATTTCGCTTTTCAATTTTCATTTTCCTTTAATTTTCCGAGTTATAACAGGTTAAAGTGTCAGTTTTTATGACATTTTAATCGCGATTTCCCGCCGTATTTGGAAATTAATTTGACTTTTTTTTTTTGTTTGAATCCTTTTCAATTCCTCTTTCATTTCCACTTTGAATTTTCCGGGAATTTTCCGAATTTTCCCCGTTATTTTTTTTCGTCCTTTTTCGTCCTATTTTTCAAAATCATTTGAATATTTTTATTTTCGTTTGAATCCTTTTCACTTTTTCTATCTTAATTTCGCTTTTCAATTTTCATTTTCCATTAATTTTCCGAGTTATAACGGGTTAAAGTGTCAGTTTTTATGACATTTTAATCGCGATTTCCCGCCGTATTTGGAAGTGATTTGACTTTTTTTTTTTTGTTTCAATCCTTTTCAATTCCTCTTTCATTTCCACTTTGAATTTTCCGGGAATTTTCCGGATTTTCCCCGTTATTTTATTTCGTCCTATTTTTGAAATCATTTGAATAATTTTATTTTCGTTTGAATCCTTTTCACTTTTTCTATCTTAATTTTGCTTTTCAATTTTCATTTTCCTTTAATTTTCCGAGTTATAACGGGTTAAAGTGTCAGTTTTTTTGACATTTTAATCGCGATTTCCCGCCGTATTTGGAAATTGATTTGACTTTTTTTTTTTGTTTGAATCCTTTTCAATTCCTCTTTCATTTCCACTTTGAATTTTCCGGATTTTCCCCGTTATTTTTTTTTCGTCCTTTTTCGTCCTATTTTTCAAAATCATTTGAATATTTTTATTTTTGTTTGAATCCTTTTCACTTTTTCTATCTTAATTTCGCTTTTCAATTTTCATTTTCCTTTAATTTTCCGAGTTATAACGGGTTAAAGTGTCAGTTTTTATGACATTTTAATCGCGATTTCCCGCCGTATTTGGAAAGTGATTTGACTTTTTTTTTTTGTTTGAATCCTTTTCAATTCCTCTTTCATTTCCACTTTGAATTTTCCGGATTTTCCCCGTTATTTTTTTTGTCCTTTCCTATTTTTCAAAATCATTTGAATATTTTTATTTTCGTTTGAATCCTTTTCACTTTTTCTATCTTAATTTCGCTTTTCAATTTTCATTTTCCTTTAATTTTCCGAGTTATAACGGGTTAAAGTGTCAGTTTTTATGACATTTTAATCGCGATGTCCCGCCGTATTTGGAAAGTGATTTGACTTTTTTTTTTTTGTTTGGATCCTTTTCGATTCCTCTTTCATTTCCACTTTGAATTTTCCGGGAATTTTCCGGATTTTCCCCGTTATTTTTTTCGTCCTTTTTCGTTCTATTTTTCAAAATCATTTGAATATTTTTATTTTTAGTTTGAATCCTTTTCACTTTTACTATCTTAATTTCGCTTTTCAATTTTCATTTTCCTTTAATTTTCCGAGTTATAACGGGTTAAAGTGTCAGTTTTTATGACATTTTAATCGCGATTTCCCGCCGTATTTGGAAAGTGATTTGACTTTTTTTTTTTTTTGTATCCTTTTCAATTTCTCTTTCATTTCCACTTTGAATTTTCCAGAAATTTTACGGAAATTTTCCGGATTTTCCCCGTTATTTTTTTTGTGCTATTTTTGAAATCATTTGAATAATTTTATTTTCGTTTGAATCCTCTTCACTTTTTCTATCTTAATTTCGCTTTTCAATTTTCATTTTCCTTTAATTTTCCGTGTCATAACAGGTTAAAGTGTCAGTTTTTATGACATTTTAATCGCGATTTCCCGCCGTATTTGGAAAGAGATTTGACTTTTTTTTTTTTGTTTGAATCCTTTTCAATTCCACTTTCATTTCCACTTTGAATTTTCCGGGAATTTTCCGGATTTTCCCCGTTATTTTTTTCGTCCTTTTTCGTCCTATTTTTAAAATCGTTTGAATATTTTTATTTTTAGTTTGAATCCTTTTCACTTTTACTATCTTAATTTTGCTTTTCAATTTTCATTTTCCTTTAATTTTCCGAATTATAACGGGTTAAAGTGTCAGTTTTTATGACATTTTAATCGCGATTTCCCGCCGTATTTGGAAAGTGATTTGACTTTTTTTTTTCTGTTTGAATCGTTTTCAATTCCTCTTTCATTTCCACTTTGAATTTCCGGATTTTCCCCGTTATTTTTTTTTGTCCTTTCCTATTTTTCAAAATCATTTGAATATTTTTATTTTCGTTTGAATCCTTTTCACTTTTTCTATCTTAATTTCGCTTTTCAATTTTCATTTTCCTTTAATTTTCCGAGTTATAACGGGTTAAAGTGTCAGTTTTTATGACATTTTAATCGCGATGTCCCGCCGTATTTGGAAAGTGATTTGACTTTTTTTTTTTTTGTTTGAATCCTTTTCGATTCCTCTTTCATTTCCACTTTGAATTTTCCGGGAATTTTCCGGATTTTCCCCGTTATTTTTTTCGTCCTTTTTCGTTCTATTTTTCAAAATCATTTGAATATTTTTATTTTTAGTTTGAATCCTTTTCACTTTTACTATCTTAATTTCGCTTTTCAATTTTCATTTTCCTTTAATTTTCCGAGTTATAACGGGTTAAAGTGTCAGTTTTTATGACATTTTAATCGCGATTTCCCGCCGTATTTGGAAAGTGATTTGACTTTTTTTTTTTTTGTTGAATCCTTTTCAATTCCTCTTTCATTTCCACTTTAAATTTCCGGATTTTCCCCGTTATTTTTTTTTCGTCCTTTTTCGTCCTATTTTTCAAAATCATTTGAATATTTTTATTTTCGTTTGAATACTTTGCACTTTTTCTATCTTAATTTCGCTTTTCAATTTTCATTTTCCTTTAATTTTCCGAGTTATAACGGGTTAAAGTGTCAGTTTTTATGACATTTTAATCGCGATGTCCCGCCGTATTTGGAAAGTGATTTGACTTTTTTTTTTTTGTTTGAATCCTTTTCAATTCCTCTTTCATTTCCACTTTGAATTTTCCGGGAATTTTCCGGATTTTCCCCGTTATTTTTTTCGTCCTTTTTCGTTCTATTTTTCAAAATCATTTGAATATTTTTATTTTTGTTTGAATCCTTTTCACTTTTTCTATCTTAATTTCGCTTTTCAATTTTCATTTTCCTTTAATTTTCCGAGTTATAACGGGTTAAAGTGTCAGTTTTTATGACATTTTAATCGCGATGTCCCGCCGTATTTGGAAAGTGATTTGACTTATTTTTTTTTGTTTGGATCCTTTTCGATTCCTCTTTCATTTCCACTTTGAATTTTCCGGGAATTTTCCGGATTTTCCCCGTTATTTTTTTCGTCCTTTTTCGTTCTATTTTTCAAAATCATTTGAATATTTTTATTTTTAGTTTGAATCCTTTTCACTTTTACTATCTTAATTTCGCTTTTCAATTTTCATTTTCCTTTAATTTTCCGAGTTATAACGGGTTAAAGTGTCAGTTTTTATGACATTTTAATCGCGATTTCCCGCCGTATTTGGAAAGTGATTTGACTTTTTTTTTTTTTTGTATCCTTTTCAATTTCTCTTTCATTTCCACTTTGAATTTTCCAGAAATTTTACGGAAATTTTCCGGATTTTCCCCGTTATTTTTTTTGTGCTATTTTTGAAATCATTTGAATAATTTTATTTTCGTTTGAATCCTCTTCACTTTTTCTATCTTAATTTCGCTTTTCAATTTTCATTTTCCTTTAATTTTCCGAGTTATAACGGGTTAAAGTGTCAGTTTTTATGACATTTTAATCGCGATGTCCCGCCGTATTTGGAAAGTGATTTGACTTTTTTTTTTTTGTTTGAATCCTTTTCAATTCCTCTTTCATTTCCACTTTGAATTTTCCGGGAATTTTCCGGATTTTCCCCGTTATTTTTTTTGTCCTTTTTCGTCCTATTTTTCAAAATCATTTGAATATTTTTATTTTCGTTTGAATCCTTTTCACTTTTTCTATCTTAATTTCGCTTTTCAATTTTCATTTTCCTTTAATTTTCCGAGTTATAACGGGTTAAAGTGTCAGTTTTTATGACATTTTAATCGCGATGTCCCGCCGTATTTGGAAAGTGATTTGACTTTTTTTTTTTTGTTTGAATCCTTTTCAATTCCTCTTTCATTTCCACTTTGAATTTTCCGGGAATTTTCCGGATTTTCCCCGTTATTTTTTTTGTCCTTTTTCGTCCTATTTTTCAAAATCATTTGAATATTTTTATTTTCGTTTGAATATTTTGCACTTTTTCTATCTTAATTTCGCTTTTCAATTTTCATTTTCCTTTAATTTTCCGAGTTATAACGGGTTAAAGTGTCAGTTTTTATGACATTTTAATCGCGATGTCCCGCCGTATTTGGAAAGTGATTTGACTTTTTTTTTTTTGTTTGAATCCTTTTCAATTCCTCTTTCATTTCCACTTTGAATTTTCCGGGAATTTTCCGGATTTTCCCCGTTATTTTTTTTGTCCTTTTTCGTCCTATTTTTCAAAATCATTTGAATATTTTTATTTTCGTTTGAATCCTTTTCACTTTTTCTATCTTAATTTCGCTTTTCAATTTTCATTTTCCTTTAATTTTCCGAGTTATAACGGGTTAAAGTGTCAGTTTCTATGACATTTTAATCGCAATTTCCCGCCGTATTTGGAAGTGATTTGACTTTTTTTTTTTTTTGATTGAATCGTTTTCAATTCGTCTTTCATTTCCACTTTGAATTTTCCGGGAATTTTTAGGATTTTCCCCGTTATTTTTTTTCTTCCTATTTTTCAAAATCATTTGAATATTTGTATTTTCGTTTGAATCCTTTTCACTTTTTCTATCTTAATTTCGCTTTTCAATTTTCATTTTCCTTTAATTTTCCGAGTTATAACGGGTTAAAGTGTCAGTTTTTATGACATTTTAATCGCGATGTCCCGCCGTATTTGGAAAGTGATTTGACTTTTTTTTTTTTGTTTGAATCCTTTTCAATTCCTCTTTCATTTCCACTTTGAATTTTCCGGGAATTTTTAGGATTTTCCCCGTTATTTTTTTTCTTCCTATTTTTCAAAATCATTTGAATATTTTTATTTTCGTTTGAATCCTTTTCACTTTTTCTATCTTAATTTCGCTTTTCAATTTTCATTTTCCTTTAATTTTCCGTGTTATAACGGGTTAAAGTGTCAGTTTTTATGACATTTTAATCGCGATTTCCCGCCGTATTTGGAAAGTGATTTGACTTTTTTTTTTTTTGTTGAATCCTTTTCAATTCCTCTTTCATTTCCACTTTGAATTTTCCGGGAATTTTCCGGATTTTCCCCGTTATTTTTTTCGTCCTTTTTCGTTCTATTTTTCAAAATCATTTGAATATTTTTATTTTTGTTTGAATCCTTTTCACTTTTTCTATCTTAATTTCGCTTTTCAATTTTCATTTTCCTTTAATTTTCCGAGTTATAACGGGTTAAAGTGTCAGTTTTTATGACATTTTAATCGCGATTTCCCGCCGTATTTGGAAAGTGATTTGACTTTTTTTTTTTTGTTTGAATCCTTTTCAATTCCTCTTTCATTTCCACTTTGAATTTTCCGGGAACTTTCCGGATTTTCCCCGTTATTTTTTTTTCGTCCTTTTTCGTCCTATTTTTCAAAATCATTTGAATATTTTTATTTTTAGTTTGAATCCTTTTCACTTTTACTATCTTAATTTCGCTTTTCAATTTTCATTTTCCTTTAATTTTCCGAGTTATAACGGGTTAAAGTGTCAGTTTTTATGACATTTTAATCGCGATGTCCCGCCGTATTTGGAAAGTGATTTGACTTTTTTTTTTTTGATTGAATCGTTTTCAATTCCTCTTTCATTTCCACTTTGAATTTTCCGGGAATTTTCCGGATTTTCGCCGTTATTTTTTTTGTCCTTTTTCGTCCTATTTTTCAAAATCATTTGAATATTTTTATTTTCGTTTGAATCCTTTTCACTTTTTCTATCCTAATTTCGCTTTTCAATTTTCATTTTCCTTTAATTTTCCGAGTTATAACGGGTTAAAGTGTCAGTTTCTATGACATTTTAATCGCAATTTCCCGCCGTATTTGGAAGTGATTTGACTTTTTTTTTTTTTGATTGAATCGTTTTTAATTCGTCTTTCATTTCCACTTTGAATTTTCCGGGAATTTTTAGGATTTTCCCCGTTATTTTTTTTCTTCCTATTTTTCAAAATCATTTGAATATTTTTATTTTCGTTTGAATCCTTTTCACTTTTTCTATCTTAATTTCGCTTTTCAATTTTCATTTTCCTTTAATTTTCCGAGTTATAACGGGTTAAAGTGTCAGTTTCTATGACATTTTAATCGCAATTTCCCGCCGTATTTGGAAGTGATTTGACTTTTTTTTTTTTTTGATTGAATCGTTTTCAATTCGTCTTTCATTTCCACTTTGAATTTTCCGGGAATTTTTAGGATTTTCCCCGTTATTTTTTTTCTTCCTATTTTTCAAAATCATTTGAATATTTGTATTTTCGTTTGAATCCTTTTCACTTTTTCTATCTTAATTTCGCTTTTCAATTTTCATTTTCCTTTAATTTTCCGAGTTATAACGGGTTAAAGTGTCAGTTTTTATGACATTTTAATCGCGATGTCCCGCCGTATTTGGAAAGTGATTTGACTTTTTTTTTTTGTTTGAATCCTTTTCAATTCCTCTTTCATTTCCACTTTGAATTTTCCGGGAATTTTCCGGATTTTCGCCGTTATTTTTTTTGTCCTTTTTCGTCCTATTTTTCAAAATCATTTGAATATTTTTATTTTCGTTTGAATCCTTTTCACTTTTTCTATCTTAATTTCGCTTTTCAATTTTCATTTTCCTTTAATTTTCCGAGTTATAACGGGTTAAAGTGTCAGTTTCTATGACATTTTAATCGCAATTTCCCGCCGTATTTGGAAGTGATTTGACTTTTTTTTTTTTGTTTGAATCCTTTTCAATTCCTCTTTCATTTCCACTTTGAATTTTCCGGGAATTTTTAGGATTTTCCCCGTTATTTTTTTTCTTCCTATTTTTCAAAATCATTTGAATATTTTTATTTTCGTTTGAATCCTTTTCACTTTTTCTATCTTAATTTCGCTTTTCAATTTTCATTTTCCTTTAATTTTCCGTGTTATAACGGGTTAAAGTGTCAGTTTTTATGACATTTTAATCGCGATTTCCCGCCGTATTTGGAAAGTGATTTGACTTTTTTTTTTTTGATTGAATCGTTTTCAATTCCTCTTTCATTTCCACTTTGAATTTTCCGGGAATTTTCCGGATTTTCCCCGTTATTTTTTTTCGTCCTATTTTTGAAATCATTTGAATAATTTTATTTTCGTTTGAATCCTTTTCACTTTTTCTATCTTAATTTCGCTTTTCAATTTTCATTTTCCTTTAATTTTCCGAGTTATAACAGGTTAAAGTGTCAGTTTTTATGACATTTTAATCGCGATTTCCCGCCGTATTTGGAAATTGATTTGACTTTTTTTTTTTGTTTGAATCCTTTTCAATTCCTCTTTCATTTCCACTTTGAATTTTCCGGGAATTTTCCGGATTTTCCCCGTTATTTTTTTTTGTCCTTTTTCGTCCTATTTTTCAAAATCATTTGAATATTTTTATTTTCGTTTGAATCCTTTTCACTTTTTCTATCTTAATTTCGCTTTTCAATTTTCATTTTCCTTTAATTTTCCGAGTTATAACGGGTTAAAGTGTCAGTTTTTTTGACATTTTAATCGCGATTTCCCGCCGTATTTGGAAATTGATTTGACTTTTTTTTTTTGTTTGAATCCTTTTCAATTCCTCTTTCATTTCCACTTTGAATTTTCCGGATTTTCCCCGTTATTTTTTTTTCGTCCTTTTTCGTCCTATTTTTCAAAATCATTTGAATATTTTTATTTTTGTTTGAATCCTTTTCACTTTTTCTATCTTAATTTCGCTTTTCAATTTTCATTTTCCTTTAATTTTCCGAGTTATAACGGGTTAAATTGTCAGTTTTTATGACATTTTAATCGCGATTTCCCGCCGTATTTGGAAAGTGATTTGACTTTTTTTTTTTGTTTGAATCCTTTTCAATTCCTCTTTCATTTCCACTTTGAATTTTCCGGGAATTTTCCGGATTTTCCCCGTTATTTTTTTTTCGTCCTTTTTCGTCCTATTTTTCAAAATCATTTGAATATTTTTATTTTCGTTTGAATCCTTTTCACTTTTTCTATCTTAATTTCGCTTTTCAATTTTCATTTTCCTTTATTTTTCCGAGTTATAAGGGTTAAAGTGTCAGTTTTTATGACATTTTAATCGCGATTTCCCGCCGTATTTGGAAAGTGATTTGACTTTTTTTTTTGTTTGAATCCTTTTCAATTCCTCTTTCATTTCCACTTTGAATTTTCCGGGAATTTTCCGGATTTTCCCCGTTATTTTTTTCGTCCTTTTTCGTCCTATTTTTAAAATCGTTTGAATATTTTTATTTTTAGTTTGAATCCTTTTCACTTTTACTATCTTAATTTTGCTTTTCAATTTTCATTTTCCTTTAATTTTCCGAGTTATAACGGGTTAAAGTGTCAGTTTTTATGACATTTTAATCGCGATTTCCCGCCGTATTTGGAAAGTGATTTGACTTTTTTTTTTGTTTGAATCCTTTTCAATTCCTCTTTCATTTCCACTTTGAATTTTCCGGGAATTTTCCGGATTTTCCCCGTTATTTTTTTCGTCCTTTTTCGTCCTATTTTTAAAATCGTTTGAATATTTTTATTTTTAGTTTGAATCCTTTTCACTTTTTCTATCTTAATTTCGCTTTTCAATTTTCATTTTCCTTTATTTTTCCGAGTTATAAGGGTTAAAGTGTCAGTTTTTATGACATTTTAATCGCGATTTCCCGCCGTATTTGGAAAGTGATTTGACTTTTTTTTTTTGTTTGAATCCTTTTTAATTCCTCTTTCATTTCCACTTTGAATTTTCCGGGAATTTTCCGGATTTTCCCCGTTATTTTTTTTTCGTCCTTTTTCGTCCTATTTTTCAAAATCATTTGAATATTTTTATTTTCGTTTGAATCCTTTTCACTTTTTCTATCTTAATTTCGCTTTTCAATTTTCATTTTCCTTTAATTTTCCGAGTTATAACGGGTTAAAGTGTCAGTTTTTATGACATTTTAATCGCGATTTCCCGCCGTATTTGGAAAGTGATTTGACTTTTTTTTTTTGTTTGAATCCTTTTCAATTCCTCTTTCATTTCCACTTTGAATTTTCCGGGAATTTTCCGGATTTTCCCCGTTATTTTTTTCGTCCTTTTTCGTCCTATTTTTAAAATCGTTTGAATATTTTTATTTTTAGTTTGAATCCTTTTCACTTTTACTATCTTAATTTTGCTTTTCAATTTTCATTTTCCTTTAATTTTCCGAGTTATAACGGGTTAAAGTGTCAGTTTTTATGACATTTTAATCGCGATTTCCCGCCGTATTTGGAAAGTGATTTGACTTCTTTTTTTTTCGTTTGAATCCTTTTCAGTTCCTCTTTCATTTCCACTTTGAATTTTCCGGGAATTTTCCGGATTTTCCCCGTTATTTTTTTTTCGTCCTTTTTCGTCCTATTTTTCAAAAAAATTTGAATATTTTTATTTTCGTTTGAATCCTTTTCACTTTTTCTATCTTAATTTCGCTTTTCAATTTTCATTTTCCTTTAATTTTCCGAGTTATAACGGGTTAAAGTGTCAGTTTTTATGACATTTTAATCGCGATTTCCCGCCGTATTTGGAAAGTGATTTGACTTTTTTTTTTTTTTGTATCCTTTTCAATTTCTCTTTCATTTCAACTTTGAATTTTCCGGGAATTTTCCGGATTTTCCCCGTTATTTTTTTTTGTCCTTTTTCGTCCTATTTTTCAAAATCATTTGAATATTTTTATTTTCGTTTGAATCCTTTTCACTTTTTCTATCTTAATTTCGCTTTTCAATTTTCATTTTCCTTTAATTTTCCGAGTTATAACGGGTTAAAGTGTCAGTTTTTATGACATTTTAATCGCGATTTCCCGCCGTATTTGGAAAGTGATTTGACTTCTTTTTTTTTCGTTTGAATCCTTTTCAGTTCCTCTTTCATTTCCACTTTGAATTTTCCGGGAATTTTCCGGATTTTCCCCGTTATTTTTTTTTCGTCCTTTTTCGTCCTATTTTTCAAAAAAATTTGAATATTTTTATTTTCGTTTGAATCCTTTTCACTTTTACTATCTTAATTTTGCTTTTCAATTTTCATTTTCCTTTAATTTTCCGAGTTATAACGGGTTAAAGTGTCAGTTTTTATGACATTTTAATCGCGATTTCCCGCCGTATTTGGAAAGTGATTTGACTTTTTTTTTTTTGTTTGAATCCTTTTCAATTCCACTTTCATTTCCACTTTGAATTTTCCGGGAATTTTCCGGATTTTCCCCGTTATTTTTTTCGTCCTTTTTCGTCCTATTTTTAAAATCGTTTGAATATTTTTATTTTTAGTTTGAATCCTTTTCACTTTTACTATCTTAATTTTGCTTTTCAATTTTCATTTTCCTTTAATTTTCCGAGTTATAACGGGTTAAAGTGTCAGTTTTTATGACATTTTAATCGCGATTTCCCGCCGTATTTGGAAAGTGATTTGACTTCTTTTTTTTTCGTTTGAATCCTTTTCAGTTCCTCTTTCATTTCCACTTTGAATTTTCCGGGAATTTTCCGGATTTTCCCCGTTATTTTTTTTTCGTCCTTTTTCGTCCTATTTTTCAAAATCATTTGAATATTTTTATTTTCGTTTGAATCCTTTTCACTTTTACTATCTTAATTTTGCTTTTCAATTTTCATTTTCCTTTAATTTTCCGAGTTATAACGGGTTAAAGTGTCAGTTTTTATGACATTTTAATCGCGATTTCCCGCCGTATTTGGAAAGTGATTTGACTTCTTTTTTTTTCGTTTGAATCCTTTTCAGTTCCTCTTTCATTTCCACTTTGAATTTTCCGGGAATTTTCCGGATTTTCCCCGTTATTTTTTTTTCGTCCTTTTTCGTCCTATTTTTCAAAAAAATTTGAATATTTTTATTTTCGTTTGAATCCTTTTCACTTTTTCTATCTTAATTTCGCTTTTCAATTTTCATTTTCCTTTAATTTTCCGAGTTATAACGGGTTAAAGTGTCAGTTTTTATGACATTTTAATCGCGATTTCCCGCCGTATTTGGAAAGTGATTTGACTTTCTTTTTTTTTTGTTTGAATCGTTTTCAATTCCTCTTTCATTTCCACTTTGAATTTCCGGATTTTCCCCGTTATTTTTTTTTGTCCTTTCCTATTTTTCAAAATCATTTGAATATTTTTATTTTCGTTTGAATCCTTTTCACTTTTTCTATCTTAATTTCGCTTTTCAATTTTCATTTTCCTTTAATTTTCCGAGTTATAACGGGTTAAAGTGTCAGTTTTTATGACATTTTAATCGCGATTTCCCGCCGTATTTGGAAAGTGATTTGACTTTTTTTTTTTTGTTTGAATCGTTTTCAATTCCTCTTTCATTTCCACTTTGAATTTCCGGATTTTCCCCGTTATTTTTTTTTGTCCTTTCCTATTTTTCAAAATCATTTGAATATTTTTATTTTCGTTTGAATCCTTTTCACTTTTTCTATCTTAATTTCGCTTTTCAATTTTCATTTTCCTTTAATTTTCCGTGTTATAACGGGTTAAAGTGTCAGTTTTTATGACATTTTAATCGCGATTTCCCGCCGTATGTGGAAAGTGATTTGACTTTTTTTTTTTTTGTTTGAATCGTTTTCAATTCCTCTTTCATTTCCACTTTGAATTTCCGGATTTTCCCCGTTATTTTTTTTTGTCCTTTCCTATTTTTCAAAATCATTTGAATATTTTTATTTTCGTTTGAATCCTTTTCACTTTTTCTATCTTAATTTCGCTTTTCAATTTTCATTTTCCTTTAATTTTCGGAGTTATAACGGGTTAAAGTGTCAGTTTTTATGACATTTTAATCGCGATTTCCCGCCGTATTTGGAAAGTGATTTGACTTTTTTTTTTTTTGTTTGAATCCTTTTCGATTCCTCTTTCATTTCCACTTTGAATTTTCCGGGAATTTTCCGGATTTTCCCCGTTATTTTTTTCGTCCTTTTTCGTTCTATTTTTCAAAATCATTTGAATATTTTTATTTTTAGTTTGAATCCTTTTCACTTTTACTATCTTAATTTCGCTTTTCAATTTTCATTTTCCTTTAATTTTCCGAGTTATAACGGGTTAAAGTGTCAGTTTTTATGACATTTTAATCGCGATTTCCCGCCGTATTTGGAAAGTGATTTGACTTTTTTTTTTTGTTTGAATCCTTTTCAATTCCTCTTTCATTTCCACTTTGAATTTTCCCGATTTTCCCCGTTATTTTTTTTTTGTCCTTTTTCGTCCTATTTTTCAAAATCATTTGAATATTTTTATTTTCGTTTGAATCCTTTGCACTTTTTCTGTCTTAATTTCGCTTTTCAATTTTCATTTTCCTTTAATTTTCCGAGTTATAACGGGTTAAAGTGTCAGTTTTTATGACATTTTAATCGCGATGTCCCGCCGTATTTGGAAAGTGATTTGACTTTTTTTTTTTTTGTTTGAATCCTTTTCGATTCCTCTTTCATTTCCACTTTGAATTTTCCGGGAATTTTCCGGATTTTCCCCGTTATTTTTTTCGTCCTTTTTCGTTCTATTTTTCAAAATCATTTGAATATTATTATTTTTAGTTTGAATCCTTTTCACTTTTTCTATCTTAATTTCGCTTTTCAATTTTCATTTTCCTTTAATTTTCCGAGTTATAACGGGTTAAAGTGTCAGTTTTTTTGACATTTTAATCGCGATTTCCCGCCGTATTTGGAAATTGATTTGACTTTTTTTTTTTTGTTTGAATCCTTTTCAATTCCACTTTCATTTCCACTTTGAATTTTCCGGGAATTTTCCGGATTTTCCCCGTTATTTTTTTTTGTCATTTTTCGTCCTATTTTTCAAAATCATTTGAATATTTTTATTTTCGTTTGAATCCTTTTCACTTTTTCTATCTTAATTTCGCTTTTCAATTTTCATTTTCCTTTAATTTTCCGAGTTATAACGGGTTAAAGTGTCAGTTTTTATGACATTTTAATCGCGATGTCCCGCCGTATTTGGAAAGTGATTTGACTTTTTTTTTTTTTGTTTGAATCCTTTTCGATTCCTCTTTCATTTCCACTTTGAATTTTCCGGGAATTTTCCGGATTTTCCCCGTTATTTTTTTCGTCCTTTTTCGTTCTATTTTTCAAAATCATTTGAATATTTTTATTTTTAGTTTGAATCCTTTTCACTTTTACTATCTTAATTTCGCTTTTCAATTTTCATTTTCCTTTAATTTTCCGAGTTATAACGGGTTAAAGTGTCAGTTTTTATGACATTTTAATCGCGATTTCCCGCCGTATTTGGAAAGTGATTTGACTTTTTTTTTTTTTGTTGAATCCTTTTCAATTCCTCTTTCATTTCCACTTTGAATTTCCGGATTTTCCCCGTTATTTTTTTCGTCCTTTTTCGTTCTATTTTTCAAAATCATTTGAATATTTTTATTTTCGTTTGAATCCTTTGCACTTTTTCTATCTTAATTTCGCTTTTCAATTTTCATTTTCCTTTAATTTTCCGAGTTATAACGGGTTAAAGTGTCAGTTTTTATGACATTTTAATCGCGATGTCCCGCCGTATTTGGAAAGTGATTTGACTTTTTTTTTTTTTGTTTGAATCGTTTTCAATTCCTCTTTCATTTCCACTTTGAATTTTCCGGATTTTCCCCGTTATTTTTTTTTGTCCTTTCCTATTTTTCAAAATCATTTGAATATTTTTATTTTCGTTTGAATCCTTTTCACTTTTTCTATCTTAATTTCGCTTTTCAATTTTCATTTTCCTTTAATTTTCCGAGTTATAACGGGTTAAAGTGTCAGTTTTTATGACATTTTAATCGCGATGTCCCGCCGTATTTGGAAAGTGATTTGACTTTTTTTTTTTTTGTTTGAATCGTTTTCAATTCCTCTTTCATTTCCACTTTGAATTTTCCGGATTTTCCCCGTTATTTTTTTTTGTCCTTTCCTATTTTTCAAAATCATTTGAATATTTTTATTTTCGTTTGAATCCTTTTCACTTTTTCTATCTTAATTTCGCTTTTCAATTTTCATTTTCCTTTAATTTTCCGTGTTATAACGGGTTAAAGTGTCAGTTTTTATGACATTTTAATCGCGATTTCCCGCCGTATGTGGAAAGTGATTTGACTTTTTTTTTTTTTGTTTGAATCGTTTTCAATTCCTCTTTCATTTCCACTTTGAATTTCCGGATTTTCCCCGTTATTTTTTTTTGTCCTTTCCTATTTTTCAAAATCATTTGAATATTTTTATTTTCGTTTGAATCCTTTTCACTTTTTCTATCTTAATTTCGCTTTTCAATTTTCATTTTCCTTTAATTTTCGGAGTTATAACGGGTTAAAGTGTCAGTTTTTATGACATTTTAATCGCGATTTCCCGCCGTATTTGGAAAGTGATTTGACTTTTTTTTTTTTTGTTTGAATCCTTTTCGATTCCTCTTTCATTTCCACTTTGAATTTTCCGGGAATTTTCCGGATTTTCCCCGTTATTTTTTTCGTCCTTTTTCGTTCTATTTTTCAAAATCATTTGAATATTTTTATTTTTAGTTTGAATCCTTTTCACTTTTTCTATCTTAATTTCGCTTTTCAATTTTCATTTTCCTTTAATTTTCCGAGTTATAACGGGTTAAAGTGTCAGTTTTTTTGACATTTTAATCGCGATTTCCCGCCGTATTTGGAAATTGATTTGACTTTTTTTTTTTTGTTTGAATCCTTTTCAATTCCACTTTCATTTCCACTTTGAATTTTCCGGGAATTTTCCGGATTTTCCCCGTTCTTTTTTTTTGTCATTTTTCGTCCTATTTTTCAAAATCATTTGAATATTTTTATTTTCGTTTGAATCCTTTTCACTTTTTCTATCTTAATTTCGCTTTTCAATTTTCATTTTCCTTTAATTTTCCGAGTTATAACGGGTTAAAGTGTCAGTTTTTATGACATTTTAATCGCGATGTCCCGCCGTATTTGGAAAGTGATTTGACTTTTTTTTTTTTTGTTTGAATCCTTTTCGATTCCTCTTTCATTTCCACTTTGAATTTTCCGGGAATTTTCCGGATTTTCCCCGTTATTTTTTTCGTCCTTTTTCGTTCTATTTTTCAAAATCATTTGAATATTTTTATTTTTAGTTTGAATCCTTTTCACTTTTACTATCTTAATTTCGCTTTTCAATTTTCATTTTCCTTTAATTTTCCGAGTTATAACGGGTTAAAGTGTCAGTTTTTATGACATTTTAATCGCGATTTCCCGCCGTATTTGGAAAGTGATTTGACATTTTTTTTTTTTGTTGAATCCTTTTCAATTCCTCTTTCATTTCCACTTTGAATTTCCGGATTTTCCCCGTTATTTTTTTTTCGTCCTTTTTCGTCCTATTTTTCAAAATCATTTGAATATTTTTATTTTCGTTTGAATCCTTTGCACTTTTTCTATCTTAATTTCGCTTTTCAATTTTCATTTTCCTTTAATTTTCCGAGTTATAACGGGTTAAAGTGTCAGTTTTTATGACATTTTAATCGCGATGTCCCGTCGTATTTGGAAAGTGATTTGACTTTTTTTTTTTTTGTTTGAATCGTTTTCAATTCCTCTTTCATTTCCACTTTGAATTTTCCGGATTTTCCCCGTTATTTTTTTTTGTCCTTTCCTATTTTTCAAAATCATTTGAATATTTTTATTTTCGTTTGAATCCTTTTCACTTTTTCTATCTTAATTTCGCTTTTCAATTTTCATTTTCCTTTAATTTTCCGAGTTATAACGGGTTAAAGTGTCAGTTTTTATGACATTTTAATCGCGATGTCCCGCCGTATTTGGAAAGTGATTTGACTTTTTTTTTTTGTTTGAATCCTTTTCGATTCCTCTTTCATTTCCACTTTGAATTTTCCGGGAATTTTCCGGATTTTCCCCGTTATTTTTTTTGTCATTTTTCGTCCTATTTTTCAAAATCATTTGAATATTTTTATTTTCGTTTGAATCCTTTTCACTTTTTCTATCTTAATTTCGCTTTTCAATTTTCATTTTCCTTTAATTTTCCGTGTTATAACGGGTTAAAGTGTCAGTTTTTATGACATTTTAATCGCGATTTCCCGCCGTATTTGGAAAGTGATTTGACTTTTTTTTTTTTTGTTTGAATCGTTTTCAATTCCTCTTTCATTTCCACTTTGAATTTTCCGGATTTTCCCCGTTATTTTTTTTTCGTCCTTTTTCGTCCTATTTTTCAAAATCATTTGAATATTTTTATTTTCGTTTGAATCCTTTTCACTTTTTCTATCTTAATTTCGCTTTTCAATTCTCATTTTCCTTTAATTTTCCGAGTTATAACGGGTTAAAGTGTCAGTTTTTATGACATTTTAATCGCGATGTCCCGCCGTATTTGGAAAGTGATTTGACTTATTTTTTTTTGTTTGAATCCTTTTCGATTCCTCTTTCATTTCCACTTTGAATTTTCCGGGAATTTTCCGGATTTTCCCCGTTATTTTTTTCGTCCTTTTTCGTTCTATTTTTCAAAATCATTTGAATATTTTTATTTTCGTTTGAATCCTCTTCACTTTTTCTATCTTAATTTCGCTTTTCAATTTTCATTTTCCTTTAATTTTCCGTGTCATAACAGGTTAAAGTGTCAGTTTTTATGACATTTTAATCGCGATTTCCCGCCGTATTTGGAAAGTGATTTGACTTTTTTTTTTTTTTGTATCCTTTTCAATTTCTCTTTCATTTCCACTTTGAATTTTCCAGAAATTTTACGGAAATTTTCCGGATTTTTCCCGTTATTTTTTTTGTGCTATTTTTGAAATCATTTGAATAATTTTATTTTCGTTTGAATCCTCTTCACTTTTTCTATCTTAATTTCGCTTTTCAATTTTCATTTTCCTTTAATTTTCCGTGTCATAACAGGTTAAAGTGTCAGTTTTTATGACATTTTAATCGCGATTTCCCGCCGTATTTGGAAAGAGATTTGACTTTTTTTTTTTTGTTTGAATCCTTTTCAATTCCACTTTCATTTCCACTTTGAATTTTCCGGGAATTTTCCGGATTTTCCCCGTTATTTTTTTTTTGTCATTTTTCGTCCTATTTTTCAAAATCATTTGAATATTTTTATTTTCGTTTGAATCCTTTTCACTTTTTCTATCTTAATTTCGCTTTTCAATTTTCATTTTCCTTTAATTTTCCGTGTTATAACGGGTTAAAGTGTCAGTTTTTATGACATTTTAATCGCGATTTCCCGCCGTATTTGGAAAGTGATTTGACTTTTTTTTTTTTTGTTTGAATCGTTTTCAATTCCTCTTTCATTTCCACTTTGAATTTCCGGATTTTCCCCGTTATTTTTTTTTGTCATTTTTCGTCCTATTTTTCAAAATCATTTGAATATTTTTATTTTCGTTTGAATCCTTTTCACTTTTTCTATCTTAATTTCGCTTTTCAATTTTCATTTTCCTTTAATTTTCCGAGTTATAACGGGTTAAAGTGTCAGTTTTTATGACATTTTAATCGCGATGTCCCGCCGTATTTGGAAAGTGATTTGACTTTTTTTTTTTTGTTTGAATCCTTTTCAATTCCACTTTCATTTCCACTTTGAATTTTCCGGGAATTTTCCGGATTTTCCCCGTTATTTTTTTTTTGTCATTTTTCGTCCTATTTTTCAAAATCATTTGAATATTTTTATTTTCGTTTGAATCCTTTTCACTTTTTCTATCTTAATTTCGCTTTTCAATTTTCATTTTCCTTTAATTTTCCGTGTTATAACGGGTTAAAGTGTCAGTTTTTATGACATTTTAATCGCGATTTCCCGCCGTATTTGGAAAGTGATTTGACTTTTTTTTTTTTTGTTTGAATCGTTTTCAATTCCTCTTTCATTTCCACTTTGAATTTCCGGATTTTCCCCGTTATTTTTTTTTGTCATTTTTCGTCCTATTTTTCAAAATCATTTGAATATTTTTATTTTCGTTTGAATCCTTTTCACTTTTTCTATCTTAATTTCGCTTTTCAATTTTCATTTTCCTTTAATTTTCCGAGTTATAACGGGTTAAAGTGTCAGTTTTTATGACATTTTAATCGCGATGTCCCGCCGTATTTGGAAAGTGATTTGACTTTTTTTTTTTTTGTTTGAATCCTTTTCGATTCCTCTTTCATTTCCACTTTGAATTTTCCGGGAATTTTCCGGATTTTCCCCGTTATTTTTTTCGTCCTTTTTCGTTCTATTTTTCAAAATCATTTGAATATTTTTATTTTTAGTTTGAATCCTTTTCACTTTTACTATCTTAATTTCGCTTTTCAATTTTCATTTTCCTTTAATTTTCCGAGTTATAACGGGTTAAAGTGTCAGTTTTTATGACATTTTAATCGCGATTTCCCGCCGTATTTGGAAAGTGATTTGACATTTTTTTTTTTGTTGAATCCTTTTCAATTCCTCTTTCATTTCCACTTTGAATTTCCGGATTTTCCCCGTTATTTTTTTTTCGTCCTTTTTCGTCCTATTTTTCAAAATCATTTGAATATTTTTATTTTCGTTTGAATCCTTTGCACTTTTTCTATCTTAATTTCGCTTTTCAATTTTCATTTTCCTTTAATTTTCCGAGTTATAACGGGTTAAAGTGTCAGTTTTTATGACATTTTAATCGCGATGTCCCGCCGTATTTGGAAAGTGATTTGACTTTTTTTTTTTTTGTTTGAATCGTTTTCAATTCCTCTTTCATTTCCACTTTGAATTTTCCGGATTTTCCCCGTTATTTTTTTTTGTCCTTTCCTATTTTTCAAAATCATTTGAATATTTTTATTTTCGTTTGAATCCTTTTCACTTTTTCTATCTTAATTTCGCTTTTCAATTTTCATTTTCCTTTAATTTTCCGAGTTATAACG
This sequence comes from Sylvicola cinctus, assembly GCA_963854165.1. Classification (NCBI taxonomy): domain Eukaryota; kingdom Metazoa; phylum Arthropoda; class Insecta; order Diptera; family Anisopodidae; genus Sylvicola; species Sylvicola cinctus. Next base: position 31,214,162 of record OY974082.1, read on the forward strand.
GGTTAAAGTGTCAGTTTTTATGACATTTTAATCGCGATGTCCCGCCGTATTTGGAAAGTGATTTGACTTTTTTTTTTTGTTTGAATCCTTTTCGATTCCTCTTTCATTTCCACTTTGAATTTTCCGGGAATTTTCCGGATTTTCCCCGTTATTTTTTTCGTCCTTTTTCGTTCTATTTTTCAAAATCATTTGAATATTTTTATTTTTAGTTTGAATCCTTTTCACTTTTACTATCTTAATTTCGCTTTTCAATTTTCATTTTCCTTTAATTTTCCGAGTTATAACGGGTTAAAGCGTCAGTTTTTATGACATTTTAATCGCGATTTCCCGCCGTATTTGGAAAGTGATTTGACTTTTTTTTTTTTTGTATCCTTTTCAATTTCTCTTTCATTTCCACTTTGAATTTTCCAGAAATTTTACGGAAATTTTCCGGATTTTCCCCGTTATTTTTTTTGTGCTATTTTTGAAATCATTTGAATAATTTTATTTTCGTTTGAATCCTCTTCACTTTTTCTATCTTAATTTCGCTTTTCACTTTTCATTTTCCTTTAATTTTCCGTGTCATAACAGGTTAAAGTGTCAGTTTTTATGACATTTTAATCGCGATTTCCCGCCGTATTTGGAAAGAGATTTGACTTTTTTTTTTTGTTTGAATCCTTTTCAATTCCACTTTCATTTCCACTTTGAATTTTCCGGGAATTTTCCGGATTTTCCCCGTTATTTTTTTTTGTCATTTTTCGTCCTATTTTTCAAAATCATTTGAATATTTTTATTTTCGTTTGAATCCTTTTCACTTTTTCTATCTTAATTTCGCTTTTCAATTTTCATTTTCCTTTAATTTTCCGTGTTATAACGGGTTAAAGTGTCAGTTTTTATGACATTTTAATCGCGATTTCCCGCCGTATTTGGAAAGTGATTTCACTTTTTTTTTTTTTGTTTGAATCGTTTTCAATTCCTCTTTCATTTCCACTTTGAATTTTCCGGATTTTCCCCGTTATTTTTTTTTCGTCCTTTTTCGTCCTATTTTTCAAAATCATTTGAATATTTTTATTTTCGTTTGAATCCTTTTCACTTTTTCTATCTTAATTTCGCTTTTCAATTCTCATTTTCCTTTAATTTTCCGAGTTATAACGGGTTAAAGTGTCAGTTTTTATGACATTTTAATCGCGATGTCCCGCCGTATTTGGAAAGTGATTTGACTTATTTTTTTTTGTTTGAATCCTTTTCGATTCCTCTTTCATTTCCACTTTGAATTTTCCGGGAATTTTCCGGATTTTCCCCGTTATTTTTTTTGTCATTTTTCGTCCTATTTTTCAAAATCATTTGAATATTTTTATTTTCGTTTGAATCCTTTTCACTTTTTCTATCTTAATTTCGCTTTTCAATTTTCATTTTCCTTTAATTTTCCGTGTTATAACGGGTTAAAGTGTCAGTTTTTATGACATTTTAATCGCGATTTCCCGCCGTATTTGGAAAGTGATTTGACTTTTTTTTTTTTTGTTTGAATCGTTTTCAATTCCTCTTTCATTTCCACTTTGAATTTTCCGGATTTTCCCCGTTATTTTTTTTTCGTCCTTTTTCGTCCTATTTTTCAAAATCATTTGAATATTTTTATTTTCGTTTGAATCCTTTTCACTTTTTCTATCTTAATTTCGCTTTTCAATTCTCATTTTCCTTTAATTTTCCGAGTTATAACGGGTTAAAGTGTCAGTTTTTATGACATTTTAATCGCGATGTCCCGCCGTATTTGGAAAGTGATTTGACTTATTTTTTTTTGTTTGAATCCTTTTCGATTCCTCTTTCATTTCCACTTTGAATTTTCCGGGAATTTTCCGGATTTTCCCCGTTATTTTTTTCGTCCTTTTTCGTTCTATTTTTCAAAATCATTTGAATATTTTTATTTTTAGTTTGAATCCTTTTCACTTTTACTATCTTAATTTCGCTTTTCAATTTTCATTTTCCTTTAATTTTCCGAGTTATAACGGGTTAAAGTGTCAGTTTTTATGACATTTTAATCGCGATTTCCCGCCGTATTTGGAAAGTGATTTGACTTTTTTTTTTTTTTGTATCCTTTTCAATTTCTCTTTCATTTCCACTTTGAATTTTCCAGAAATTTTACGGAAATTTTCCGGATTTTCCCCGTTATTTTTTTTGTGCTATTTTTGAAATCATTTGAATAATTTTATTTTCGTTTGAATCCTCTTCACTTTTTCTATCTTAATTTCGCTTTTCAATTTTCATTTTCCTTTAATTTTCCGTGTCATAACAGGTTAAAGTGTCAGTTTTTATGACATTTTAATCGCGATTTCCCGCCGTATTTGGAAAGAGATTTGACTTTTTTTTTTTTGTTTGAATCCTTTTCAATTCCACTTTCATTTCCACTTTGAATTTTCCGGGAATTTTCCGGATTTTCCCCGTTATTTTTTTTTTGTCATTTTTCGTCCTATTTTTCAAAATCATTTGAATATTTTTATTTTCGTTTGAATCCTTTTCACTTTTTCTATCTTAATTTCGCTTTTCAATTTTCATTTTCCTTTAATTTTCCGTGTTATAACGGGTTAAAGTGTCAGTTTTTATGACATTTTAATCGCGATTTCCCGCCGTATTTGGAAAGTGATTTGACTTTTTTTTTTTTGTTTGAATCGTTTTCAATTCCTCTTTCATTTCCACTTTGAATTTCCGGATTTTCCCCGTTATTTTTTTTTGTCATTTTTCGTCCTATTTTTCAAAATCATTTGAATATTTTTATTTTCGTTTGAATCCTTTTCACTTTTTCTATCTTAATTTCGCTTTTCAATTTTCATTTTCCTTTAATTTTCCGAGTTATAACGGGTTAAAGTGTCAGTTTTTATGACATTTTAATCGCGATGTCCCGCCGTATTTGGAAAGTGATTTGACTTTTTTTTTTTTTGTTTGAATCCTTTTCGATTCCTCTTTCATTTCCACTTTGAATTTTCCGGGAATTTTCCGGATTTTCCCCGTTATTTTTTTCGTCCTTTTTCGTTCTATTTTTCAAAATCATTTGAATATTTTTATTTTTAGTTTGAATCCTTTTCACTTTTACTATCTTAATTTCGCTTTTCAATTTTCATTTTCCTTTAATTTTCCGAGTTATAACGGGTTAAAGTGTCAGTTTTTATGACATTTTAATCGCGATTTCCCGCCGTATTTGGAAAGTGATTTGACATTTTTTTTTTTTGTTGAATCCTTTTCAATTCCTCTTTCATTTCCACTTTGAATTTCCGGATTTTCCCCGTTATTTTTTTTTCGTCCTTTTTCGTCCTATTTTTCAAAATCATTTGAATATTTTTATTTTCGTTTGAATCCTTTGCACTTTTTCTATCTTAATTTCGCTTTTCAATTTTCATTTTCCTTTAATTTTCCGAGTTATAACGGGTTAAAGTGTCAGTTTTTATGACATTTTAATCGCGATGTCCCGCCGTATTTGGAAAGTGATTTGACTTTTTTTTTTTTTGTTTGAATCGTTTTCAATTCCTCTTTCATTTCCACTTTGAATTTTCCGGATTTTCCCCGTTATTTTTTTTTGTCCTTTCCTATTTTTCAAAATCATTTGAATATTTTTATTTTCGTTTGAATCCTTTTCACTTTTTCTATCTTAATTTCGCTTTTCAATTTTCATTTTCCTTTAATTTTCCGAGTTATAACGGGTTAAAGTGTCAGTTTTTATGACATTTTAATCGCGATGTCCCGCCGTATTTGGAAAGTGATTTGACTTTTTTTTTTTGTTTGAATCCTTTTCGATTCCTCTTTCATTTCCACTTTGAATTTTCCGGGAATTTTCCGGATTTTCCCCGTTATTTTTTTCGTCCTTTTTCGTTCTATTTTTCAAAATCATTTGAATATTTTTATTTTTAGTTTGAATCCTTTTCACTTTTACTATCTTAATTTCGCTTTTCAATTTTCATTTTCCTTTAATTTTCCGAGTTATAACGGGTTAAAGCGTCAGTTTTTATGACATTTTAATCGCGATTTCCCGCCGTATTTGGAAAGTGATTTGACTTTTTTTTTTTTTGTATCCTTTTCAATTTCTCTTTCATTTCCACTTTGAATTTTCCAGAAATTTTACGGAAATTTTCCGGATTTTCCCCGTTATTTTTTTTGTGCTATTTTTGAAATCATTTGAATAATTTTATTTTCGTTTGAATCCTCTTCACTTTTTCTATCTTAATTTCGCTTTTCACTTTTCATTTTCCTTTAATTTTCCGTGTCATAACAGGTTAAAGTGTCAGTTTTTATGACATTTTAATCGCGATTTCCCGCCGTATTTGGAAAGAGATTTGACTTTTTTTTTTTGTTTGAATCCTTTTCAATTCCACTTTCATTTCCACTTTGAATTTTCCGGGAATTTTCCGGATTTTCCCCGTTATTTTTTTTTGTCATTTTTCGTCCTATTTTTCAAAATCATTTGAATATTTTTATTTTCGTTTGAATCCTTTTCACTTTTTCTATCTTAATTTCGCTTTTCAATTTTCATTTTCCTTTAATTTTCCGTGTTATAACGGGTTAAAGTGTCAGTTTTTATGACATTTTAATCGCGATTTCCCGCCGTATTTGGAAAGTGATTTGACTTTTTTTTTTTTTGTTTGAATCGTTTTCAATTCCTCTTTCATTTCCACTTTGAATTTTCCGGATTTTCCCCGTTATTTTTTTTTCGTCCTTTTTCGTCCTATTTTTCAAAATCATTTGAATATTTTTATTTTCGTTTGAATCCTTTTCACTTTTTCTATCTTAATTTCGCTTTTCAATTCTCATTTTCCTTTAATTTTCCGAGTTATAACGGGTTAAAGTGTCAGTTTTTATGACATTTTAATCGCGATGTCCCGCCGTATTTGGAAAGTGATTTGACTTATTTTTTTTTGTTTGAATCCTTTTCTATTCCTCTTTCATTTCCACTTTGAATTTTCCGGGAATTTTCCGGATTTTCCCCGTTATTTTTTTCGTCCTTTTTCGTTCTATTTTTCAAAATCATTTGAATATTTTTATTTTTAGTTTGAATCCTTTTCACTTTTACTATCTTAATTTCGCTTTTCAATTTTCATTTTCCTTTAATTTTCCGAGTTATAACGGGTTAAAGTGTCAGTTTTTATGACATTTTAATCGCGATTTCCCGCCGTATTTGGAAAGTGATTTGACTTTTTTTTTTTTTTGTATCCTTTTCAATTTCTCTTTCATTTCCACTTTGAATTTTCCAGAAATTTTACGGAAATTTTCCGGATTTTCCCCGTTATTTTTTTTGTGCTATTTTTGAAATCATTTGAATAATTTTATTTTCGTTTGAATCCTCTTCACTTTTTCTATCTTAATTTCGCTTTTCAATTTTCATTTTCCTTTAATTTTCCGTGTCATAACAGGTTAAAGTGTCAGTTTTTATGACATTTTAATCGCGATTTCCCGCCGTATTTGGAAAGAGATTTGACTTTTTTTTTTTTGTTTGAATCCTTTTCAATTCCACTTTCATTTCCACTTTGAATTTTCCGGGAATTTTCCGGATTTTCCCCGTTATTTTTTTTTGTCATTTTTCGTCCTATTTTTCAAAATCATTTGAATATTTTTATTTTCGTTTGAATCCTTTTCACTTTTTCTATCTTAATTTCGCTTTTCAATTTTCATTTTCCTTTAATTTTCCGTGTTATAACGGGTTAAAGTGTCAGTTTTTATGACATTTTAATCGCGATTTCCCGCCGTATTTGGAAAGTGATTTGACTTTTTTTTTTTTTGTTTGAATCGTTTTCAATTCCTCTTTCATTTCCACTTTGAATTTCCGGATTTTCCCCGTTATTTTTTTTTGTCCTTTCCTATTTTTCAAAATCATTTGAATATTTTTATTTTCGTTTGAATCCTTTTCACTTTTTCTATCTTAATTTCGCTTTTCAATTTTCATTTTCCTTTAATTTTCCGAGTTATAACGGGTTAAAGTGTCAGTTTTTATGACATTTTAATCGCGATGTCCCGCCGTATTTGGAAAGTGATTTGACTTTTTTTTTTTTTGTTTGAATCCTTTTCGATTCCTCTTTCATTTCCACTTTGAATTTTCCGGGAATTTTCCGGATTTTCCCCGTTATTTTTTCGTCCTTTTTCGTTCTATTTTTCAAAATCATTTGAATATTTTTATTTTTAGTTTGAATCCTTTTCACTTTTACTATCTTAATTTCGCTTTTCAATTTTCATTTTCCTTCAATTTTCCGAGTTATAACGGGTTAAAGTGTCAGTTTTTATGACATTTTAATCGCGATTTCCCGCCGTATTTGGAAAGTGATTTGACTTTTTTTTTTTTTGTTGAATCCTTTTCAATTCCTCTTTCATTTCCACTTTGAATTTCCGGATTTTCCCCGTTATTTTTTTTTCGTCCTTTTTCGTCCTATTTTTCAAAATCATTTGAATATTTTTATTTTCGTTTGAATCCTTTGCACTTTTTCTATCTTAATTTCGCTTTTCAATTTTCATTTTCCTTTAATTTTCCGAGTTATAACGGGTTAAAGTGTCAGTTTTTATGACATTTTAATCGCGATGTCCCGCCGTATTTGGAAAGTGATTTGACTTTTTTTTTTTGTTTGAATCCTTTTCAATTCCTCTTTCATTTCCACTTTGAATTTTCCGGGAATTTTCCGGATTTTCCCCGTTATTTTTTTCGTCCTTTTTCGTTCTATTTTTCAAAATCATTTGAATATTTTTATTTTTGTTTGAATCCTTTTCACTTTTTCTATCTTAATTTCGCTTTTCAATTTTCATTTTCCTTTAATTTTCCGAGTTATAACGGGTTAAAGTGTCAGTTTTTATGACATTTTAATCGCGATGTCCCGCCGTATTTGGAAAGTGATTTGACTTTTTTTTTTTTGTTTGAATCCTTTTCAATTCCTCTTTCATTTCCACTTTGAATTTTCCGGGAATTTTACGGATTTTCGCCGTTATTTTTTTTGTCCTTTTTCGTCCTATTTTTCAAAATCATTTGAATATTTTTATTTTCGTTTGAATCCTTTTCACTTTTTCTATCTTAATTTCGCTTTTCAATTTTCATTTTCCTTTAATTTTCCGAGTTATAACGGGTTAAAGTGTCAGTTTCTATGACATTTTAATCGCAATTTCCCGCCGTATTTGGAAGTGATTTAACTTTTTTTTTTTTGATTGAATCGTTTTCAATTCGTCTTTCATTTCCACTTTGAATTTTCCGGGAATTTTTAGGATTTTCCCTGTTATTTTTTTTCTTCCTATTTTTCAAAATCATTTGAATATTTGTATTTTCGTTTGAATCCTTTTCACTTTTTCTATCTTAATTTCGCTTTTCAATTTTCATTTTCCTTTAATTTTCCGAGTTATAACGGGTTAAAGTGTCAGTTTTTATGACATTTTAATCGCGATTTCCCGCCGTATTTGGAAAGTGATTTGACTTTTTTTTTTTGTTTGAATCCTTTTCAATTCCTCTTTCATTTCCACTTTGAATTTTCCGGATTTTCCCCGTTATTTTTTTTTCGTCCTTTTTCGTCCTATTTTTCAAAATCATTTGAATATTTTTATTTTCGTTTGAATCCTTTTCACTTTTTCTATCTTAATTTCGCTTTTCAATTTTCATTTTCCATTAATTTTCCGAGTTATAACGGGTTAAAGTGTCAGTTTTTATGACATTTTAATCGCGATTTCCCGCCGTATTTGGAAAGTGATTTGACTTTTTTTTTTGTTTGAATCCTTTTCAATTCCTCTTTCATTTCCACTTTGAATTTTCCGGATTTTCCCCGTTATTTTTTTTTCGTCCTTTTTCGTCCTATTTTTCAAAATCATTTGAATATTTTTATTTTCGTTTGAATCCTTTTCACTTTTTCTATCTTAATTTCGCTTTTCAATTTTCATTTTCCATTAATTTTCCGAGTTATAACGGGTTAAAGTGTCAGTTTTTATGACATTTTAATCGCGATTTCCCGCCGTATTTGGAAAGTGATTTGACTTTTTTTTTTTGTTTGAATCCTTTTCAATTCCTCTTTTATTTCCACTTTGAATTTTAAGGGAATTTTCCCCGTTATTTTTTTTTCGTCCTTTTTCGTCCTATTTTTCAAAATCATTTGAATATTTTTATTTTTGTTTGAATCCTTTTCACTTTTTCTATCTTAATTTCGCTTTTCAATTTTCATTTTCCTTTAATTTTCCGAGTTATAACGGGTTAAAGTGTCAGTTTCTATGACATTTTAATCGCAATTTCCCGCCGTATTTGGAAGTGATTTGACTTTTTTTTTTTTTGTTTGAATCCTTTTCGATTCCTCTTTCATTTCCACTTTGAATTTTCCGGGAATTTTCCGGATTTTCCCCGTTATTTTTTTCGTCCTTTTTCGTTCTATTTTTCAAAATCATTTGAATATTTTTATTTTTAGTTTGAATCCTTTTCACTTTTACTATCTTAATTTCGCTTTTCAATTTTCATTTTCCTTTAATTTTCCGAGTTATAACGGGTTAAAGTGTCAGTTTTTATGACATTTTAATCGCGATTTCCCGCCGTATTTGGAAAGTGATTTGACTTTTTTTTTTTTTGTTGAATCCTTTTCAATTCCTCTTTCATTTCCACTTTGAATTTCCGGATTTTCCCCGTTATTTTTTTTTCGTCCTTTTTCGTCCTATTTTTCAAAATCATTTGAATATTTTTATTTTCGTTTGAATCCTTTGCACTTTTTCTATCTTAATTTCGCTTTTCAATTTTCATTTTCCTTTAATTTTCCGAGTTATAACGGGTTAAAGTGTCAGTTTTTATGACATTTTAATCGCGATGTCCCGCCGTATTTGGAAAGTGATTTGACTTTTTTTTTTTTGTTTGAATCGTTTTCAATTCCTCTTTCATTTCCACTTTGAATTTTCCGGATTTTCCCCGTTATTTTTTTTTGTCCTTTCCTATTTTTCAAAATCATTTGAATATTTTTATTTTCGTTTGAATCCTTTTCACTTTTTCTATCTTAATTTCGCTTTTCAATTTTCATTTTCCTTTAATTTTCCGAGTTATAACGGGTTAAAGTGTCAGTTTTTATGACATTTTAATCGCGATGTCCCGCCGTATTTGGAAAGTGATTTGACTTTTTTTTTTGTTTGAATCCTTTTCGATTCCTCTTTCATTTCCACTTTGAATTTTCCGGATTTTCCCCGTTATTTTTTTCGTCCTTTTTCGTTCTATTTTTCAAAATCATTTGAATATTTTTATTTTTAGTTTGAATCCTTTTCACTTTTACTATCTTAATTTCGCTTTTCAATTTTTATTTTCCTTTAATTTTCCGAGTTATAACGGGTTAAAGCGTCAGTTTTTATGACATTTTAATCGCGATTTCCCGCCGTATTTGGAAAGTGATTTGACTTTTTTTTTTTTTTTGTATCCTTTTCAATTTCTCTTTCATTTCCACTTTGAATTTTCCAGAAATTTTACGGAAATTTTCCGGATTTTCCCCGTTATTTTTTTTGTGCTATTTTTGAAATCATTTGAATAATTTTATTTTCGTTTGAATCCTCTTCACTTTTTCTATCTTAATTTTGCTTTTCAATTTTCATTTTCCTTTAATTTTCCGTGTCATAACAGGTTAAAGTGTCAGTTTTTATGACATTTTAATCGCGATTTCCCGCCGTATTTGGAAAGAGATTTGACTTTTTTTTTTTTGTTTGAATCCTTTTCAATTCCACTTTCATTTCCACTTTGAATTTTCCGGGAATTTTCCGGATTTTCCCCGTTATTTTTTTTTGTCATTTTTCGTCCTATTTTTCAAAATCATTTGAATATTTTTATTTTCGTTTGAATCCTTTTCACTTTTTCTATCTTAATTTCGCTTTTCAATTTTCATTTTCCTTTAATTTTCCGTGTTATAACGGGTTAAAGTGTCAGTTTTTATGACATTTTAATCGCGATTTCCCGCCGTATTTGGAAAGTGATTTGACTTTTTTTTTTTTGTTTGAATCCTTTTCAATTCCACTTTCATTTCCACTTTGAATTTTCCGGATTTTCCCCGTTATTTTTTTTTGTCCTTTCCTATTTTTCAAAATCATTTGAATATTTTTATTTTCGTTTAATCCTTTTCACTTTTTCTATCTTAATTTCGCTTTTCAATTTTCATTTTCCTTTAATTTTCCGAGTTATAACGGGTTAAAGTGTCAGTTTTTATGACATTTTAATCGCGATGTCCCGCCGTATTTGGAAAGTGATTTGACTTTTTTTTTTGTTTGAATCCTTTTCGATTCCTCTTTCATTTCCACTTTGAATTTTCCGGGAATTTTCCGGATTTTCCCCGTTATTTTTTTCGTCCTTTTTCGTTCTATTTTTCAAAATCATTTGAATATTTTTATTTTTAGTTTGAATCCTTTTCACTTTTACTATCTTAATTTCGCTTTTCAATTTTCATTTTCCTTTAATTTTCCGAGTTATAACGGGTTAAAGTGTCAGTTTTTATGACATTTTAATCGCGATTTCCCGCCGTATTTGGAAAGTGATTTGACTTTTTTTTTTTTTTGTATCCTTTTCAATTTCTCTTTCATTTCCACTTTGAATTTTCCAGAAATTTTACGGAAATTTTCCGGATTTTCCCCGTTATTTTTTTTGTGCTATTTTTGAAATCATTTGAATAATTTTATTTTCGTTTGAATCCTCTTCACTTTTTCTATCTTAATTTCGCTTTTCAATTTTCATTTTCCTTTAATTTTCCGTGTCATAACAGGTTAAAGTGTCAGTTTTTATGACATTTTAATCGCGATTTCCCGCCGTATTTGGAAAGAGATTTGACTTTTTTTTTTTTGTTTGAATCCTTTTCAATTCCACTTTCATTTCCACTTTGAATTTTCCGGGAATTTTCCGGATTTTCCCCGTTATTTTTTTTTGTCATTTTTCGTCCTATTTTTCAAAATCATTTGAATATTTTTATTTTCGTTTGAATCCTTTTCACTTTTTCTATCTTAATTTCGCTTTTCAATTTTCATTTTCCTTTAATTTTCCGTGTTATAACGGGTTAAAGTGTCAGTTTTTATGACATTTTAATCGCGATGTCCCGCCGTATTTGGAAAGTGATTTGACTTTTTTTTTTTTGTTTGAATCCTATTCGATTCCTCTTTCATTTCCACTTTGAATTTTCCGGGAATTTTCCGGATTTTCCCCGTTATTTTTTTCGTCCTTTTTCGTCCTATTTTTCAAAATCATTTGAATATTTTTATTTTCGTTTGAATCCTTTTCACTTTTTCTATCTTAATTTCGCTTTTCAATTTTCATTTTCCTTTAATTTTCCGTGTTATAACGGGTTAAAGTGTCAGTTTTTATGACATTTTAATCGCGATTTCCCGCCGTATTTGGAAAGTGATTTGACTTTTTTTTTTTTTGTTTGAATCGTTTTCAATTCCTCTTTCATTTCCACTTTGAATTTTCCGGATTTTCCCCGTTATTTTTTTTTGTCCTTTTTCGTCCTATTTTTCAAAATCATTTGAATATTTTTATTTTCGTTTGAATCCTTTTCACTTTTTCTATCTTAATTTCGCTTTTCAATTTTCATTTTCCTTTAATTTTCCGTGTTATAACGGGTTAAAGTGTCAGTTTTTATGACATATTAATCGCGATTTCCCGCCGTATTTGGAAAGTGATTTGACTTTTTTTTTTTTTGTTTGAATCGTTTTCAATTCCTCTTTCATTTCCACTTTGAATTTTCCGGATTTTCCCCGTTATTTTTTTTTCGTCCTTTTTCGTCCTATTTTTCAAAATCATTTGAATATTTTTATTTTTGTTTGAATCCTTTTCACTTTTACTATCTTAATTTCGCTTTTCAATTTTCATTTTCCTTTAATTTTCCGAGTTATAACGGGTTAAAGTGTCAGTTTTTATGACATTTTAATCGCAATTTCCCGCCGTATTTGGAAGTGATTTGACTTTTTTTTTTTTTGTTTGAATCCTTTTCGATTCCTCTTTCATTTCCACTTTGAATTTTCCGGGAATTTTCCGGATTTTCCCCGTTATTTTTTTCGTCCTTTTTCGTTCTATTTTTCAAAATCATTTGAATATTTTTATTTTTAGTTTGAATCCTTTTCACTTTTACTATCTTAATTTCGCTTTTCAATTTTCATTTTCCTTTAATTTTCCGAGTTATAACGGGTTAAAGTGTCAGTTTTTATGACATATTAATCGCGATTTCCCGCCGTATTTGGAAAGTGATTTGACTTTTTTTTTTTTTGTTTGAATCGTTTTCAATTCCTCTTTCATTTCCACTTTGAATTTTCCGGATTTTCCCCGTTATTTTTTTTTGTCCTTTTTCGTCCTATTTTTCAAAATCATTTGAATATTTTTATTTTCGTTTGAATCCTTTTCACTTTTTCTATCTTAATTTCGCTTTTCAATTTTCATTTTCCTTTAATTTTCCGTGTTATAACGGGTTAAAGTGTCAGTTTTTATGACATATTAATCGCGATTTCCCGCCGTATTTGGAAAGTGATTTGACTTTTTTTTTTTGTTTGAATCCTTTTCAATTCCTCTTTTATTTCCACTTTGAATTTTCCGGGAATTTTCCCCGTTATTTTTTTTTCGTCCTTTTTCGTCCTATTTTTCAAAATCATTTGAATATTTTTATTTTTGTTTGAATCCTTTTCACTTTTTCTATCTTAATTTCGCTTTTCAATTTTCATTTTCCTTTAATTTTCCGAGTTATAACGGGTTAAAGTGTCAGTTTCTATGACATTTTAATCGCAATTTCCCGCCGTATTTGGAAGTGATTTGACTTTTTTTTTTTTTGTTTGAATCCTTTTCGATTCCTCTTTCATTTCCACTTTGAATTTTCCGGGAATTTTCCGGATTTTCCCCGTTATTTTTTTCGTCCTTTTTCGTTCTATTTTTCAAAATCATTTGAATATTTTTATTTTTAGTTTGAATCCTTTTCACTTTTACTATCTTAATTTCGCTTTTCAATTTTCATTTTCCTTTAATTTTCCGAGTTATAACGGGTTAAAGTGTCAGTTTTTATGACATTTTAATCGCGATTTCCCGCCGTATTTGGAAAGTGATTTGACTTTTTTTTTTTTTTGTATCCTTTTCAATTTCTCTTTCATTTCCACTTTGAATTTTCCAGAAATTTTACGGAAATTTTCCGGATTTTCCCCGTTATTTTTTTTGTGCTATTTTTGAAATCATTTGAATAATTTTATTTTCGTTTGAATCCTCTTCACTTTTTCTATCTTAATTTCGCTTTTCAATTTTCATTTTCCTTTAATTTTCCGTGTCATAACAGGTTAAAGTGTCAGTTTTTATGACATTTTAATCGCGATTTCCCGCCGTATTTGGAAAGAGATTTGACTTTTTTTTTTTTGTTTGAATCCTTTTCAATTCCACTTTCATTTCCACTTTGAATTTTCCGGGAATTTTCCGGATTTTCCCCGTTATTTTTTTTTGTCATTTTTCGTCCTATTTTTCAAAATCATTTGAATATTTTTATTTTCGTTTGAATCCTTTTCACTTTTTCTATCTTAATTTCGCTTTTCAATTTTCATTTTCCTTTAATTTTCCGTGTTATAACGGGTTAAAGTGTCAGCTTTTATGACATTTTAATCGCGATTTCCCGCCGTATTTGGAAAGTGATTTGACTTTTTTTTTTTTTGTTTGAATCGTTTTCAATTCCTCTTTCATTTCCACTTTGAATTTCCGGATTTTCCCCGTTATTTTTTTTTGTCCTTTCCTATTTTTCAAAAATCATTTGAATATTTTTATTTTCGTTTGAATCCTTTTCACTTTTTCTATCTTAATTTCGCTTTTCAATTTTCATTTTCCTTTAATTTTCCGAGTTATAACGGGTTAAAGTGTCAGTTTTTATGACATTTTAATCGCGATGTCCCGCCGTATTTGGAAAGTGATTTGACTTTTTTTTTTTTTGTTTGAATCGTTTTCAATTCCTCTTTCATTTCCACTTTGAATTTTCCGGATTTTCCCCGTTATTTTTTTTTGTCCTTTTTCGTCCTATTTTTCAAAATCATTTGAATATTTTTATTTTCGTTTGAATCCTTTTCACTTTTTCTATCTTAATTTCGCTTTTCAATTTTCATTTTCCTTTAATTTTCCGTGTTATAACGGGTTAAAGTGTCAGTTTTTATGACATATTAATCGCGATTTCCCGCCGTATTTGGAAAGTGATTTGACTTTTTTTTTTTGTTTGAATCCTTTTCAATTCCTCTTTTATTTCCACTTTGAATTTTCCGGGAATTTTCCCCGTTATTTTTTTTTCGTCCTTTTTCGTCCTATTTTTCAAAATCATTTGAATATTTTTATTTTTGTTTGAATCCTTTTCACTTTTTCTATCTTAATTTCGCTTTTCAATTTTCATTTTCCTTTAATTTTCCGTGTTATAACGGGTTAAAGTGTCAGTTTTTATGACATATTAATCGCGATTTCCCGCCGTATTTGGAAAGTGATTTGACTTTTTTTTTTTTTGTTTGAATCGTTTTCAATTCCTCTTTCATTTCCACTTTGAATTTTCCGGATTTTCCCCGTTATTTTTTTTTCGTCCTTTTTCGTCCTATTTTTCAAAATCATTTGAATATTTTTATTTTTGTTTGAATCCTTTTCACTTTTACTATCTTAATTTCGCTTTTCAATTTTCATTTTCCTTTAATTTTCCGAGTTATAACGGGTTAAAGTGTCAGTTTTTATGACATTTTAATCGCGATTTCCCGCCGTATTTGGAAAGTGATTTGACTTTTTTTTTTTTTTGTATCCTTTTCAATTTCTCTTTCATTTCCACTTTGAATTTTCCAGAAATTTTACGGAAATTTTCCGGATTTTCCCCGTTATTTTTTTTGTGCTATTTTTGAAATCATTTGAATAATTTTATTTTCGTTTGAATCCTCTTCACTTTTTCTATCTTAATTTCGCTTTTCAATTTTCATTTTCCTTTAATTTTCCGTGTCATAACAGGTTAAAGTGTCAGTTTTTATGACATTTTAATCGCGATTTCCCGCCGTATTTGGAAAGAGATTTGACTTTTTTTTTTTTGTTTGAATCCTTTTCAATTCCACTTTCATTTCCACTTTGAATTTTCCGGGAATTTTCCGGATTTTCCCCGTTATTTTTTTTTGTCATTTTTCGTCCTATTTTTCAAAATCATTTGAATATTTTTATTTTCGTTTGAATCCTTTTCACTTTTTCTATCTTAATTTCGCTTTTCAATTTTCATTTTCCTTTAATTTTCCGTGTTATAACGGGTTAAAGTGTCAGCTTTTATGACATTTTAATCGCGATTTCCCGCCGTATTTGGAAAGTGATTTGACTTTTTTTTTTTTTGTTTGAATCGTTTTCAATTCCTCTTTCATTTCCACTTTGAATTTCCGGATTTTCCCCGTTATTTTTTTTTTGTCCTTTCCTATTTTTCAAAATCATTTGAATATTTTTATTTTCGTTTGAATCCTTTTCACTTTTTCTATCTTAATTTCGCTTTTCAATTTTCATTTTCCTTTAATTTTCCGAGTTATAACGGGTTAAAGTGTCAGTTTTTATGACATTTTAATCGCGATGTCCCGCCGTATTTGGAAAGTGATTTGACTTTTTTTTTTTTTGTTTGAATCCTTTTCGATTCCTCTTTCATTTCCACTTTGAATTTTCCGGGAATTTTCCGGATTTTCCCCGTTATTTTTTTCGTCCTTTTTCGTTCTATTTTTCAAAATCATTTGAATATTTTTATTTTTAGTTTGAATCCTTTTCACTTTTACTATCTTAATTTCGCTTTTCAATTTTCATTTTCCTTTAATTTTCCGAGTTATAACGGGTTAAAGTGTCAGTTTTTATGACATTTTAATCGCGATTTCCCGCCGTATTTGGAAAGTGATTTGACTTTTTTTTTTTTTGTTGAATCCTTTTCAATTCCTCTTTCATTTCCACTTTGAATTTCCGGATTTTCCCCGTTATTTTTTTTTCGTCCTTTTTCGTCCTATTTTTCAAAATCATTTGAATATTTTTATTTTCGTTTGAATCCTTTGCACTTTTTCTATCTTAATTTCGCTTTTCAATTTTCATTTTCCTTTAATTTTCCGAGTTATAACGGGTTAAAGTGTCAGTTTTTATGACATTTTAATCGCGATGTCCCGCCGTATTTGGAAAGTGATTTGACTTTTTTTTTTTGTTTGAATCCTTTTCAATTCCTCTTTCATTTCCACTTTGAATTTTCCGGGAATTTTCCGGATTTTCCCCGTTATTTTTTTCGTCCTTTTTCGTTCTATTTTTCAAAATCATTTGAATATTTTTATTTTTGTTTGAATCCTTTTCACTTTTTCTATCTTAATTTCGCTTTTCAATTTTCATTTTCCTTTAATTTTCCGAGTTATAACGGGTTAAAGTGTCAGTTTTTATGACATTTTAATCGCGATGTCCCGCCGTATTTGGAAAGTGATTTGACTTTTTTTTTTTTGTTTGAATCCTTTTCAATTCCTCTTTCATTTCCACTTTGAATTTTCCGGGAATTTTCCGGATTTTCGCCGTTATTTTTTTTGTCCTTTTTCGTCCTATTTTTCAAAATCATTTGAATATTTTTATTTTCGTTTGAATCCTTTTCACTTTTTCTATCTTAATTTCGCTTTTCAATTTTCATTTTCCTTTAATTTTCCGAGTTATAACGGGTTAAAGTGTCAGTTTCTATGACATTTTAATCGCAATTTCCCGCCGAATTTGGAAGTGATTTGACTTTTTTTTTTTTTGATTGAATCGTTTTCAATTCGTCTTTCATTTCCACTTTGAATTTTCCGGGAATTTTTAGGATTTTCCCTGTTATTTTTTTTCTTCCTATTTTTCAAAATCATTTGAATATTTGTATTTTCGTTTGAATCCTTTTCACTTTTTCTATCTTAATTTCGCTTTTCAATTTTCATTTTCCTTTAATTTTCCGAGTTATAACGGGTTAAAGTGTCAGTTTTTATGACATTTTAATCGCGATTTCCCGCCGTATTTGGAAAGTGATTTGACTTTTTTTTTTTGTTTGAATCCTTTTCAATTCCTCTTTCATTTCCACTTTGAATTTTCCGGATTTTCCCCGTTATTTTTTTTTCGTCCTTTTTCGTCCTATTTTTCAAAATCATTTGAATATTTTTATTTTCGTTTGAATCCTTTTCACTTTTTCTATCTTAATTTCGCTTTTCAATTTTCATTTTCCATTAATTTTCCGAGTTATAACGGGTTAAAGTGTCAGTTTTTATGACATTTTAATCGCGATTTCCCGCCGTATTTGGAAAGTGATTTGACTTTTTTTTTTTTTGTTTGAATCGTTTTCAATTCCTCTTTCATTTCCACTTTGAATTTTCCGGATTTTCCCCGTTATTTTTTTTTCGTCCTTTTTCGTCCTATTTTTCAAAATCATTTGAATATTTTTATTTTTGTTTGAATCCTTTTCACTTTTACTATCTTAATTTCGCTTTTCAATTTTCATTTTCCTTTAATTTTCCGAGTTATAACGGGTTAAAGTGTCAGTTTTTATGACATTTTAATCGCGATTTCCCGCCGTATTTGGAAAGTGATTTGACTTTTTTTTTTTGTTTGAATCCTTTTCAATTCCTCTTTTATTTCCACTTTGAATTTTCCGGGAATTTTCCCCGTTATTTTTTTTTCGTCCTTTTTCGTCCTATTTTTCAAAATCATTTGAATATTTTTATTTTTGTTTGAATCCTTTTCACTTTTTCTATCTTAATTTCGCTTTTCAATTTTCATTTTCCTTTAATTTTCCGAGTTATAACGGGTTAAAGTGTCAGTTTCTATGACATTTTAATCGCAATTTCCCGCCGTATTTGGAAGTGATTTGACTTTTTTTTTTTTTGTTTGAATCCTTTTCGATTCCTCTTTCATTTCCACTTTGAATTTTCCGGGAATTTTCCGGATTTTCCCCGTTATTTTTTTCGTCCTTTTTCGTTCTATTTTTCAAAATCATTTGAATATTTTTATTTTTAGTTTGAATCCTTTTCACTTTTACTATCTTAATTTCGCTTTTCAATTTTCATTTTCCTTTAATTTTCCGAGTTATAACGGGTTAAAGTGTCAGTTTTTATGACATTTTAATCGCGATTTCCCGCCGTATTTGGAAAGTGATTTGACTTTTTTTTTTTTTTGTATCCTTTTCAATTTCTCTTTCATTTCCACTTTGAATTTTCCAGAAATTTTACGGAACTTTTCCGGATTTTCCCCGTTATTTTTTTTGTGCTATTTTTGAAATCATTTGAATAATTTTATTTTCGTTTGAATCCTCTTCACTTTTTCTATCTTAATTTCGCTTTTCAATTTTCATTTTCCTTTAATTTTCCGTGTCATAACAGGTTAAAGTGTCAGTTTTTATGACATTTTAATCGCGATTTCCCGCCGTATTTGGAAAGAGATTTGACTTTTTTTTTTTTGTTTGAATCCTTTTCAATTCCACTTTCATTTCCACTTTGAATTTTCCGGGAATTTTCCGGATTTTCCCCGTTATTTTTTTTTGTCATTTTTCGTCCTATTTTTCAAAATCATTTGAATATTTTTATTTTCGTTTGAATCCTTTTCACTTTTTCTATCTTAATTTCGCTTTTCAATTTTCATTTTCCTTTAATTTTCCGTGTTATAACGGGTTAAAGTGTCAGTTTTTATGACATTTTAATCGCGATTTCCCGCCGTATTTGGAAAGTGATTTGACTTTTTTTTTTTTGTTTGAATCGTTTTCAATTCCTCTTTCATTTCCACTTTGAATTTCCGGATTTTCCCCGTTATTTTTTTTTGTCCTTTCCTATTTTTCAAAATCATTTGAATATTTTTATTTTCGTTTGAATCCTTTTCACTTTTTCTATCTTAATTTCGCTTTTCAATTTTCATTTTCCTTTAATTTTCCGAGTTATAACGGGTTAAAGTGTCAGTTTTTATGACATTTTAATCGCGATGTCCCGCCGTATTTGGAAAGTGATTTGACTTTTTTTTTTTTTGTTTGAATCCTTTTCGATTCCTCTTTCATTTCCACTTTGAATTTTCCGGGAATTTTCCGGATTTTCCCCGTTATTTTTTTCGTCCTTTTTCGTTCTATTTTTCAAAATCATTTGAATATTTTTATTTTTAGTTTGAATCCTTTTCACTTTTACTATCTTAATTTCGCTTTTCAATTTTCATTTTCCTTTAATTTTCCGAGTTATAACGGGTTAAAGTGTCAGTTTTTATGACATTTTAATCGCGATTTCCCGCCGTATGTGGAAAGTGATTTGACTTTTTTTTTTTTTGTTGAATCCTTTTCAATTCCTCTTTCATTTCCACTTTGAATTTCCGGATTTTCCCCGTTATTTTTTTTTCGTCCTTTTTCGTCCTATTTTTCAAAATCATTTGAATATTTTTATTTTCGTTTGAATCCTTTGCACTTTTTCTATCTTAATTTCGCTTTTCAATTTTCATTTTCCTTTAATTTTCCGAGTTATAACGGGTTAAAGTGTCAGTTTTTATGACATTTTAATCGCGATGTCCCGCCGTATTTGGAAAGTGATTTGACTTTTTTTTTTTGTTTGAATCCTTTTCAATTCCTCTTTCATTTCCACTTTGAATTTTCCGGGAATTTTCCGGATTTTCCCCGTTATTTTTTTCGTCCTTTTTCGTTCTATTTTTCAAAATCATTTGAATATTTTTATTTTTGTTTGAATCCTTTTCACTTTTTCTATCTTAATTTCGCTTTTCAATTTTCATTTTCCTTTAATTTTCCGAGTTATAACGGGTTAAAGTGTCAGTTTTTATGACATTTTAATCGCGATGTCCCGCCGTATTTGGAAAGTGATTTGACTTTTTTTTTTTTGTTTGAATCCTTTTCAATTCCTCTTTCATTTCCACTTTGAATTTTCCGGGAATTTTCCGGATTTTCGCCGTTATTTTTTTTGTCCTTTTTCGTCCTATTTTTCAAAATCATTTGAATATTTTTATTTTCGTTTGAATCCTTTTCACTTTTTCTATCTTAATTTCGCTTTTCAATTTTCATTTTCCTTTAATTTTCCGAGTTATAACGGGTTAAAGTGTCAGTTTCTATGACATTTTAATCGCAATTTCCCGCCGAATTTGGAAGTGATTTGACTTTTTTTTTTTTTGATTGAATCGTTTTCAATTCGTCTTTCATTTCCACTTTGAATTTTCCGGGAATTTTTAGGATTTTCCCTGTTATTTTTTTTCTTCCTATTTTTCAAAATCATTTGAATATTTGTATTTTCGTTTGAATCCTTTTCACTTTTTCTATCTTAATTTCGCTTTTCAATTTTCATTTTCCTTTAATTTTCCGAGTTATAACGGGTTAAAGTGTCAGTTTTTATGACATTTTAATCGCGATTTCCCGCCGTATTTGGAAAGTGATTTGACTTTTTTTTTTTGTTTGAATCCTTTTCAATTCCTCTTTTATTTCCACTTTGAATTTTCCGGGAATTTTCCCCGTTATTTTTTTTTCGTCCTTTTTCGTCCTATTTTTCAAAATCATTTGAATATTTTTATTTTTGTTTGAATCCTTTTCACTTTTTCTATCTTAATTTCGCTTTTCAATTTTCATTTTCCTTTAATTTTCCGAGTTATAACGGGTTAAAGTGTCAGTTTCTATGACATTTTAATCGCAATTTCCCGCCGTATTTGGAAGTGATTTGACTTTTTTTTTTTTTGTTTGAATCCTTTTCGATTCCTCTTTCATTTCCACTTTGAATTTTCCGGGAATTTTCCGGATTTTCCCCGTTATTTTTTTCGTCCTTTTTCGTTCTATTTTTCAAAATCATTTGAATATTTTTATTTTTAGTTTGAATCCTTTTCACTTTTACTATCTTAATTTCGCTTTTCAATTTTCATTTTCCTTTAATTTTCCGAGTTATAACGGGTTAAAGTGTCAGTTTTTATGACATTTTAATCGCGATTTCCCGCCGTATTTGGAAAGTGATTTGACTTTTTTTTTTTTTTGTATCCTTTTCAATTTCTCTTTCATTTCCACTTTGAATTTTCCAGAAATTTTACGGAAATTTTCCGGATTTTCCCCGTTATTTTTTTTGTGCTATTTTTGAAATCATTTGAATAATTTTATTTTCGTTTGAATCCTCTTCACTTTTTCTATCTTAATTTCGCTTTTCAATTTTCATTTTCCTTTAATTTTCCGTGTCATAACAGGTTAAAGTGTCAGTTTTTATGACATTTTAATCGCGATTTCCCGCCGTATTTGGAAAGAGATTTGACTTTTTTTTTTTTGTTTGAATCCTTTTCAATTCCACTTTCATTTCCACTTTGAATTTTCCGGGAATTTTCCGGATTTTCCCCGTTATTTTTTTTTGTCATTTTTCGTCCTATTTTTCAAAATCATTTGAATATTTTTATTTTCGTTTGAATCCTTTTCACTTTTTCTATCTTAATTTCGCTTTTCAATTTTCATTTTCCTTTAATTTTCCGTGTTATAACGGGTTAAAGTGTCAGTTTTTATGACATTTTAATCGCGATTTCCCGCCGTATTTGGAAAGTGATTTGACTTTTTTTTTTTTGTTTGAATCGTTTTCAATTCCTCTTTCATTTCCACTTTGAATTTCCGGATTTTCCCCGTTATTTTTTTTTGTCCTTTCCTATTTTTCAAAATCATTTGAATATTTTTATTTTCGTTTGAATCCTTTTCACTTTTTCTATCTTAATTTCGCTTTTCAATTTTCATTTTCCTTTAATTTTCCGAGTTATAACGGGTTAAAGTGTCAGTTTTTATGACATTTTAATCGCGATGTCCCGCCGTATTTGGAAAGTGATTTGACTTTTTTTTTTTTTGTTTGAATCCTTTTCGATTCCTCTTTCATTTCCACTTTGAATTTTCCGGGAATTTTCCGGATTTTCCCCGTTATTTTTTTCGTCCTTTTTCGTTCTATTTTTCAAAATCATTTGAATATTTTTATTTTTAGTTTGAATCCTTTTCACTTTTACTATCTTAATTTCGCTTTTCAATTTTCATTTTCCTTTAATTTTCCGAGTTATAACGGGTTAAAGTGTCAGTTTTTATGACATTTTAATCGCGATTTCCCGCCGTATTTGGAAAGTGATTTGACTTTTTTTTTTTTTGTTGAATCCTTTTCAATTCCTCTTTCATTTCCACTTTGAATTTCCGGATTTTCCCCGTTATTTTTTTTTCGTCCTTTTTCGTCCTATTTTTCAAAATCATTTGAATATTTTTATTTTCGTTTGAATCCTTTTCACTTTTTCTATCTTAATTTCGCTTTTCAATTTTCATTTTCCTTTAATTTTCCGAGTTATAACGGGTTAAAGTGTCAGTTTTTATGACATTTTAATCGCGATGTCCCGCCGTATTTGGAAAGTGATTTGACTTTTTTTTTTTGTTTGAATCCTTTTCAATTCCTCTTTCATTTCCACTTTGAATTTTCCGGGAATTTTCCGGATTTTCCCCGTTATTTTTTTCGTCCTTTTTCGTTCTATTTTTCAAAATCATTTGAATATTTTTATTTTTGTTTGAATCCTTTTCACTTTTTCTATCTTAATTTCGCTTTTCAATTTTCATTTTCCTTTAATTTTCCGAGTTATAACGGGTTAAAGTGTCAGTTTTTATGACATTTTAATCGCGATGTCCCGCCGTATTTGTAAAGTGATTTGACTTTTTTTTTTTTGTTTGAATCCTTTTCAATTCCTCTTTCATTTCCACTTTGAATTTTCCGGGAATTTTCCGGATTTTCGCCGTTATTTTTTTTGTCCTTTTTCGTCCTATTTTTCAAAATCATTTGAATATTTTTATTTTCGTTTGAATCCTTTTCACTTTTTCTATCTTAATTTCGCTTTTCAATTTTCATTTTCCTTTAATTTTCCGAGTTATAACGGGTTAAAGTGTCAGTTTCTATGACATTTTAATCGCAATTTCCCGCCGAATTTGGAAGTGATTTGACTTTTTTTTTTTTTGATTGAATCGTTTTCAATTCGTCTTTCATTTCCACTTTGAATTTTCCGGGAATTTTTAGGATTTTCCCTGTTATTTTTTTTCTTCCTATTTTTCAAAATCATTTGAATATTTGTATTTTCGTTTGAATCCTTTTCACTTTTTCTATCTTAATTTCGCTTTTCAATTTTCATTTTCCATTAATTTTCCGAGTTATAACGGGTTAAAGTGTCAGTTTTTATGACATTTTAATCGCGATTTCCCGCCGTATTTGGAAAGTGATTTGACTTTTTTTTTTGTTTGAATCCTTTTCAATTCCTCTTTCATTTCCACTTTGAATTTTCCGGATTTTCCCCGTTATTTTTTTTTCGTCCTTTTTCGTCCTATTTTTCAAAATCATTTGAATATTTTTATTTTCGTTTGAATCCTTTTCACTTTTTCTATCTTAATTTCGCTTTTCAATTTTCATTTTCCATTAATTTTCCGAGTTATAACGGGTTAAAGTGTCAGTTTTTATGACATTTTAATCGCGATTTCCCGCCGTATTTGGAAAGTGATTTGACTTTTTTTTTTTGTTTGAATCCTTTTCAATTCCTCTTTTATTTCCACTTTGAATTTTCCGGGAATTTTCCCCGTTATTTTTTTTTCGTCCTTTTTCGTCCTATTTTTCAAAATCATTTGAATATTTTTATTTTTGTTTGAATCCTTTTCACTTTTTCTATCTTAATTTCGCTTTTCAATTTTCATTTTCCTTTAATTTTCCGAGTTATAACGGGTTAAAGTGTCAGTTTCTATGACATTTTAATCGCAATTTCCCGCCGTATTTGGAAGTGATTTGACTTTTTTTTTTTTTGTTTGAATCCTTTTCGATTCCTCTTTCATTTCCACTTTGAATTTTCCGGGAATTTTCCGGATTTTCCCCGTTATTTTTTTCGTCCTTTTTCGTTCTATTTTTCAAAATCATTTGAATATTTTTATTTTTAGTTTGAATCCTTTTCACTTTTACTATCTTAATTTCGCTTTTCAATTTTCATTTTCCTTTAATTTTCCGAGTTATAACGGGTTAAAGTGTCAGTTTTTATGACATTTTAATCGCGATTTCCCGCCGTATTTGGAAAGTGATTTGACTTTTTTTTTTTTTGTTGAATCCTTTTCAATTCCTCTTTCATTTCCACTTTGAATTTCCGGATTTTCCCCGTTATTTTTTTTTCGTCCTTTTTCGTCCTATTTTTCAAAATCATTTGAATATTTTTATTTTCGTTTGAATCCTTTGCACTTTTTCTATCTTAATTTCGCTTTTCAATTTTCATTTTCCTTTAATTTTCCGAGTTATAACGGGTTAAAGTGTCAGTTTTTATGACATTTTAATCGCGATGTCCCGCCGTATTTGGAAAGTGATTTGACTTTTTTTTTTTTTGTTTGAATCGTTTTCAATTCCTCTTTCATTTCCACTTTGAATTTTCCGGATTTTCCCCGTTATTTTTTTTTGTCCTTTCCTATTTTTCAAAATCATTTGAATATTTTTATTTTCGTTTGAATCCTTTTCACTTTTTCTATCTTAATTTCGCTTTTCAATTTTCATTTTCCTTTAATTTTCCGAGTTATAACGGGTTAAAGTGTCAGTTTTTATGACATTTTAATCGCGATGTCCCGCCGTATTTGGAAAGTGATTTGACTTTTTTTTTTTGTTTGAATCCTTTTCGATTCCTCTTTCATTTCCACTTTGAATTTTCCGGATTTTCCCCGTTATTTTTTTCGTCCTTTTTCGTTCTATTTTTCAAAATCATTTGAATATTTTTATTTTTAGTTTGAATCCTTTTCACTTTTACTATCTTAATTTCGCTTTTCAATTTTCATTTTCCTTTAATTTTCCGAGTTATAACGGGTTAAAGCGTCAGTTTTTATGACATTTTAATCGCGATTTCCCGCCGTATTTGGAAAGTGATTTGACTTTTTTTTTTTTTTTGTATCCTTTTCAATTTCTCTTTCATTTCCACTTTGAATTTTCCAGAAATTTTACGGAAATTTTCCGGATTTTCCCCGTTATTTTTTTTGTGCTATTTTTGAAATCATTTGAATAATTTTATTTTCGTTTGAATCCTCTTCACTTTTTCTATCTTAATTTTGCTTTTCAATTTTCATTTTCCTTTAATTTTCCGTGTCATAACAGGTTAAAGTGTCAGTTTTTATGACATTTTAATCGCGATTTCCCGCCGTATTTGGAAAGAGATTTGACTTTTTTTTTTTTGTTTGAATCCTTTTCAATTCCACTTTCATTTCCACTTTGAATTTTCCGGGAATTTTCCGGATTTTCCCCGTTATTTTTTTTTGTCATTTTTCGTCCTATTTTTCAAAATCATTTGAATATTTTTATTTTCGTTTGAATCCTTTTCACTTTTTCTATCTTAATTTCGCTTTTCAATTTTCATTTTCCTTTAATTTTCCGTGTTATAACGGGTTAAAGTGTCAGTTTTTATGACATTTTAATCGCGATTTCCCGCCGTATTTGGAAAGTGATTTGACTTTTTTTTTTTTGTTTGAATCCTTTTCAATTCCACTTTCATTTCCACTTTGAATTTTCCGGGAATTTTCCGGATTTTCCCCGTTATTTTTTTCGTCCTTTTTCGTTCTATTTTTCAAAATCATTTGAATATTTTTATTTTTAGTTTGAATCCTTTTCACTTTTACTATCTTAATTTCGCTTTTCAATTTTCATTTTCCTTTAATTTTCCGGGTTATAACGGGTTAAAGTGTCAGTTTTTATGACATTTTAATCGCGATTTCCCGCCGTATTTGGAAAGTGATTTGACTTTTTTTTTTTTTTGTATCCTTTTCAATTTCTCTTTCATTTCCACTTTGAATTTTCCAGAAATTTTACGGAAATTTTCCGGATTTTCCCCGTTATTTTTTTTGTGCTATTTTTGAAATCATTTGAATAATTTTATTTTCGTTTGAATCCTCTTCACTTTTTCTATCTTAATTTTGCTTTTCAATTTTCATTTTCCTTTAATTTTCCGTGTCATAACAGGTTAAAGTGTCAGTTTTTATGACATTTTAATCGCGATTTCCCGCCGTATTTGGAAAGAGATTTGACTTTTTTTTTTTTGTTTGAATCCTTTTCAATTCCACTTTCATTTCCACTTTGAATTTTCCGGGAATTTTCCGGATTTTCCCCGTTATTTTTTTTTGTCATTTTTCGTCCTATTTTTCAAAATCATTTGAATATTTTTATTTTCGTTTGAATCCTTTTCACTTTTTCTATCTTAATTTCGCTTTTCAATTTTCATTTTCCTTTAATTTTCCGTGTTATAACGGGTTAAAGTGTCAGTTTTTATGACATTTTAATCGCGATGTCCCGCCGTATTTGGAAAGTGATTTGACTTTTTTTTTTTTGTTTGAATCCTATTCGATTCCTCTTTCATTTCCACTTTGAATTTTCCGGGAATTTTCCGGATTTTCCCCGTTATTTTTTTCGTCCTTTTTCGTCCTATTTTTCAAAATCATTTGCATATTTTTATTTTCGTTTGAATCCTTTTCACTTTTTCTATCTTAATTTCGCTTTTCAATTTTCATTTTCCTTTAATTTTCCGTGTTATAACGGGTTAAAGTGTCAGTTTTTATGACATTTTAATCGCGATTTCCCGCCGTATTTGGAAAGTGATTTGACTTTTTTTTTTTTTGTTTGAATCGTTTTCAATTCCTCTTTCATTTCCACTTTGAATTTTCCGGATTTTCCCCGTTATTTTTTTTTGTCCTTTTTCGTCCTATTTTTCAAAATCATTTGAATATTTTTATTTTCGTTTGAATCCTTTTCACTTTTTCTATCTTAATTTCGCTTTTCAATTTTCATTTTCCTTTAATTTTCCGTGTTATAACGGGTTAAAGTGTCAGTTTTTATGACATTTTAATCGCGATTTCCCGCCGTATTTGGAAAGTGATTTGACTTTTTTTTTTTTTGTTTGAATCGTTTTCAATTCCTCTTTCATTTCCACTTTGAATTTTCCGGATTTTCCCCGTTATTTTTTTTTCGTCCTTTTTCGTCCTATTTTTCAAAATCATTTGAATATTTTTATTTTTGTTTGAATCCTTTTCACTTTTACTATCTTAATTTCGCTTTTCATTTTTCATTTTCCTTTAATTTTCCGTGTTATAACGGGTTAAAGTGTCAGTTTTTATGACATTTTAATCGCGATGTCCCGCCGTATTTGGAAAGTGATTTGACTTTTTTTTTTTTTGTTTGAATCGTTTTCAATTCCTCTTTCATTTCCACTTTGAATTTTCCGGATTTTCCCCGTTATTTTTTTTTGTCCTTTTTCGTTCTATTTTTCAAAATCATTTGAATATTTTTATTTTCGTTTGAATCCTTTTCACTTTTTCTATCTTAATTTCGCTTTTCAATTTTCATTTTCCTTTAATTTTCCGTGTTATAACGGGTTAAAGTGTCAGTTTTTATGACATTTTAATCGCGATTTCCCGCCGTATTTGGAAAGTGATTTGACTTTTTTTTTTTTTGTTTGAATCGTTTTCAATTCCTCTTTCATTTCCACTTTGAATTTTCCGGATTTTCCCCGTTATTTTTTTTTCGTCCTTTTTCGTCCTATTTTTCAAAATCATTTGAATATTTTTATTTTTGTTTGAATCCTTTTCACTTTTTCTATCTTAATTTCGCTTTTCAATTTTCATTTTCCTTTAATTTTCCGTGTTATAACGGGTTAAAGTGTCAGTTTTTATGACATTTTAATCGCGATTTCCCGCCGTATTTGGAAAGTGATTTGACTTTTTTTTTTTTTGTTTGAATCGTTTTCAATTCCTCTTTCATTTCCACTTTGAATTTTCCGGGAATTTTCCGGATTTTCCCCGTTATTTTTTTTTGTCCTTTCCTATTTTTCAAAATCATTTGAATATTTTTATTTTCGTTTGAATCCTTTTCACTTTTTCTATCTTAATTTCGCTTTTCAATTTTCATTTTCCTTTAATTTTCCGAGTTATAACGGGTTAAAGTGTCAGTTTTTATGACATTTTAATCGCGATGTCCCGCCGTATTTGGAAAGTGATTTGACTTATTTTTTTTTGTTTGAATCCTTTTCGATTCCTCT
This sequence comes from Sylvicola cinctus, assembly GCA_963854165.1. Classification (NCBI taxonomy): domain Eukaryota; kingdom Metazoa; phylum Arthropoda; class Insecta; order Diptera; family Anisopodidae; genus Sylvicola; species Sylvicola cinctus. The sequence goes on from OY974082.1 coordinate 31,242,102, forward strand.
TTCATTTCCACTTTGAATTTTCCGGGAATTTTCCGGATTTTCCCCGTTATTTTTTTCGTCCTTTTTCGTTCTATTTTTCAAAATCATTTGAATATTTTTATTTTTAGTTTGAATCCTTTTCACTTTTACTATCTTAATTTCGCTTTTCAATTTTCATTTTCCTTTAATTTTCCGAGTTATAACGGGTTAAAGTGTCAGTTTTTATGACATTTTAATCGCGATTTCCCGCCGTATTTGGAAAGTGATTTGACTTTTTTTTTTTTTTGTATCCTTTTCAATTTCTCTTTCATTTCCACTTTGAATTTTCCAGAAATTTTACGGAAATTTTCCGGATTTTCCCCGTTATTTTTTTTGTGCTATTTTTGAAATCATTTGAATAATTTTATTTTCGTTTGAATCCTCTTCACTTTTTCTATCTTAATTTCGCTTTTCAATTTTCATTTTCCTTTAATTTTCCGTGTCATAACAGGTTAAAGTGTCAGTTTTTATGACATTTTAATCGCGATTTCCCGCCGTATTTGGAAAGAGATTTGACTTTTTTTTTTTTGTTTGAATCCTTTTCAATTCCACTTTCATTTCCACTTTGAATTTTCCGGGAATTTTCCGGATTTTCCCCGTTATTTTTTTTTGTCATTTTTCGTCCTATTTTTCAAAATCATTTGAATATTTTTATTTTCGTTTGAATCCTTTTCACTTTTTCTATCTTAATTTCGCTTTTCAATTTTCATTTTCCTTTAATTTTCCGTGTTATAACGGGTTAAAGTGTCAGCTTTTATGACATTTTAATCGCGATTTCCCGCCGTATTTGGAAAGTGATTTGACTTTTTTTTTTTTTGTTTGAATCGTTTTCAATTCCTCTTTCATTTCCACTTTGAATTTTCCGGGAATTTTCCGGATTTTCCCCGTTATTTTTTTCGTCCTTTTTCGTTCTATTTTTCAAAATCATTTGAATATTTTTATTTTTAGTTTGAATCCTTTTCACTTTTTCTATCTTAATTTCGCTTTTCAATTTTCATTTTCCTTTAATTTTCCGAGTTATAACGGGTTAAAGTGTCAGTTTTTATGACATTTTAATCGCGATGTCCCGCCGTATTTGGAAAGTGATTTGACTTTTTTTTTTTTTGTTTGAATCCTTTTCGATTCCTCTTTCATTTCCACTTTGAATTTTCCGGGAATTTTCCGGATTTTCCCCGTTATTTTTTTCGTCCTTTTTCGTTCTATTTTTCAAAATCATTTGAATATTTTTATTTTTAGTTTGAATCCTTTTCACTTTTACTATCTTAATTTCGCTTTTCAATTTTCATTTTCCTTTAATTTTCCGAGTTATAACGGGTTAAAGTGTCAGTTTTTATGACATTTTAATCGCGATTTCCCGCCGTATTTGGAAAGTGATTTGACTTTTTTTTTTTTTGTTGAATCCTTTTCAATTCCTCTTTCATTTCCACTTTGAATTTCCGGATTTTCCCCGTTATTTTTTTTTCGTCCTTTTTCGTCCTATTTTTCAAAATCATTTGAATATTTTTATTTTCGTTTGAATCCTTTGCACTTTTTCTATCTTAATTTCGCTTTTCAATTTTCATTTTCCTTTAATTTTCCGAGTTATAACGGGTTAAAGTGTCAGTTTTTATGACATTTTAATCGCGATGTCCCGCCGTATTTGGAAAGTGATTTGACTTTTTTTTTTTGTTTGAATCCTTTTCAATTCCTCTTTCATTTCCACTTTGAATTTTCCGGATTTTCCCCGTTATTTTTTTCGTCCTTTTTCGTTCTATTTTTCAAAATCATTTGAATATTTTTATTTTTGTTTGAATCCTTTTCACTTTTTCTATCTTAATTTCGCTTTTCAATTTTCATTTTCCTTTAATTTTCCGAGTTATAACGGGTTAAAGTGTCAGTTTTTATGACATTTTAATCGCGATGTCCCGCCGTATTTGGAAAGTGATTTGACTTTTTTTTTTTTGTTTGAATCCTTTTCAATTCCTCTTTCATTTCCACTTTGAATTTTCCGGGAATTTTCCGGATTTTCGCCGTTATTTTTTTTGTCCTTTTTCGTCCTATTTTTCAAAATCATTTGAATATTTTTATTTTCGTTTGAATCCTTTTCACTTTTTCTATCTTAATTTCGCTTTTCAATTTTCATTTTCCTTTAATTTTCCGAGTTATAACGGGTTAAAGTGTCAGTTTCTATGACATTTTAATCGCAATTTCCCGCCGTAATTGGAAGTGATTTGACTTTTTTTTTTTTTGATTGAATCGTTTTCAATTCGTCTTTCATTTCCACTTTGAATTTTCCGGGAATTTTTAGGATTTTCCCCGTTATTTTTTTTCTTCCTATTTTTCAAAATCATTTGAATATTTGTATTTTCGTTTGAATCCTTTTCACTTTTTCTATCTTAATTTCGCTTTTCAATTTTCATTTTCCTTTAATTTTCCGAGTTATAACGGGTTAAAGTGTCAGTTTTTATGACATTTTAATCGCGATTTCCCGCCGTATTTGGAAAGTGATTTGACTTTTTTTTTTTTTGTTGAATCCTTTTCAATTCCTCTTTCATTTCCACTTTGAATTTCCGGATTTTCCCCGTTATTTTTTTTTCGTCCTTTTTCGTCCTATTTTTCAAAATCATTTGAATATTTTTATTTTCGTTTGAATCCTTTTCACTTTTTCTATCTTAATTTCGCTTTTCAATTTTCATTTTCCTTTAATTTTCCGAGTTTTAACGGGTTAAAGTGTCAGTTTCTATGACATTTTAATCGCAATTTCCCGCCGTATTTGGAAGTGATTTGACTTTTTTTTTTTGTTTGAATCCTTTTCAATTCCTCTTTCATTTCCACTTTGAATTTTCCGGATTTTCCCCGTTATTTTTTTTTCGTCCTTTTTCGTCCTATTTTTCAAAATCATTTGAATATTTTTATTTTCGTTTGAATCCTTTTCACTTTTTCTATCTTAATTTCGCTTTTCAATTTTCATTTTCCATTAATTTTCCGAGTTATAACAGGTTAAAGTGTCAGTTTTTTTGACATTTTAATCGCGATTTCCCGCCGTATTTGGAAATTGATTTGACATTTTTTTTTTGTTTGAATCCTTTTCAATTCCTCTTTCATTTCCACTTTGAATTTTCCGGATTTTCCCCGTTATTTTTTTTTCGTCCTTTTTCGTCCTATTTTTCAAAATCATTTGAATATTTTTATTTTTGTTTGAATCCTTTTCACTTTTTCTATCTTAATTTCGCTTTTCAATTTTCATTTTCCTTTAATTTTCCGAGTTATAACGGGTTAAAGTGTCAGTTTTTATGACATTTTAATCGCGATTTCCCGCCGTATTTGGAAATTGATTTGACTTTTTTTTTTTTGTTTGAATCCTTTTCAATTCCTCTTTCATTTCCACTTTGAATTTTCCGGGAATTTTCCGGATTTTCCCCGTTATTTATTTTTCGTCCTTTTTCGTCCTATTTTTCAAAATCATTTGAATATTTTTATTTTCGTTTGAATCCTTTTCACTTTTTCTATCTTAATTTCGCTTTTCAATTTTCATTTTCCTTTAATTTTCCGAGTTATAACGGGTTAAAGTGTCAGTTTTTTTGACATTTTAATCGCGATTTCCCGCCGTATTTGGAAATTGATTTGACTTTTTTTTTTTGTTTGAATCCTTTTCAATTCCTCTTTCATTTCCACTTTGAATTTTCCGGATTTTCCCCGTTATTTTTTTTTCGTCCTTTTTCGTCCTATTTTTCAAAATCATTTGAATATTTTTATTTTTGTTTGAATCCTTTTCACTTTTTCTATCTTAATTTCGCTTTTCAATTTTCATTTTCCTTTATTTTTCCGAGTTATAAGGGTTAAAGTGTCAGTTTTTATGACATTTTAATCGCGATTTCCCGCCGTATTTGGAAAGTGATTTGACTTTTTTTTTTTCGTTTGAATCCTTTTCAGTTCCTCTTTCATTTCCACTTTGAATTTTCCGGGAATTTTCCGGATTTTCCCCGTTATTTTTTTTTCGTCCTTTTTCGTCCTATTTTTCAAAATCATTTGAATATTTTTATTTTCGTTTGAATCCTTTTCACTTTTTCTATCTTAATTTCGCTTTTCAATTTTCATTTTCCTTTATTTTTCCGAGTTATAAGGGTTAAAGTGTCAGTTTTTATGACATTTTAATCGCGATTTCCCGCCGTATTTGGAAAGTGATTTGACTTTTTTTTTTTCGTTTGAATCCTTTTCAGTTCCTCTTTCATTTCCACTTTGAATTTTCCGGGAATTTTCCGGATTTTCCCCGTTATTTTTTTCGTCCTTTTTCGTCCTATTTTTAAAATCGTTTGAATATTTTTATTTTTAGTTTGAATCCTTTTCACTTTTACTATCTTAATTTTGCTTTTCAATTTTCATTTTCCTTTAATTTTCCGAGTTATAACGGGTTAAAGTGTCAGTTTTTATGACATTTTAATCGCGATTTCCCGCCGTATTTGGAAAGTGATTTGACTTTTTTTTTTTTTGTTGAATCCTTTTCAATTCCTCTTTCATTTCCACTTTGAATTTCCGGATTTTCCCCGTTATTTTTTTTTCGTCCTTTTTCGTCCTATTTTTCAAAATCATTTGAATATTTTTATTTTCGTTTGAATCCTTTGCACTTTTTCTATCTTAATTTCGCTTTTCAATTTTCATTTTCCTTTAATTTTCCGAGTTATAACGGGTTAAAGTGTCAGTTTTTATGACATTTTAATCGCGATGTCCCGCCGTATTTGGAAAGTGATTTGACTTTTTTTTTTTTGTTTGAATCCTTTTCAATTCCACTTTCATTTCCACTTTGAATTTTCCGGGAATTTTCCGGATTTTCCCCGTTATTTTTTTTTGTCATTTTTCGTCCTATTTTTCAAAATCATTTGAATATTTTTATTTTCGTTTGAATCCTTTTCACTTTTTCTATCTTAATTTCGCTTTTCAATTTTCATTTTCCTTTAATTTTCCGTGTTATAACGGGTTAAAGTGTCAGTTTTTATGACATTTTAATCGCGATGTCCCGCCGTATTTGGAAAGTGATTTGACTTTTTTTTTTTTGTTTGAATCCTTTTCAATTCCACTTTCATTTCCACTTTGAATTTTCCGGGAATTTTCCGGATTTTCCCCGTTATTTTTTTTTGTCCTTTTTCGTCCTATTTTTCAAAATCATTTGAATATTTTTATTTTCGTTTGAATCCTTTTCACTTTTTCTATCTTAATTTCGCTTTTCAATTTTCATTTTCCTTTAATTTTCCGTGTTATAACGGGTTAAAGTGTCAGTTTTTATGACATTTTAATCGCGATTTCCCGCCGTATTTGGAAAGTGATTTGACTTTTTTTTTTTTTGTTTGAATCGTTTTCAATTCCTCTTTCATTTCCACTTTGAATTTCCGGATTTTCCCCGTTATTTTTTTTTGTCCTTTCCTATTTTTCAAAATCATTTGATTATTTTTATTTTCGTTTGAATCCTTTTCACTTTTTCTATCTTAATTTCGCTTTTCAATTTTCATTTTCCTTTAATTTTCCGAGTTATAACGGGTTAAAGTGTCAGTTTTTATGACATTTTAATCGCGATGTCCCGCCGTATTTGGAAAGTGATTTGACTTTTTTTTTTGTTTGAATCCTTTTCAATTCCACTTTCATTTCCACTTTGAATTTTCCGGGAATTTTCCGGATTTTCCCCGTTATTTTTTTTTGTCCTTTTTCGTCCTATTTTTCAAAATCATTTGAATATTTTTATTTTCGTTTGAATCCTTTTCACTTTTTCTATCTTAATTTCGCTTTTCAATTTTCATTTTCCTTTAATTTTCCGTGTTATAACGGGTTAAAGTGTCAGTTTTTATGACATTTTAATCGCGATTTCCCGCCGTATTTGGAAAGTGATTTGACTTTTTTTTTTTTTGTTTGAATCGTTTTCAATTCCTCTTTCATTTCCACTTTGAATTTCCGGATTTTCCCCGTTATTTTTTTTTGTCCTTTCCTATTTTTCAAAATCATTTGATTATTTTTATTTTCGTTTGAATCCTTTTCACTTTTTCTATCTTAATTTCGCTTTTCAATTTTCATTTTCCTTTAATTTTCCGAGTTATAACGGGTTAAAGTGTCAGTTTTTATGATATTTTAATCGCGATGTCCCGCCGTATTTGGAAAGTGATTTGACTTTTTTTTTTTTGTTTGAATCCTTTTCAATTCCACTTTCATTTCCACTTTGAATTTTCCGGGAATTTTCCGGATTTTCCCCGTTATTTTTTTTTGTCATTTTTCGTCCTATTTTTCAAAATCATTTGAATATTTTTATTTTCGTTTGAATCCTTTTCACTTTTTCTATCTTAATTTCGCTTTTCAATTTTCATTTTCCTTTAATTTTCCGTGTTATAACGGGTTAAAGTGTCAGTTTTTATGACATTTTAATCGCGATTTCCCGCCGTATTTGGAAAGTGATTTGACTTTTTTTTTTTTTGTTTGAATCGTTTTCAATTCCTCTTTCATTTCCACTTTGAATTTCCAGATTTTCCCCGTTATTTTTTTTTGTCCTTTCCTATTTTTCAAAATCATTTGAATATTTTTATTTTCGTTTGAATCCTTTTCACTTTTTCTATCTTAATTTCGCTTTTCAATTTTCATTTTCCTTTAATTTTCCGTGTTATAACGGGTTAAAGTGTCAGTTTTTATGACATTTTAATCGCGATTTCCCGCCGTATGTGGAAAGTGATTTGACTTTTTTTTTTTTTGTTTGAATCGTTTTCAATTCCTCTTTCATTTCCACTTTGAATTTCCGGATTTTCCCCGTTATTTTTTTTTTGTCCTTTCCTATTTTTAAAAATCATTTGAATATTTTTATTTTCGTTTGAATCCTTTTCACTTTTTCTATCTTAATTTCGCTTTTCAATTTTCATTTTCCTTTAATTTTCCGAGTTATAACGGGTTAAAGTGTCAGTTTTTATGACATTTTAATCGCGATTTCCCGCCGTATTTGGAAAGTGATTTGACTTTTTTTTTTTTTGTTTGAATCCTTTTCGATTCCTCTTTCATTTCCACTTTGAATTTTCCGGGAATTTTCCGGATTTTCCCCGTTATTTTTTTCGTCTTTTTTCGTTCTATTTTTCAAAATCATTTGAATATTTTTATTTTTAGTTTGAATCCATTTCACTTTTACTATCTTAATTTCGCTTTTCAATTTTCATTTTCCTTTAATTTTCCGAGTTATAACGGGTTAAAGTGTCAGTTTTTATGACATTTTAATCGCGATTTCCCGCCGTATTTGGAAAGTGATTTGACTTTTTTTTTTTTTTGAATCCTTTTCAATTCCTCTTTCATTTCCACTTTGAATTTTCCCGATTTTCCCGGTTATTTTTTTTTCGTCCTTTTTCGTCCTATTTTTCAAAATCATTTGAATATTTTTATTTTCGTTTGAATCCTTTGCACTTTTTCTGTCTTAATTTCGCTTTTCAATTTTCATTTTCCTTTAATTTTCCGAGTTATAACGGGTTAAAGTGTCAGTTTTTATGACATTTTAATCGCGATGTCCCGCCGTATTTGGAAAGTGATTTGACTTTTTTTTTTTTTTGTTTGAATCCTTTTCGATTCCTCTTTCATTTCCACTTTGAATTTTCCGGATTTTCCCCGTTATTTTTTTCGTCCTTTTTCGTTCTATTTTTCAAAATCATTTGAATATTTTTATTTTTAGTTTGAATCCTTTTCACTTTTACTATCTTAATTTCGCTTTTCAATTTTCATTTTCCTTTAATTTTCCGAGTTATAACGGGTTAAAGTGTCAGTTTTTATGACATTTTAATCACGATTTCCCGCCGTATTTGGAAGTGATTTGACTTTTTTTTTTTTGTTTGAATCCTTTTCAATTCCTCTCTCATTTCCACTTTGAATTTTCCGAGAATTTTCCGGATTTTCCCCGTTATTTTGTTTTGTCCTATTTTTCAAAATCATTTGAATATTTTTATTTTCGTTTGAATCCTTTTCACTTTTTCTATCTTAATTTCGCTTTTCAATTTTCATTTTCCTTTAATTTTCCGTGTTATAACGGGTTAAAGTGTCAGTTTTTATGACATTTTAATCGCGATTTCCCGCCGTATTTGGAAAGTGATTTCATTTTTTTTTGTTTGAATCGTTTTCAATTCCTCTTTCATTTCCACTTTGAATTTTCCGGATTTTCCCCGTTATTTTTTTTTCGTCCTTTTTCGTCCTATTTTTCAAAATCATTTGAATATTTTTATTTTTGTTTGAATCCTTTTCACTTTTTCTATCTTAATTTCGCTTTTCAATTTTCATTTTCCTTTAATTTTCCGTGTTATAACGGGTTAAAGTGTCAGTTTTTATGACATTTTAATCGCGATTTCCCGCCGTATTTGGAAAGTGATTTGACTTTCTTTTTTTTTTGTTTGAATCGTTTTCAATTCCTCTTTCATTTCCACTTTGAATTTTCCGGATTTTCTCCGTTATTTTTTTTTGTCCTTTCCTATTTTTCAAAATCATTTGAATATTTTTATTTTCGTTTGAATCCTTTTCACTTTTTCTATCTTAATTTCGCTTTTCAATTTTCATTTTCCTTTAATTTTCCGAGTTATAACGGGTTAAAGTGACAGTTTTTATGACATTTTAATCGCGATGTCCCGCCGTATTTGGAAAGTGATTTGACTTTTTTTTTTTTTGTTTGAATCCTTTTCGATTCCTCTTTCATTTCCACTTTGAATTTTCCGGGAATTTTCCGGATTTTCCCCGTTATTTTTTTCGTCCTTTTTCGTTCTATTTTTCAAAATCATTTGAATATTTTTATTTTTAGTTTGAATCCTTTTCACTTTTACTATCTTAATTTCGCTTTTCAATTTTCATTTTCCTTTAATTTTCCGAGTTATAACGGGTTAAAGTGTCAGTTTTTATGACATTTTAATCGCGATTTCCCGCCGTATTTGGAAAGTGATTTGACTTTTTTTTTTTTTTGTATCCTTTTCAATTTCTCTTTCATTTCCACTTTGAATTTTCCGGAAATTTTCCGGAAATTTTCCGGATTTTCCCCGTAATTTTTTTTGTGCTATTTTTGAAATCATTTGAATAATTTTATTTTCGTTTGAATCCTCTTCACTTTTTCTATCTTAATTTCGCTTTTCAATTTTCATTTTCCTTTAATTTTCCGTGTCATAACAGGTTAAAGTGTCAGTTTTTATGACATTTTAATCGCGATTTCCCGCCGTATTTGGAAAGAGATTTGACTTTCTTTTTTTTTGTTTGAATCCTTTTCAATTCCACTTTCATTTCCACTTTGAATTTTCCGGGAATTTTCCGGATTTTCCCCGTTATTTTTTTTTCGTCCTTTTTCGTCCTATTTTTCAAAATCATTTGAATATTTTTATTTTCGTTTGAATCCTTTTCACTTTTTCTATCTTAATTTCGCTTTTCAATTTTCATTTTCCTTTAATTTTCCGTGTTATAACGGGTTAAAGTGTCAGTTTTTATGACATTTTAATCGCGATTTCCCGCCGTATTTGGAAAGTGATTTGACTTTTTATTTTTTTGTTTGAATCGTTTTCAATTCCTCTTTCATTTCCACTTTGAATTTTCCGGATTTTCTCCGTTATTTTTTTTTGTCCTTTCCTATTTTTCAAAATCATTTGAATATTTTTATTTTCGTTTGAATCCTTTTCACTTTTTCTATCTTAATTTCGCTTTTCAATTTTCATTTTCCTTTAATTTTCCGAGTTATAACGGGTTAAAGTGTCAGTTTTTATGACATTTTAATCGCGATGTCCCGCCGTATTTGGAAAGTGATTTGACTTTTTTTTTTTTTGTTTGAATCCTTTTCGATTCCTCTTTCATTTCCACTTTGAATTTTCCGGGAATTTTCCGGATTTTCCCCGTTATTTTTTTCGTCCTTTTTGTTCTATTTTTCAAAATCATTTGAATATTTTTATTTTTAGTTTGAATCCTTTTCACTTTTACTATCTTAATTTCGCTTTTCAATTTTCATTTTCCTTTAATTTTCCGAGTTATAACGGGTTAAAGTGTCAGTTTTTATGACATTTTAATCGCGATTTCCCGCCGTATTTGGAAAGTGATTTGACTTTTTTTTTTTTGTTTGAACCGTTTTCAATTTCTCTTTCATTTCCACTTTGAATTTCCGGATTTTCCCCGTTATTTTTTTTTGTCCTTTCCTATTTTTCAAAATCATTTGAATATTTTTATTTTCGTTTGAATCCTTTTCACTTTTTCTATCTTAATTTCGCTTTTCAATTTTCATTTTCCTTTAATTTTCCGAGTTATAACGGGTTAAAGTGTCAGTTTTTATGACATTTTAATCGCGATTTCCCGCCGTATTTGGAAAGTGATTTGACTTTTTTTTTTTTTGTTTGAATCGTTTTCAATTCCTCTTTCATTTCCACTTTGAATTTCCGGATTTTCCCCGTTATTTTTTTTTGTCCTTTCCTATTTTTCAAAATCATTTGAATATTTTTATTTTCGTTTGAATCCTTTTCACTTTTTCTATCTTAATTTCGCTTTTCAATTTTCATTTTCCTTTAATTTTCCGAGTTATAACGGGTTAAAGTGTCAGTTTTTATGACATTTTAATCGCGATTTCCCGCCGTATTTGGAAAGTGATTTGACTTTTTTTTTTTTGTTTGAATCCTTTTCAATTCCTCTTTCATTTCCACTTTGAATTTTCCGGATTTTCTCCGTTATTTTTTTTTCGTCCTTTTTCGTCCTATTTTTCAAAATCATTTGAATATTTTTATTTTCGTTTGAATCCTTTGCACTTTTTCTATCTTAATTTCGCTTTTCAATTTTCATTTTCCTTTAATTTTCCGAGTTATAACGGGTTAAAGTGTCAGTTTTTATGACATTTTAATCGCGATGTCCCGCCGTATTTGGAAAGTGATTTGACTTTTTTTTTTTTTGTTTGAATTCTTTTCGATTCCTCTTTCATTTCCACTTTGAATTTTCCGGGAATTTTCCGGATTTTCCCCGTTATTTTTTTCGTCCTTTTTCGTTCTATTTTTCAAAATCATTTGAATATTTTTATTTTTAGTTTGAATCCTTTTCACTTTTACTATCTTAATTTCGCTTTTCAATTTTCATTTTCCTTTAATTTTCCGAGTTATAACGGGTTAAAGTGTCAGTTTTTATGTTTTTTGTTTGAATCGTTTTCAATTCCTCTTTCATTTCCACTTTGAATTTTCCGGATTTTCCCCGTTATTTTTTTTTGTCCTTTCCTATTTTTCAAAATCATTTGAATATTTTTATTTTCGTTTGAATCCTTTTCACTTTTTCTATCTTAATTTCGCTTTTCAATTTTCATTTTCCTTTAATTTTCCGAGTTATAACGGGTTATAGTGTCAGTTTTTATGACATTTTAATCGCGATGTCCCGCCGTATTTGGAAAGTGATTTGACTTTTTTTTTTTTTGTTTGAATCCTTTTCGATTCCTCTTTCATTTCCACTTTGATTTTTCCGGGAATTTTCCGGATTTTCCCCGTTATTTTTTTCGTCCTTTTTCGTTCTATTTTTCAAAATCATTTGAATATTTTTATTTTTAGTTTGAATCCTTTTCACTTTTACTATCTTAATTTCGCTTTTCAATTTTCATTTTCCTTTAATTTTCCGAGTTATAACGGGTTAAAGTGTCAGTTTTTATGACATTTTAATCGCGATTTCCCGCCGTATTTGGAAAGTGATTTGACTTTTTTTTTTTTTGTTTGAATCCTTTTCGATTCCTCTTTCATTTCCACTTTGAATTTTCCGGATTTTCCCCGTTATTTTTTTCGTCCTTTTTCGTTCTATTTTTCAAAATCATTTGAATATTTTTATTTTCGTTTGAATCCTTTTCACTTTTTCTATCTTAATTTCGCTTTTCAATTTCCATTTTCCTTTAATTTTCCGAGTTATAACGGGTTAAAGTGTCAGTTTTTATGACATTTTAATCGCGATGTCCCGCCGTATTTGGAAAGTGATTTGACTTTTTTTTTTTTTGTTTGAATCCTTTTCGATTCCTCTTTCATTTCCACTTTGAATTTTCCGGATTTTCCCCGTTATTTTTTTCGTCCTTTTTCGTTCTATTTTTCAAAATCATTTGAATATTTTTATTTTTAGTTTGAATCCTTTTCACTTTTACTATCTTAATTTCGCTTTTCAATTTTCATTTTCCTTTAATTTTCCGAGTTATAACGGGTTAAAGTGTCAGTTTTTATGATATTTTAATCGCGATTTCCCGCCGTATTTGGAAAGTGATTTGACTTTTTTTTTTTTGTTTGAATCCTTTTCAATTCCTCTTTCATTTCCACTTTGAATTTTCCGGATTTTCCCCGTTATTTTTTTTTCGTCCTTTTTCGTCCTATTTTTCAAAATCATTTATTTATTTTTATTTTGGTTTGAATCCTTTTCACTTTTTCTATCTTAATTTCGCTTTTCAATTTTCATTTTCCTTTAATTTTCCGTGTTATAACGGGTTAAAGTGTCAGTTTTTATGACATTTTAATCACGATTTCCCGCCGTATTTGGAAAGTGGTTTGACTTTTTTCTTTTTTGTTTGAATCCTTTTCAATTCCTCTTTCATTTCCACTTTGAATTTTCCGGGAACTTTCCGGATTTTCCCAGTTATTTTTTTTTCGTCCTTTTTCGTCCTATTTTTCAAAATCATTTGAATATTTTTATTTTCGTTTGAATCCTTTTCACTTTTTCTATCTTAATTTCGCTTTTCAATTTTCATTTTCCTTTAATTTTCCGAGTTATAACGGGTTAAAGTGTCAGTTTTTATGACATTTTAATCGCGATTTCCCGCCGTATTTGGAAAGTGATTTGACTTTTTTTTTTTC